>VWZS01008552.1:291328-386410 GCA_013397075.1 Rhabdornis inornatus
TTTTTTTTTTTTTTTTTTTTAGTTCATGAGGATATGCCTGATAAAACTTACACTGATTTTCCTTATTTAGTACAGGTGTGAGTTTGGTGAAATTCCTGTTGTACCTGTGTTTGTAGGCTGAGTGTTATGGGTTCATATGTGGTGCTTCTCTTAGTCTGCCTGGGTGTTTTTTCTTCTTCCCTTCTGTTACTAAAAAAAACCCCTTAATTTCAGCTGTAAAAATACAGAATTGACACTCAGTTTGCCTATGGGATATTGTTTTTTCCCCTACAAGCTCTATCAGAAGTCAAAACCAGATCCAATTAGGCTATATCCACATAAAGTGTTACTGCACAGGAAATAAATGTAAGTTTGACCTATAGGACTGTAGTGGAAATATGATAAGGAACAGGAATGCTAGTTTTGCTTACAGAAGGATATTTACCCACTGGTAATAAAAACTTTTTTTACCAGAGCTCGTGAAAACCTTACCCAGAAGCACTGTTCTTGCCTCTTGGGGAGTGAAAGCTGTTTGGGGGAGTGGGTGGAAAACCTTTCCTTGTGTGTGGATGGAGAACATATTGCACTGTCTGTACAGAACTGTTTGCTGATTGGGAAGTTCCCCTAAATTAGAAGGAAATACTTTAATAGAGCTTTATTCTTTTAATATTTAAAAAAGAAATCTTAACCAGTGAACATTTTAACAAGTACTTTTCAAACATCTTCTCTACTTTTGTATATACAAATGTCAGCAGTAACAGTTACCAACTGTCAGTGTGACAAACACTTTGTCCCCCAGCCTGAGAGTGGGGAAACCTTTTGAAGGAAAAATTGGAAGTTGGCCAAGCTGGACTGGTGCTTTTTTTTTTTTTTTTTTGGTGAGAGAAAATGTGTGTGTGTGGCTGTCATCTTCCCATCGTGTCAACATCCCATCTGTCTTCATCCTCAGAACACGATCCGGTGCTGTAGCCAAATGTTTCCAGTCATTTTCCTTCTGTACCTCGAGGTAGTTCGTTCCTCTGCCCTCTGAGAAGGGATAGGGAATGGCAGGGCCAAGGATTACAGCAAAACCTTTTCCTGCCTCTCTCAGTGCTGCATCTCAAGCTGCAGACGCTGGGTGGAGCAGGTTATTTACTTGTTGCTGCATAGAGCTGTCAGCTCTGTGTTCCCAAGAACAGCACCCGCCTTGATGGGGGAAAAACACGTTTTTCCACGGCAACGATCGGTTTCCCTGCTCTCTGCATGAAGCGTTGGAAGAGGGCAGCAGTTCCCTGTGTCTTTGTGCTCTTCAGTTCCCTCCTGACCCTTGCTGAAGAAGGGAAAGATGCTCATGCATAAACTGGGGACAGTGCCCTCCTGGGGGACCTGTGAAATGCAGATGGAAGTCACTTGGACTGTGCACACAACAGAAGTTTTCTGCCCTTATCCTAGGACAAGGTTCCCAGGAGCTTCTTGAGCTTCTGAACTCCCTTATGCCTGTTGGAGCTGGGTATCACCAGGCTTAGTCAGCCTTAGGCCCTCCTTGCTCCTGTATTTCAAACTGCAGAAACTTTAATGCTAATGAACTGGCCAGATAGAGGATCCACCTAAAGCTTAAAATCAGATGAAGTGAATTCCTGTGAAAAGAGCTGTAATAAATGGTAGATCCTGAGGGATACAAGCAGAAATTAATGTCCAGAGGAAGGGAAAAATGTTGAACTCAAAGCCACTTTCAAATTCAAACCATTTGCTTTTGGCAACACAGGTTCAAAAAAACCTCTCATATTGTAACTAGTAATGGAAAAGCCTTTCTACTGGCAAGGCAGATGATGCTCACGCAAAGCTGCTCAAATGATGATGTAAAAAAACCAGAGCAGAACTATTTCATGCTCTTTTCTATGTGTAATTTTATAATTTTGTCAAGACTCTGAAAGCAAACCGGTCCTGCAGACAAAGAGTGAACACTAGAATCATACAGCAATTTCTGCATGTGTTTATATCTGCTTATCACAGCCTGCAGGGATGGAACCTAGCCAGGCTGAGAATTCTCAATTTCCACCGAAATAAACCTTTGAGAAGTTTCCTGTGAGGAGCTGAGAGCTTATGGAAGTGCACAGTACAAAATCAAAGGCTTGTTAGCCACCACTTGTGGAAGTATATGGTACAAATTTAGAGGCTGCTTAGCAACACCTTGTGAGTCTCAATAGTGGGCTGGCTGCTGGAGTTGAATGACTACACAGTAAAGAACAAGAATTACTGACCCACAGCCTGATGGTTTTGCTCAGCCTGGTGAGAATTTATAAGAAAAAATCACAGCCCAACTGACCAGTTGTGACATATCCCCCTCCCTGCACTCCCTTCCTAAATTAAACAAAAACAAATGAGACAGAAGTTTTGTTGTACGTTCCCACCAGACATTCCTGAAACTTGCAAGGATTCTGTTGTGGGTTTGCTTGCTTCAAGTTAAGTTGGGTAAAAACTTTAATGTCTCCTAAGCTTTGGACAAAAATGCTGATCTTACACCTCTGAACGCCAGGTTAAAACATTGTTATAATGAGCTAAAGACATTGTTATAATCAGATGAAAACATTGTTATAAAGGTATGTTCCCACACTGACCTAAAGAAATACAGATATTTTTCTTAAATATCATGACAAAATTATAATTTTCATTTTTATTTTAATAGCAAACACATGCGTTTCCCATCTCCCTCCTTACCTCCCTGCTTAACCTCATGCTCAGTTCCTTTGATGAAGCTGGTATTTTACAGAGCACTAGAAAACAAAAATTGCTCAGCATCCTCTTAATTTTCATCAGCAATCTAAGTTGCAGTTTACTGCAGCCCTCATTAACTTTGGAAGAAAGGGTCTGGTTATATAATTTGAGCCACATTAGCTGTACCTTATGAAGCCCTACACTTTTTGGCTGCAGTTCTTCTCCAGTTGGTATTTCATGGTCCAGACAATTTACAGCAATTTTTGCCTATAATGAGCCATTATCTGAGCTGTAAAAATCTGCTAACCAAGCATCCTCTGTCTGAAATTGTCACCTATATACAGCTGTAATGCAAAGAGTCCCCATTTATCTACAGGGCTCCAGTAGTTTATATGTGTGTAAAGAACATATTCTGTTGCATTCATTAGTATTTCTGATAACATATGTCTGTATTCAGACATGTAATTAGGAAAAAAAAAAAAGAGAAGTAATATAAAAATCCAATCTATTCCATTATAATCATTTTATTAAATACATCTGGTATTGCTTTATGCCATTTAAAAAATGGAACCAGATGAAACGAAAATAAGTATTTCCTCGTGACATTATGAATACTCCTCATTAATATTGAAATTATAATTATGCTATAGATAACATGATTTACTGAATTACAGCAGTGTGGAATTTTCTATACTGTGTTTAAGACTGCATCAGGTCTCTCCATGATACATTTCTATTTTGAGAAACTACAGAATATTCGATGAAGGACTGATTCATAAGCTCCTCCATGAATATGCTTGCCTGAAATTTCTTCCACCGAATTAGTCGTGTGTTGTGCCTGTGTGTGCTATTACAGAAATACACAATTTTCACAGCTTCTTCTAAGTGAAATAAGTGAGAAGATAAGAAAACACCGTTAAAAAAAAATCTCACCAACAAAACCAGCTTCTAAGTAGTAAGAGATTAAAATAGCAACAGACAGAGAACCTGTGAAATAGATGCTGAAATCTTACATCTGCCTGGTTCTCCCAGCCTGCCTCTCCTCATAAAGATCTTTGTGCTTCAAATCTGATTCGTGCAATTGGCTTACTCACAGCTCCTGTGCCAGGGAGTGTCCTGCAGCCTTCCTCCTACATCAGGGAAGCATCAGCACAGGTCAGGAATGTGATTTATGGTAATGAAAAATAAGTTGAATTTGATCTCTCTTCAGTCTGGCAGGATACATGTTTGTCACTGGGTTTGGATAACTATAGCAGTTGCAGACCTCGTCATGCTGGGACAATTCGCATTTAATAGCAACATCAAAGTCTACCAGATTTTGTAATCCAAAATAAAAAAAGGATGACCAAAATGTTTGTATTTTACAGAAAATGGACATAAGGATGAGAACAATTGCTGTTAGTACCTGGATGATGAAGAGGTGTTGTTCATATAGACACATACATTCAAATATCTTTTCTGTGAAAAATCAGCAACAATGGTTCCTGCTGGAAGATTTTTACTTCCTAAACATAATTATTAGGCATGTATGGAATTTAGGAAATTAAATTAAGCTGGAATTGTCCAGGAAAAACCAACAGCAAATTCATTCCTGACTAAGATAAAATTCAGAGTCCACCACAGGGAGAAACTGAGGATGCATCCTGAGAATAATCTAATCCCAAATGAGCAGATTAGCAAGAGGAGAATGGATTTTTGTTGCTGCTTTGAAAGAGGCGGCATCAAGAAAGGACACTGGCAAGTGAAGTAAGAATGAAGATCTTCCCCATGCTGGCCAGAAGAAGTGAATTTAAATTTCCTGAGAAGAGATCCTAAACCAGTTTGCCTTGGCTGAGGACCTCACAGTGGTCAGGTCAGAAATGTCTCTTTCCATCTTCAGGCAGTTTCTGAGCAATGTGACTGGAGATGAACCCGAGCACAGCTAATGAATGATTGCCCCAATTTTAAATTGCCCAAAGAGAACTCAAGAAGTTAAAGGACCTTCCTGAGCATCCCAAAAACCCCCTGTGTGGTCATTTAACTGCACTTCTAAAACTATACTTCTAGGCTTCTTTCCAGGTATTCTATGGCATTTTAAATCAGAAAAGGGGCTGGTTTAACAACGAGGACAAGCCAGCACCCTGACAGGACCAAAGCACTGCGTAAAACTAGTTCTGACTACTGTGAATTCAGGTTTGGCTTGTTAAAGCTCAGTGGGAGCACATTGCAAATTAACAAATAAGTGGAGTTTCAAATGGCTTCTTTGCAGCTTCCACCTGCAGGCACACTCCACTGAAAAGAAGTATCGTTCCCATTTTTTCATGTGCTCTTCTGAATGACCCTTGACTGGTTCAGAGGGCTCCTTTTAATGATCTTGTAACGTGTTTGTACAAGCCGCTTATACCAGGGAGAAATTCTCTTTAATGAAATACGTAAATCTTAGCACTTCCCAGCATCTGACACTAAAAGATAAGGAATGCCTTTAAAGGATTTTGTCCTGTCGCTATAAAAAGATAAAGCAAGGCTGGTACTCAATTTATGACAGCAGTGGATTCACACGGGTTCGGAAAAAATCACAGACAAATTAATTTTGTGACTCACTTGGAATACAGACACATGCAAGGTGCTTGGAAGAGTCCTGAGAGTTATTTTAGCCTGGAGAAAAACAACCCAGTGTAAAGAAAATCAGTTATCGGGGATTTGATTTTTTTCCTTCTCTAGGAAATATAGTTGCTCTCAAAAAAACTGATGAATGTTGGTCATGAGGTCCAAGGTTCAAGTCAACTAATGATGTTACATAACAGCTGCACTTGTCAAAACATCCGTTAGGGAGCTTCGTGCTGACTTCTGTGCCACATGCGAAGTTAAAAGTTAAAATAGAGCTGACAAATCACCACTCTTACTTTCTTTATTATTGTATTGTCTCTGCAACATTCCACCACCATCATTGACCCAACTGGCAAAAAATTCTAGATGTCAAAGTTTATTTTCTCAACTCTATAACAATTCTTTTATGGTTTCCCAAATGACAAGAACTTTTATCACTGCTTTTAACAGAAAACATTTTCAATGTATTCCTTATCAAAATTACAGCTTAGTAAGAAGAGATTTTAAATAATCACTTGCACTACCATTTGCATTGTCACCTACATCAATTTATCTTAGCGGGCCATAAAACAATATTTCTTAAGATTTATGGCTGATACACCATTCTGTGATAAAACATAAGATACTGTAGAATCAGCTGGCTGCAGAGTGACATTTTAGTGATTCTAAGTCTCCCTTTAAACAATTGTGTTTTTCTGTATGTAGGTAAGAACTGGTCCACGTCAGCCTGTCATATTAATTTATTCTCATATTTATTTAAGCTCTGCCGAAAATTAGAGAAATAGAACTCACAAATCCCAAAAAGCCATTGTTTCTGCTGTTTCTCCTCTAGTGGTGGACAGAAGCAGAAGATCTGGCAAAGTCTTTCAGAGGCCTTTGGAATTCAAGGTCAGAGCACTGTTGGTTTGTCTGATGGTTAGGTCAAAGGAAGAGCCTTTGTGCCTTTGCTCTCTTTCATGTCTCAAAGAGCAGCAGAGGAAGGACCTGAATTAAGCTCTCAGCTAACCCTGGATTTCTCCAACACAGAGGTGTCCAGGAGGCTCTGAGGGCTCACATGAATAAACATGAAGAGCTGTTATGATGAGGAACCAGCAGAATACAGATGATTTCTGCTTTATTCTTTCAGCTAACTTTGACCACGGTGCCGTTGCAGTAACCCTTTGACACTGATCATTTTTGGATTTAACACCCAAAGAAGTGAACTAATTTATAACCCCATGACTATACATACAAGTCTAGATGCAAATGTGAAAGCAAAAATTTGAAAATCTGGTTTAGAATCCAAGTGTTTTTCACAGCTTCTAGCACCAGTGTTTTTTTATTTGGACATATTGGACTACATCAGTTGTTAAGCACAACTTGAAGAAAAGTTCTTAGAATTTGCTTTGTGAAGGATGTTTATCAAGAACAAAAAAATCCATCAAAGTAGAAACCATGGCTGATATAACCCAATTCTCTACCTCTTCTCAATCATGCTATTAATTTGAATATGACTGTGTCTGATCCTTATAATGACAGATGTGGTTTGTGGAAGATGATCTGACACTGGATTTGAAAAGAGAGAGAGAATTACTTATTGGATTTTCTTCTTAAAAGTACAAAATCATATTCAGATCAGATAGAAGGCTTTAAGAACCAATTGTGCATATTAGTTGAAGGCTTTGGTCTTGGAAGAATTGAATAGCATAGCAGAAACACAGTAATACTGATGACTGACATGTAGTATGTTTCATATATAAAAATATGAAGGGATAGCTCTTCAAATATGTCATGCACAGGATTATTAAAACTAAAAGTGATTCTTGGGTTTTTTTGGCCAGAGTTTCTTACAGAGTGTTTATGGAAAGCAGAAAATCATCTTCATACTCATGTCTGATCCCAAAACACCTGTAGCTGCCAAAGTAAATGCAAATAGATATGAAGCTTTCCTGAAAACGTCCTGATAATCAGGACACTTTTCCAGATTTTTCCCCCATGAATTAATAAAACAGGAAAAAAAACCTCAATAATCTTCAAATATTTCACTGCAATAAACTAACATACATTACAACTTTCCAATAAATTTCACATGGTTTTATAAAAATACACAGTAATTGGCTGGTATTTTTTGAATATTAGAAGCCAAAAGGAGTACGAAACATTAAATCCTGTTAAGAGTAAGAGGGTAAATAATTTTGCAGTTGTGCTACTGAATCTCAAAATGCATGGAATCCATGGTCATGATACTAATTAGCCTTCAGATCAAACAGGATCAGTTTCCTGGGTGCAGAATCCAATTTTGAAACTTCTGTAAAGTTGTCATTCATAGGAAAATATGAGCAGAGATCCAGGAGCTCCAGGAATGTTCTTGAGCCTCCCTGTGTGGCTTAGGGTCTTGAAGAAAATCCTTCAGCTACATCTGGGCTTCACCTTGGTTATCCCCCAGCACACTTTGCAATCTTTAGTTAACAAGGCCACCCAGAAGATGAATCTGGAATGAAAACTAGATTGACTCAACTGAAATTACCAGATGACACTTAAATGTTTACTGCTTGCTTAGTCTGCCCAACACCACCATCAGAGACTTCACAATCTCCTTCTGAGACATGGAAATTTTTTTTTTTGTGGTTATGTAAAAGTTTTGTCACTCTCTAAACTTCTTTGAAGCAAACTGTTAAGTCTGTGTAATGATTCTCTGGAGCTTTTAACAGGCTTTTAACACTGAAGAGCTCCCATCCTTTACTATTTGGTACTGCTAGTGAAAAAAACTGAATTTTTTTCATTGTATCTTTGAATATATTTACAATCTGTCTAAAAATACACATATGGCTAAGCTTTTAAGTAAATGCTTATTGTTAAATATTCCAAAAAGACTGTGAACAGATACAAGCAGTTAGACACCAGTTACTCAAAATCACTGCATTAATATTTACTCTGTAGTTTCAACCAGTAAATGGAAGAAGAAACTGCAACAAGACTGATCATGCTTCCCTTTGCTACAACATTTAATTGCTCCTCAGGGCATATTGATTATTTTTACAGGGGGTAAACAGTAAAATTGCTGCATCATTATACAGGAAAGAAAATGCAGGACAAGAGCTGCAACACTGAAATTATGTCCTTGAGTAACCACGCTGTCCAATGCTATTTCTGGATGACAGTTCTGTCTTTTTTCTTCATGAATTTGGTGATGTTTTGCTCAACCCAGCAATGCAATCACAGAAATCTGCAAGTGTAAAATTGTGGTGGTAGAAGAGATAATTAAATTTTTTAAAAACCCCTGCATGTATTTGTCAGAGCAAAATGGGAAAGCACAAAAACCTGAAAATCCCATTAAGTCAGAAATTTAGTTGACACGAATATTTTGGTGACTCTCCGTTTCAATGTTTTGTCTCTGCCCTTTACCTTTAAAATAATAACCTAGGCATGTACAGATATCACAAATATGTGTGATAGACACACAGAGCTCACAAGCAGCAGCATCTGTCTATAACTTAACAGTCTTAATGGTATTGCAAGTAAATTATAAATCATTCTTTGTTACTAAAAATGACTGCTCTACCAATCATTTTTGATAGCTCAAAGAATGTACAGAAAATCACACTTTTGCAGAGCAAAGAATGCCTTTAGTATGCTTCTTTTACAGAAAATATTTTTTTAATGCTGCTTTTAATTGAATGTCATGCCCTAGGAGAGATGAGACACATCATAAAATGAAGATGTCATATTTGTCTCTGTCAAAAGAAAAAAACCCTTTTAACAGTTTCAGGATTTCAATTTAAAAATGCACTTGTCAGGAAAAGCTTTTTAAAAGCAAATGAAATCCTTCTGCTGGGTTTCCTGCTTGACAAGAGAATTCAAGCTTTAAATTTAGTACATGTGATATTTCAGTCACAGACTTTTTCAGCTTTGCTTCATTATTGTCTATAAAAGTTCATTATTATCTATAAAAGTTTGCTGTTGGAGCTAAATAAAGTTCATTAACATATTTGCTGAAATAATATTTGTTTCCTTCTAACTTTGTTAGTTTACTAGAAGTAAGTTTTATAACACACTTAATAACAAATTTTCTCAGTTTTGGACACAATATCTGAATAAAGCTGAAAAAATGAAAGAGAAAAAGGGAGCTATTGAGCCACAAAATCAAGTCTGTCCCGGAGTTGGAAATGAGTCATTTCAATACCATAATCACTGACAGGAAGGACATAACCCCTCTCAAAAACTGTAGTATGTGGAAGGGGCCTTAGAAGATTGTATGATCTGTTCTTCAGGTAGAAACATATTGATCTATAATTAAAAATATATCTCATTTTCTCAAAAGTATTCTCTCTAAGTAGGGATGCAGTGTAAGTGTATCTTGAAGAACTCCAGCTATTGGTAACAACTTTCTCTAAGTATTACTCTTCATAATACTATTTCTCATATTTCATTCTATATTTAGGTAATAACAAATGCCATAAAGGCACAATAAATCAGGGGGAGGTCTTGGAACTCTTCATACAAACACAAACCCTGACACCCTTTTGCCCAGCACAGCACTGACCCTGGCTGACATATTGATTATTCAAGGGGAGCTAAAATCCAGATGGTTTCTCTGGATATAATTAGGAAGGAATGAACCCCCAAGACACAAGAGACTGCAACCAGCATTTATCAGAGCCTGAAAGGGAGGCTGAGCAGGAAGCTAGGAGAGCTGTCTCTGGAGCTCAATGATATAACCTTAAAATGTCATGACATTCAATTCAGATCTGGCAAAAAGCTTTTGATAACGTGTGAGTCTGAGCTTAAGAAATCAAAGGAACAAACCCAGTGTGTTTGGTTGCCTGAATCGTTCTCATGTGACTGTGACCTTTCCCTCCCTGCAATTATTAATCACAGTGAGGGGAAAGCACAGGAAACAGGAAAATATCAGTAATTTTCACGTAGATCCAATATCTGCCATCCAGTTATTTGGCACAGAGCTCAGTAGGTAACCTGTCAAATTTGGGGCACAGTTTATGAGACACTCAGCTTCATGCTTCCCAGAAGTGCTGAAATCAATCTCTTCTGGAGGAGGGATGCTATTTCCAAAGCCAGAGCACACCAGCAGGCAGCCTCCTGCCAGGTGGTTGTGAGCAGGAAGGGAGGGACCAAGGCACAGATTGCTCAGCATCAGGAGCTCTGTTGCCCTTTTTGCTGCTGGCTAATCCAGGTTTGGAGCAAACCTCCTGTCGAGGGTGTTCTCAGGTGCTGCCAGAGCTGCCCCACACTGCACAGACGTGAGAAAACTCCCTTTTCTGCCATTCTCAAATACCACTAACCACCTGCAGTCACAATGGACTCCAGAACCTGAAGACAGAAAGGTTTTTGTTCAGTCCCACTTAGCCATGTTGTTATTGAGCACCCTATGTACAATTCAGAATATGCAAATATTATTTATAAGAACCAGTTCAAAGTCTAACTTTTCTGAATGCCTAATTTCAGCATTTCTGCCAGAAGTATTTCCCATCATCTTGTGGGCTACAGCTGCCAAATGGCAAAAAAACCCCCAGCTGTTGGGGGTAGAAAAGGTTATATCATATAATTAGGACTGCTAATTCTGGCCTGTGCATAGAGCCTATAGGAAAAAAACCAAACAAACCAAACCACAACAAAGTAAAGTCTATTAATCTTTGCATTGAGTTGTTAATTATAGTTAGAGAAATTTCCTCTTCATATACATCTTGAATGAGCTGTAGCAAATTTCTGTCAAGTCATCAGACACACAAAACTGCATGGCCAAAGAAGCATTCTGCAAATGGGCAGGATGCAAACAAAGGTTTCTCTGCATTCTTTGATAACAGTTTGAATAGCCTTTTCCCATACACATCACCTCAACAATTTGATTTTCAAAAAATAAACATGAGAATTGGTAATTCTGAACCACATTTGAGTGTTTGAGCTCCTGTGATGAGCATCATAACATATCATCATCAGGAAAAGTCGCGGCAGATGAGCACATTGCTCATGGTCACACATTTCAAGGCTTTTTCCCTACTCTGAGCTGCTAGCTCAGAATTCTGCACCTTTTCTAGAGGTTTCCTTGAACACAGTAGTAAGCTGGAAAGCCTAGTGCTGAAGTTTCCAAGTAAAAATACAAGAGGAGCATCTCATTCTCATTCCAGTCCTTTACACAGACTGGATGGCTGGAGCAAGCAAAGGATTTAAGTTCCTGACCTCACCTGAAGCTGGGAAATTTCCCCGCGGTTGAAGCAGTAAAGTCAGAAACCTTTGAATTTTTGTTTCTATGAGTTTTGGCAAAGGTGGTTTACTGGGGCAGAACAGGTTTATCTGGATCATGATTACAGATCCTGGAATTCTGGGGTCCCAAAAGATGCAGCCAAATTTGGGGAGGCTAATAATTAAATTATTAGGGACTATAATGAAAATAAGCTCAGAAGTCTGACCAAGTAACACTGAGATCCAGCAAGAAGACGAAATAAAACCTTACAGACAGTCTTAGCACTGCTCATAGAAAGTAGAAATATTTCTACATCCATTTTGTGTAAGAAAGAAGCTTGCACTGGTACTTGCACTGCCTTCATCTATGCCTAAAAATGTACAACATGACAAATACCTGCAGCTTTCTGAAGATGAAATATTGATTCCACTCGAATAAGTAACAGAAATTCAATAGATCTTTGGTGGCACAACAGGCTAATTTATTTGATTAACTTTTTGTTTGGAAGAGCAACCTCCAAAATTGTCTCATATGATAGTTGAAAATAAATTTGAATTGATCAATCTGTGAAATTTCTACAGCTAATCCAGTTAGCAAGTCAACATTTAGTTATGCAGTACTCAAACACTGAACAGCTCACTTGGGAAATTGTTCTTGTTCCATTACAGGAGTATGCCAAGTAGAATCTCTACATTGGAACAAATTGTGATTTATACATTTATATATTCATACACACAAACACCCCTTCTGACTCAATTTTGGCAAGTGCTTGCAGATTCTCCCCACAAGGTCACTTCCAGGATGTCACACATTGCTCATTCTTCTTCCATTCACTCTTGTGCAGCTCCTTCCTAATCACAGCCATCATAGGGTGTGGAGTTGATGAATGTTTATATGGCAATGGGCAACCTAACTAAAAAGAAACAATGATGTATTTCTAGCATTGTTTTTTAATGTAAAATTCAAATAGATACATGTTACTTTATTTACTTTAAAAACTCTGTTTCATAATTCTGCATAAACTTGGAATTTGGTTTTGTTTCTGCAAAGTCACCCTATTAAAACTATAAGCAGCAAATATCCCAAAACTTTATGTGCAAAGCAAGATCAGCATCTGATTTTTTACAAAAAACTCCATAAAAGTAGCAAAGATTTTTCTTAAAATCATTCAATTTGCAGTCGTCCTTCCAGCTGTAAGGCTAAAGCAATATTATACCCACAGAAGTCTGAAAACAGATTGCCAGTACTAATTAAGGGGGTAGTGAAAGAACTTCCAACATGAGTTTTTCCTTCTATTTTATTGAAATCAGTGTCTTGAAACAATTCTGAAATTAATCAGGTAAGAGTATCTACAACTCCCTTCCAGCTCTGTTTTGGAAAAAACCCAAATCCCAACCAACAGGAAATAAAATGAAAAAAAAAATCAAATGCTTTGCATCTTAGGAACTCAAATCATGGATTTGACAACCTCTTATCTGCAGCCAAAAGCAGGTAGATTTAGCAAAAAAATATTTCCAATTATAAACAGAAATGGACTAGGTTTAAGATGCAATAGATCAAGCAAAATAATGATTTCAACACACGGGTCTCAAATAACATGTAAATGCCTTAAGCCTTCAGACCTACACAGCAGTTTGGAGTCTTCTCTATACCTACATTGTCAGGAAAAAAATTCTGATGCACATTTTTCTGCAAAACCCCCCCAGCAATCCCAACACCCCCAAAACCTACAAACTTTTCACCTCTTTTAAGGAAAAATATTGAAAAAAGGCATCACAGAAAAAATATTAGTTTTTAATCATGGTTTTTCTGATCTCATGCCTCCAATGCACAGCATTTCCTTTGTTGATAAGTGTTAATATACCTTAATGGCAGAAATTTAAGTACAAAAAGATTGATGCTGGCAGTAAACTGTGTAAACTAATAAAGCAAAGATAAGCCAAATTTTGATGTTAATGTGCATTGGATTCTACTGAGATACTAAAATCTGAAATTGTGAATGGTTATTTGCTAAGCCCAGTATGTGCTTTCAAAGAAGCACTGCTAAGAATATAATGAGTTATTGATTTCATACGGACACAGGCTCCAAAATTCGATTGCAAATCTCCATTAACTTCCCTACCTGGGCTGGCCAACTACACACAGCAGTAATTGCTCTCCTTGCAGTCCTGTATGTACCAATTTCTAAGATTAAAGAAAATGTATGCCGTTAATTATACAGTGGTATTTCAAAACCCACCTACAACTGCAAAGCAACACGTTATGTTTTACGCAGATTTCGTGCAAAACTCTTTATAAAGAGGCAAACATTTCAAAGTACAGGTCATATTTGAAAAGGTGTATTGTTATTCTTGAAGAACTCATTCTCTCTACAATGTAATAAGCTATTACATTAGAAAGTTACAATATACCCTTGAATATTTTTTTTTTTTTGTAAATTTGAAGTTTGCAACAAGGAGAAGAATTCCATCTAATTTCACAGAATATCCTGAGTTGGAAGGGACCCACAAGGGTCATCCAGTCCAACTCCTGGCCCTGCACAGGACACCCCAAAAACCACACCATATGCTGGAGAACATTGTCCATACAACTCTCATCCCTAGAGTTTCCTGCCCAGTATCAACCAGGGCAGAAATAAAGGTTCTACAGTGTATCTGTATGTATATTTGTTATGAAATGAGCAAAAAACCTGCAATGTGAAACCCAAACATGGAGGGACCACTGAAAATAAGCAAGCAAGCAGAAATCCCAGACAAAGACAGGGAAAGGGAGTCAGTCTGCAAGATAATTTATGGAACGTTGTGGAAACTTGTGATGATAATGAAAGTGGGAAATGGAATGCAGTGCTTTTATCACTTGCAATTCCTCACTCCTCTTGGGATTTCTCCTTGAAGTGTCACAGAACAGGGATCCATAGGCCATCCTCTCCTGTGGAATGCACAGGAGTACAAATAGAGCACATACAGTGTCATTTTAGTCTTAACATATGCAGAACCACAAATAGTTATTCTGAGATTACATGAGGCAGAGAAGAGCAGGAAATGTAGATGTGCCAGCTTAAAAACATCAATTTACTGGCCATAATTGCCTTGAGTGATGTGCCTTTGCTTGGTGGATGATTCCAAAATGAAGCCTTTACACAGTTGTGCTGGGCAGCTGGTTCTGGAATCCTTCACAGAAATAATGGTGGGAGCACTCTGTGGAGTTCTGTATCTGTGCCAGATGGCTTGGAAATGATGCAGTATTTAAAAAAGGTTTTTAGTCACATGTCCAGAAAAACCTAGACCTATGAAATGATAGGTCAGGACCCTGTAACTGAAAGGATCTGGAATGACTCTGTCTTATGTCTCATGTATTAAAGAGAAAATAAAGTGCAGCACCAGTGTGCCCATCACAGATAATCCCCATAAAAAGTCTTGACAGATCAGACACTTTGCATGTTCACATTCTGAATTTGACACAGGCTATCAGACAAACCTCTTTGAGAGAGAACCTTTCACAGCACACAGTTCAGAGTGCCAGGCACACATTAAAAATGTCTAATGACATCGCTGTCAAGAAGAAGCATTTCATTTCAATGTATCACTGAATTTGAAATAAAAAATACAATCACATAACATATTCTCATTTATCTCCATGTGTTTGTATCTCACCAGATATAAATCTACTCAGCTGAAAGAGATGTAAAATAATTTTTTCAACTTTATTGCTCACAGACAAAAGGAAGATTGTCAAAACACAGAAGGCAGCCTTCTGATAGTTAAAGCTTTTGGCTTTGATCGTGTGGATGTGCTCTTCATAGCCATTCCTACAACTTACAGGAGAGCATTTATATATTCACCTGGAATGTTCTTGAAATCTTCTGAAGTCACTTCCTTTTGTAATGTTGATTTTGATGCTTGCAATTATTCACCATGCTGAGATAATAGTATAAAGTGTGTGCTGAAGGGTTCTGCTGGTGCCATTCAACTACGAAGAGACAGAGGAGTTGCCATCTGCACATTTAACATTGCAAGTAGAAAAGGCTGTAAGTTTGATTCTGTACATTAAAAATGTCTACCTCTCAACTGCAACCAATTGCCTACTGAGAATTTGTAGGACCTTTTTTGGGTAAGGACCACGTTAATGTATTCTATGTGCAATTGCAGTGTTCTTGAAGGGTGCACAGTCATAAGTAAGATGAGTTAAAATAAGCAACTCAATTTCCAGTAATTACTTAAACACACTCTAAACTACTTCACCTCTGAGAAGCAGAGTTGTCAGAGAGGCAAAATGCTATAAAGAGCACACAAATGTGTTTTCTTACATTTTTTCCCAATTGTTATTCTGTACAGTCATTTTAAACTATTTCAAAGCCTGCCTGAAAATTTTTGGTTTCTGATATCAATGTTTTCAGTACTGCTTCCCTCTTGGGGTCTCCTTGATGTTTTGTTATTATAATGTTAACTTTTCAGGACTGATATTGCTTCACTTTCTGCAGCAGCACACAGACTTCTGGGACTTAAATATAAACTTTCTGAAATTAACTTCTGCTGCTCAAGCAGCATCACCACTTGAGATGCATTTCCTAAACTCGTGACACACGCAATGCTTTGGTTGAATAAGTCTGTTCCTACCAGTAGCTCCCAATCTGCTCATGGGTTCAGACACTGTTTCCACCCTTTTCATTACAGCCTCCATAGTAAAGAACTGTCACATGGGTTCCTGTTGAGCTCCTCAAACGAGATGGAGAAGGTTCACACTGCAAAAACTCCAGCCTGGCCTCGCGGGGAATTTTGTCAAGGAATTGTAGTTACTCTGCAGTAAGTATCTTTTCCCTTACATAATCTCCTACTCTCTTTTTGTGCACCTTCTCCATATAAAATGAACATTTTGGTCTGGAACAACATTCAGGGTACTGGCTGTGCTGTGAATGTTGCTGAACCTTCAGCAAACCATGTGAAAATCAGGTTTTCTTCCTTCCCTGATTAGTTCATGGGCTGCACATAGGTCTGTGGCTGAAGCTGTATCACAAGATCATTGTGTTTACAAGAAGGGATTCACAATAACTTATAAGTTTCACTTCAGGTGGAATGAGTTAAAAAAAAAAACAGTCTAGAAAGTCATAGTAAGCAGGGGAAGCATATACCTAATTCACACATCTTAAAAAGCTACCCTTAGGAGCAAATCACAAATTCAAAATAACCAAGACTGTTACACTTGAGACAGAGGATGTTCTAAACAAGAACAGAGAATGATGATGGAAGTGGAGGAGGCAGAGCAGCTTAATGACTGTTCCTGAAATGTTATAAATGTTATAAATGTTATACCCAAAAAACAAGTGACACAGGAAAATCCATGCCATTCATCAACCTCAATGACCAAATTAACTGCACTGAAGTTGTTATGGGAATGTTGATATAATGGAGCAGTAAACAGAGAAGGAGAGAAAACTTGCAAAACCTTGTATTTCTTTCCTGATCTGATTCTTGTTAGAGAGGTAAAAGAATTTCCTCTAGCAAGGATGCAGGTGGTGTTATCTTTGTTTTAGACCAAGTAAAAATATTGGTCTTAAATTCTCTTTAAAAGTACCCAACATTCCTAAAAGTAGTAAAACTCTATTTAAAAGTACATATTCACCCCTATGAATTTCAAAATGGAGGAACTTCAGCTATTTCATTTTTCTCAGCTTTTCAGAAAAATGTTGTCAGAAAGATCTGAACAACAGAAATGCCAGAAGATCTTAGTTTTCACATGCAGGGCTTCCTCCAGCACTATTTTTGACAGAAGTTAACTTCCTCTGTAATAACAAATCTTAACTTCACCTTCAATATTATTTCAATATTATGGAAATTTTTAAAGTGAAAACTTAGGAGAATCTCAGTTGATAAAATAATATCTTGTTTGGAAGAAAAGAAGTTGATTTCAGTTTGTACTGATTATTTTCTTATTAGTAGGTGGGTTTTTTTTCCTAAAGAACTCCCTTAACTCTTTAAGTTTTTATTTTTGCTTGTAGGACTTCGTTCCATTTGTCAAGCTCTTTCTGAAATCTGGAAGCAGCTCTCTTCTGTTTTTGAAAAAGGGGTTTTGTCATAGTAATGTGAGTTTTTCTGGTTAAGTTCCAATTAACAGAGGACCTGGTCAGCCAGGTCAGAAGTAAGAATAGTAGCCACTGGTTAGAGATTTTTTCATCAGATGTTCTGACAGCAGCCTTGCAAGTAGGCAGGCTGCTATGAAACACTAGAATAGAAATAGAAATAGAGTTTTCTTGTGTTTTTTCATCTGAATTATGTTCCTTGTAGAATAATCCCTCTTGGTTTATGAGGGAGGAAATAAACATAGTCAGCAAAACAGAGCTTAGCACTGATTCCATAATAGAGAACAAATGCTGATGCTCACAAGTAGGTCCTGAGATGGAGCAGAATGTGGCTGATTGTGGCACTACAGGGGCATAGTGACCAATTATGGGCTGGAAATGACCAATTATGACCTGGAGCAGTCACTATAAATAACAGCACTCTGGTAATCACCAGTGGGATTACCAAGGCTGAAAACAGTCTCCCCACATTTTCTGAGAAGAACAGTGAGAGGCAAAAGAGTTCTGAGATCCCAAAGGATGTCCTGGGGGCTTTTATCGTCAGCTGCCCTTCACATCAGTCAGGCCACAGAAAATTTACAGCCCTTGAACATAAAAGGCAGCAAGGGACATGGCTGGAACACCAGTGCTGCTTTGCTTTTGACATCCCTGATTTACTTTGTTGTCTAAAGGTTTTAATTATTTTTTTTTAAAGCGAAGGATAGTTTCTTAATGCTTATGAAAATCCTTAAGCAGTTAAATATAGAACTTTTTCCTAGAGGCACAGTCTTATGTTCTACCCTAACAAGTCCAGTTAGCTGCTAAGTGTTTGGTCTTTCCTGGAATATTTGTTTTCTTTTTAATTCACATAAGATTCCTTTAAACTCTCTCTACCCTTTGAAAATAATTTATGTAAATCTCAGACAATTTGGTCTGTATTAATATAACCACTTGTCAAATGGCATAAATAACTGGAACCATGAGTAACCCAAAAGCTGAGAATTTAGGACAACTGAAACAATACCAGAAATTCCTGTGTTTTACAGATAATTCCTTTAAAATAACACCATTAAAATGTGTCACACTAAGTAGCAGGAGGGACTAAGATGATGAGGAGCAGCACTAGGATTTGTGCCTTTGGTAGTGGCCCTGGGGTATCCAGAGGGAGGTTTTCCCCTCAGGAGATGCTCTGGCAACAAAATCTTCAGCTCAGATTCCATGGGGGGAATACACACCATAAAAACATAAGTGGGCTAAGACCACAACCTCTTTTTTTTAATAATAAAGCCATTACATGGTCTCCAAATCAAAACACTCCTTTTGGGGTTGTGGTTTGTGTGTGCACCTTGGTGTAGGAGAGAGAAGAGAGTAAACAGCCAACATCCAATTCAAATGTATTTGCCTTTCATTACCTGTGTTTGAAGTGTTCTTGTTAATGACTTTAGAATGGGGATTAGCACAACCAAACGTTATTTATTGCATAAATTAACTTCAAAGAACTCACCTCAACATGACATTTGAGAAATATAAAGAATTTGAACAAGTCCAGTGAAAAAAACTTTAAAATTCCTTCCCTTAATGCGTAGGGATAGTTTATAGAAGGGTTAACATCTAAGGTCATATGATTTCAGGACATTAAAACATTTCAAAAGACAAGTCTGGTTTTGGTTGAACATACTAAAAATATTCTGCAGTCAGATCATTTAAAGTGCCCCAACTAAATTGTGATGAACTTGTCACCTACAAAAAATCTGTTATTAGGGAAAACACTTTGTACCTGCTAAGCATTAATGCATGAATTCATAAAAATGGCTCTGACTAATGCCAAGCAAAGACAAAAAAATATTTTTTTCAGAAGCTGATGCATCATCTATTACTTTTAATGATACATTCCATAAATATCAGGTTTTCAGACTTTATGCAATTAAAACCCCTGTTTACTCAAATACTTTTCCTATTTCAGTAACTTTAAAATCAGGCAAACAGAGTCTGACAGTTTATGTCTTTTCCTCTTGTCTGTTCAAATGGAAGAAAAAGTCCAGCAGCCTTTCCCAGTCCTTTACCCCTAGATACAAGTGGAAGATCTAATCCATATTCTTTCAGCACAACCCCAACCCACAGAAAGGAATCTCTCCCTGACAAAAAGACTAATTAAAAACCTATCAGAATGATCTCAACTACAGGACACATCTCCACTAAAGGGGAAAGCAATCTCTTGTGAAAAGCAAACAATGTCTTTTTCATCACCAAACCTACACAATACAAGTATTATTTACATGCTAATAAAGGATGGTGCTAAGGAGAATGAATAGCTGAATTTTAACGTGATTTTGTTAACCCATCTCAACATATAGATTTTATTCCATCTTCTCATTCCGCCCTTATTCAGCCTGGATTTAGTGCAACCACTCTCATTTTACAATGGAACACTGTATTAATTATTATTTTCTTCTTATTTACAGCAAAAATACTTAGTCATAAAGGAGAATCTACATGTTTGGCACTAGACAAACATCAAAATAAAGCTCAGGTTTCCCCACATTAAAATTCTAGACTCCTACACAGCAAGATGATAGGACCTTGAAAATTTATCAGAGTAATTTTTCCATGCTGCTATCAACAGGTATCACTCTGGCATTTGTATGATGGTCTTTGTTGATTTATGAAGGGAAATAAGACAAAAATTGGTAAAGTGTACAGCAGAAGATCAAGCAATCTTTGATTCTTTTCCCAGGAAAAAGCTACATTCAAAGTGACTTGGTCTCGTTCATCTTGCTTCCCCTAACTTTGGTGTTCCAGACTAGAAAGTGTTTTTTCATCCCAGGAGTAGCAGAAACAATTATTTATGCATGTCATAAGTAATCTTACTTGATTATTAAGTAAGATGCAGTGACATCCAGAGGACAGTGGTTTGACTGAGGTGGGTATGAAATAAGCATCAGCATAAAGGGTGTAGTTAAAGAATGAGAGTCAAATAAAATTTTGTTTAAAAGTTTAAAATTGGATTATCTGTCTTCTAAACATTCCCATCACAGCAATCATTAATTCTCCAGTTGACACATATGCACACATATTCAGTAACAACAAATGTTCCCAGAACTTTGTGGAGCAATGTAATGAAACAAGATCATGATTTCTTCTGTGAAGTTTTATAATGTGGAGCTGAAAAACATAAAGTACAGTTTCAAGCATGTGTGAAATTCAAACCAGATTCAACCAGAAAGAAGCATCTCCCTCTAAAAACTAATGAAAAAACATTGAAATTAATGTGTAGGAGAATAACGTTTTATATTTATCTAAGCAACAGATAAACTAAACTTCTAAACTTCAGCTACCAAGTTGTTACTGATGTTTCCAAAACAGCCAGAAGAATGTGATAAATTCATCACTAAATATTTCCGTCTGTTTATCACTGCATAATTTTCTGGAATGCATTCTATATAATTTGAGCAGTAATAGCTATTTCATGCACTCTTTGTCGCAAAAAAGAGAAAAAACTGCATAATTAACTTGCCTCCTAAAATTCAGTGCATAGGAAGATAGTAGGAAGATAGAACGAGAGATAGTTTTACTTTTTCTAAGGTTAAATAAACGAGATGAAACAAAAAATATCAAAATAAAAAAAGATTTTTAGTTCCTTTAGTAATTTAGACATAAGAACAAAAAAACTTTCACGTTATCTTTAGATTCTGTAATTCCCTAAATTCTTAAATGCCTGTGAAGGAGTCAACACAGTATTAAGATGGCATTTTATCACATAGAGGTATAGAAAAAATGTTATTATAATTGGTTAATTTCAATTAATTTTTCATTTCCTTACATGAAATTGGAAAATAAATTAAAATTGAATAACTTGTAATGCAGCTGTCTTTCACATAGCCATTTTGGCACCAGTGTTAATTCCATTTCTCCTAAATTATGGCTTGCAGAAAACTAGTGAAAGAATCAAGAAAAAAAATAGCAATCACTTTCAAAAAGAATTTGTCAAGCATTTCCAAACCTTTATTACCAAAGACTTAAAATATGAATACTGATGGCCTCAGTGGTGGCACAAAATCACTGTTTTATTTTGTCTACCAACGCAGTTTTTGTTTAATTTTGCACAAGCTTACAGCTGCTACACCCAGAGGGTGGTCACCTTAACACCTTCTGGCAGCAAACTCCAAAAAACCTTTTCTTGAACCTCTGCCAGATCTTGCAAGGTAGGCAAACAGCATCTGAGAACAAAATCAACAACAGGGTAAGCAAATCGAGTTCAATTATCCAAAGGGAATGTTTACACCTGTGTGAAAGGAGATTAAAATGAAAAATTAAAGTAGCATAATTTTCAAATTATGGACTGGAGCTTGACTGGCAAGAATACAGTAAAGCAGCAATGGGTAGATGTACTTTTGTAGAAATTTTTCCTGTCTTTCATGTCAGAATGAGAGAAGACTGGATACTAAGCACTAATTAATTATTTTGAATGAAGTAATTATGTTGTTTGGCCAAAACAAATAGTAGATCTTTTATTGCAGACATTTTGGAACACATCCTTTTGTACTTAAATTAAGGCTGTACCTAAAATTCCTGTACTACAGTAAGCATTCTCAAGGCAAAGGAACAAGACTGTAGCCTTTTTTCCTCTATTCAGATTCCCAAAATTTATTCTTTTCTACCCATTTAATTTTATAAAAGCTTAGTATCTCCACTGGTAGAAAATAATCTTTCCCCTTTCTAACAACAGTAATTGCAGCAATTTCTGAGCTATACCTGTGATTTTCTGACTTGCAAATTAAGTCTCTTGTATATACAACAAGAAGTTTAGCATCCAGCAACAATACAGTTGTGTAAATGATGCAGTTATCATTTAATCTATGCGAGCTTAGTGTCACACTAATTCCAAAACGCATTGATGGACTTCAAAGTTGACTTGTCTTCAGAGATGTAGGCGATCTGATGAAACATCATGGAATGTGGGGCTCATATTCTTGACAGGTATTATTTTTGTTGCTTCTTTTAGGATTATCACAACTCTGAGCTTCTGGTGAGAGCCTTAGCTCTCTAATCTGACTGAAAACTAACCTGGCAAGGAGATAAATGCACACATAAAGTATTTTAATTAATTTTCAGCTAAATTAGTGAGGCGGTCTAACACACTTGCCATGAAATCACCAATATGGCAGAGAGGGTGTCTTACAGCCTGTTGTGTTCACGGTATAGAAATTTAAACCTTTAGACCTTAAACTCTCCTGTGCTCCAGCTGGTTTTCAGAGATCAGTGAGCTATGATTTCTGATCACAGCCAATTCAGCACCATAACTCTGCTCAGTAAGGACCTGCACAATCCAGATCCACAAACAGCACAGATTATTGAAGGAACAGAAAAGCGTGCTCAGAATTCCTGGTGATCAATGCACTAACAGAGATTGCTACAGAAAGTATAGTAACAGAGATCTACTAACAATATAAGTATAAAAATGAGTATTTCCAGCTCTGCTCCAATGCAGTTGGAAGGTCAAAGTTCCACACCTAAAAGAGTCCCTTCAGGAGAGAAAGAAGGACACAGTCTGTCAACTGATCCCAAGCCAAGATGTTTTCCCTCTCTGTTCTTTTTGCCCCAGATTTCCCCTTTTATAAATTTTGACTCTTGCCAGTGGGGTGGAACAATCACATCTGACAGCTGGAGTTTTGGGGACTTTGGTCACACAAGTGTTACATGCCCTTTTTTTTTCACTTGCGTTCTTAGGAGTGTGAAACTTAGTATGGAAATGGAGCTTAAGGAGGGTCTTGGTTACTTTCTGTCAAAGTTGATTTTTGACCCAGAAGGTGAATGAGCACTTTGGTCCTCTTCCACATGCTGGGGTGGCAGTAAAGGCTGTCAGACCTTCACCAGAGAGCCTTTCTGCACATCTTTATCTCCTTTTTGGTCCAGATTTACAACAAGGCTTGTTACACACAGTGAAGGGGCTGGTACAGATGTGCAGGTGCTTTCTAGTGCCTCACATTCCAGACATCCTGCAGTCCTCAGCTTTTGCTCGAGCCCTGCCAAGATAAGGAAGGGGCTCAGCTCAAGTTTCCCCCAACCAGTCTCCTCAATTCTTCACCAACTTAAACTGTAGAATTCTGACCATTTACCACACCCGGAAAGGCTGAAGGTCCTTATGCAGCCACTGTCCCCTGCAGCCATCCATCCAACCATGCATCCATCCATCTATCCATGCATGCATGCATCCATCCATCCATCCATCGTCCTTGCACACTGGTTTTGGGCAGTTTCTTCAGAGCCCCCTAACTCATGGCAGTGGAAGTGATTGACTTCCACTCAGAGCAGTGGAAATGTGTCAGCTCACTCAAAAAGCTTTTGAAACAGCTCCAACAGCAGCCAGTCTGCTCAGGCTTTTGTGCCTGCCAGTGGGATGCAGGGGATGCCCACAGTCTGATGGAGGAGAGAGGAGGGATGAGCACTCTCACAGCTGCTTTGTTCAGTGGTGCATGTGTTACAGACCATGGGCTGAGAGTTATGAATTAGAGAGCTTGGCACTTAGAGAGAGGATGAACTAACTGGTGAATTCCTGTGCAAAGAGCCTTTGTTGTGTTTTTCTTTCCCAGCGAGCTGATGAGAAAAGTTTAATTTACAGAGTATCTAGTCCTGCAGATTTGAGAGCTCCCAGCAGATAACGACACATGGGCCTTTAATCTTTTCTGTTGGAAGAGGAAACTTCATTTTGCTGTGTAACAGAGGATCTGTTGGGGAACAACCTCTATGTCACATCCATGCAGCAGGTAAATTAATGCAACCTGAGCAGTGTCACTGCCAGCCATGTGAAAGCACTCCAGCACGCTGTACCAGGCTGCACTCCTGACAGGACAAGAACCACCTGGAGAAAAGCAGAGCCGGAGAACGTGACACTCAGATGGCACAGGTTTGGCATGTGAAGACTCAGCAAGATTTCAAGGTGCAGAGGAGCAGCCATGCAGCAAATCCAAGGGGTGTTTGGGCTGGCTGGGCTGGGAGACCCTCAGGAAAACATTGTCATCCATCACTTTTTTCCTGAAAATCAGTGTACACTTTTTATTGCCAATACCTCTGCAGCAACCACTCACAAAGATTTCTTCAAGAAATCTCTTCACTGGAGAAGAGGGGCACTGGAGCATGAGTTTTAGAATGCTTTGGCCTCAGAAGTCAGACCTATGCTTGCACAGCCTTTGCTGTTCAGGATCATACTTTGGCACTTCATTGTCACTGCTGGTTTTGCTGTAAACATGCACAGGATTTTTGAAATGCCTTCATTTTGCAACGGTGAGGAAAACTTTGCTCCACCAGTTGCTATAGTAGCTGGCTCATAACTCATATAAATCCGTAGAAATTTATCTGTGTTATTCTTAGGATTACCAACACCGTGGGACCTTTATGAGTTACAGATATTCCTCCACATGAGCACAATACAAAAACAATCAGTGAAAATCTGTAGGATTCAGGTGGATCTAACAGCTTTGCTGCTAAATGTGTTCTGGGGGTTTTTTTTGTTATATACACTGAATGAACTATTTAAAGTTTTAAATACTTTTATTTAAATATATTTGAACTTACGTGTCATACTGGAAAACTGTCATTCCTCTTGACATTCCCCAGCCAGTCCAGAGTGTCCCAAGATCAGATTTGCGATGTTCTAGGGTCAAAATTGTTTTAAAGACATTACTTCACGTCCCCTAATGCTATACATTACTTTAGGAAACTGTGCATGTGTTCATTTGGAGTTTGTTGGCTTTACTTGGTTAGGAGTATGTGATCCTTCAATAAGTTTTGCAGAAATGTGATTTACCTCAGCCTAAATCTCCCACACAGAGGGAAATTACTCTGTATAAATCTACAAAACATTGTGTCAATACAGTCACATGTAACAAAAAGAGGTGAAGCTCATTTCAAAGCCGCATGAAAGATTCCTGGTTACAGGTATTAACCAGATTGATTTAACTATTTAAGCAAAAACTTCGTCAAAACTGCTTCTCAAATTGATTGCATCTGGATTCATAATAGCACTTACCACAAAATTTTTTATTCTTGGATTAAAGTGGTACATTTTTAGTTGAATCTGTCCTAGGAGAATAGGATGATACTGAAAGTCTCAGTTCTCAGGAGCTTTGTACATGTTTCATAAACCCAAAACTTTTATAAGCATAAAAATCTGCAGGTCTAATTTAAGACATAGATCTTAACAGCTGGAAAATACTGTTTTTTTCCCCCTAGCATTTAAATTTTCTGTGTTCTTGTAAGTGCTTAATGTTAATTACAAGCAGCTTCAATACAAGCTTTGCATGTAAATTACCTCTGGGTAAGTGGGAAAACAGATGAGTTTCCTGCAAGGACTTAATTATTTGTTATGTCTCTTGAGATTCCATTTTCTTAGTATGGCACTTGCAACAGATTCACCAAGCCAGATCTATTCATATTAATGTGTTTGAAGAAATAATATTTTATTTGAGTGTAAGAATTTCAGATTAACAAATAAAGGCTTAGTCACCATTCGCATCTTCAGGGAAAGCCATGTATGGTCAAATCAAGTATGGATGAGTTAGTCCTGAGCAAAGTTTTATTTCCCTTTTCACATTTCTCACAGTCTGGCAGTTCTGATAAAATAGCCCCACATTTCTTAAAGTATATTATGTTCTTTCAATGATGAAAAAATATGATGATTAATAGGAAACAAGTTGAAGGCTATAAACTGTGTACACTGAGACTCAAGAAAATTAATTAACAGATTGACTTGAAGATACTGAAGTACCAAATAGTTTTACCTCTAAAAAATCCACTTTGGTGGATCATCACTTAGGTGAGGGGGTAGTAACATCTCATTATTTCAACTATGTTTTTGCTTTATTAATGGCATCTTGAACTTCCTGTGGCTCTAAGTGTCTCCCCACAAGGGAGAGACATACTACAGACATTTTTGAAAGAAGTTAATGAACCCATTTACTGTTGGCTTTACTCAGCATTGCTATGGAACAGTTTTCACCAAAAATTTACATTCACCTCTCAACTGCAAGGTTATAATGCTGCAATGACCACCCTGCAGTGATGAACCCAGGAGATAACAAGAATCTGATGTCTTTGATGTCATGTCCTGCTTCATTACAGCATCAAATGTGCATGTTTTGATTATGCTTATTTTTAAATTTTGACCTGCACAAACCAAGGTATTTACAATGCAGGTAGAGACTGACAAATCATGCATTTTTCAAGCAGACATGCATTTTATTATTTTCTCCATATTTTTTTGCTCACAATTAAAAAAATGAAGTGTTTTGATTGACCATCAGCTGGATTTCTTGTAGTGATTCCTTATAGTATTTGGTCAATTAAGTCCTTAATAAATTATTGATTATTTTTTAGACTTTGACTAGTTAGTTTTGTTCCTTGTGCCTAAACAATAAGCAGTTTTTAATGATGTTTCTAGTCAAGAAAAATGAATGCTGTCTTCAGTCTTCTTCAGTTTTCCTTCGTATTTTAGCTCTCCCATTTTGCTATGCTCTAAAAGCTAATGAAATGAGTGAGCCAGAGTCATCCCCTCTGTATTTCCCAATGATGTTGCACCTCAGGCTTTAGCAGAATGAGCTTGAGGTGTAGCTGGAAGAAGTCTATCCAGACCTGTAACAGCTGATTCTTAGCAGAGATGTGAGATATCACTGTTAGAGGTACTAATTACTTCTGCATGGCTACTGCCACTAGACCTGCTTCTGTATCAAGAAAATGTTTTACATATATAAAATTAATAGTGAATTTGCCCCCTCTTGGCATGATTGAAGTTTTTTTGGATCTGGCTGGTGTGGGAAAAGAGTTCATTACTTCTCATCTGGAGCTTGACACTTCCACAAATGAGCTAACTCTGCCCTGATCAATTCTGGGGCACAGTTGGTTGTTGGATTGGTTTGAGCCATCTGTTCTGCACTAAACAGAGTGAAGAACATGCAGGTGATGTCTGAAATGGTGTTGATTGTGGGAATATTAGCTCCTGTTTGAGTGGCAAGAAGTGGTGAGGAAAGAGCAGCACATTGGTCTCTTGGGATGTGAATGGATCAAGGAGAGGTTTGAAGGGTCAGCATTGCTTTCAGCTGTCTCAACAGCCAATTCTCAAAGCACTTCCCTGCAGAAACTGCTTCAGACTGTTAGAAACTTAGTTTATGAGGTTATACTACAGGAAGGGAATGTGCCACTTCTCAAAACAGGATGTTCTCATGCGTGTCAAAAAAAGTAATGCTACCAACCCCTTCAGAAACAGGCTAAACTTCCACATCAATGCTAGATCAGGATTCAGCAAAACTAAACCTCCACATTAATGCTACATCAGGATTTAGCAAACCTCTTCAGCACAGGGTGAAATTTAAGGTATGGGTGTGCTTGCATACCTTGCACTTCATCTTTAATCCAGTGAGTACAGGCACCTGCTGCCACTGTGGGTATACCCAGACCTAAAGAAGACTCTGTGGGTTTGGAACATACCCCAGCCACTGGGAGAAGACAAGCCCTCTCTCCATTTGCTAGTTTCAAGTGCCCTAATTGTGGATCCTAGAGAAATAGGATAAGGAAACTGAGCTCCAGGGATCAATTAAGTTTGCAGCCTCATAAAATTATATTCAGCTGTTGTTTCCTTAACTCCCATAGGAACGAGAAAACCGGTCTCGTTGACTTAGTACACTGAATTTCAAATCCCAGACAATGATTAAGCCTTTTGCAATTTGAATGTGATACAAGGCAAGATCTTTACCTCTATTTTCTCTACATCACACTTTCTTTTTGCATAAAATACAATGGAAACTAAGACTTCAAGCAGCATTTATTCTTCTATGTACTTTGTTAACATCACTGAAAATGTAATATGCAACACAGTTTCAGTGGTCCATTCTGAATTTAAGTTTGTCATGGTTTGAAAGACAGGTGTTTGTTAAGGGAGGCAGGAGCCTCTCTTGAAATGGAAAATGTAAACCCCCTCCTTCCAAACTTTTATAATTTTGAAATTAAGGAGCTCTCAGGCAAAGATACAGGAATAGGAATAACAGTTCTTTACTAGGAAAAAATTAAAACAAAAGTACAGTAACACAAAAGAAAAAAAACCAACAACCTGAAACACTGACAGAGTCAGAATACAACCTGACACCCCGTCAGTCAGTCAGGGTGTTGGTAGCAGTCCCATTAAATGGTGGCTGCAGTCCTCCTGGATGACAGATGTGGTTCTGTTGAAGCAGTGGTCATGTGGAAGGGTGCAGTTTTTCCTCCAAAGGTCCAGTGATGATGTGGAAGGGTCTGGTTTTCCTCTGGAATCCAGTGGAAAAAGGCTGCCTTGGTGTTCCAGATCTCAGTTTTTATCTAGGTAGGAAATGCTTGGCTCCTTCCCCTGGGTGGAGCATCTCCCAATGGGATGATGTAATTTTATCAGTCATGCAGTGGGACTCAATGGCCCATTAACAGGAGATATCTCCCTGGAGGAAGGATGGGTCCTGGAAAAGATAAAGAACACTGCTCCACCCGGTTTAACAGATGGTGATAGAATACATACTTTTGGTCACATCCTGCTTTGCAAGCCAAGACTAATTTTTGCCTTCAATAGTTCCCAAGATTTAGAACGCAATGCAAATGAACTTTTTTTCTTTTTTCCCTGGAGAGAAGCTATTGGGACATCAGTCCCTTTTTCAGTGGGAAGTGGGAGTATTTAATTTTGTGAGACATGGGCTGGAAGCTGGTAACGTGAAATAAAGATGATGGAGCTGGAAATCCTGTCAAACCACTTTCTCCTATTGCACATCTGTCTCTCATCCATCATGAATATCAAATCAGAGCAAGGAGAGAGAAGCTCTTCCTTGATGCTTTTAACCAGATGTCAGCAGAGAGCAGCATTTGCAAGTGGTGGATACAGAACAGGCTGGGTTTTGCACTGAGGCAGCACATACTGAGCCAGATCCTACCCCTACTTTTGCACATGCTGATTTCCAGTAATCTATTTTGTTGATGTATTTTTAAAATATATATATATATATTTGCAGCTCATAATGAAGTACATAACACTTGACAGTTCTACCAGGTTATCTATTATCATGGATGGGAGGGCTTGGATGATGCTGTGATTTTGAAGCATGTTAAGGAAATGAAACAGGAGAACCTAAACTGGAGAACCAAGCAAATCTGATATCTCAGTGATACTTGCAAATCAGGACTGAAAACCTCAGTTCTTTCTTGGTTTTCAATGCTTTTTTCACTCTGTATGAATATTTAGGTAGTTAAAAAACACAATAATCTTGCTGAACTGGAATTTTTAGATGACTATTTTTGTCTGGATTTAGGATTTTAAAAAATCCTCAAAATATCTTTTCAGACTCCTTTATACTTTCCATAGGTAGTGTATATAAAATGTAAGGATTAAAATACTCAGAAATTCTTGGTTTTTCTTGTTGACCTCCTCACAAAAATGTGTCTTCTTTTATCTAAATTGTGCTTATTGCAGTAGGTGCACTTGCCTTTATATTTCCCACTATTAATTTTTTCAAAGCAGATAACTGCTTAATTTCCCACTTAGTGCACAATTAACAGTTTTTAATTTGTCAACTACTTTTAATTTGCAAAGCTGCAAAAGCAAATACCCAGACACCACCTGATTTCTAATGAGGCATGCTGATCTCGAGGATGCAGCTCACACTGGGGGCACAGTGGGGAGAAATTGCTGCAGATTTAATTCAATAATTACTTTTTTACTGTTAGGATGAAGGATACAATAAATTAAAGAAAGTGCTGCTGCAGTTCAGGGCAGATCTCTGGGCCTGGGCAGCTGTGGCTGTTGGAAATGCAGCACCACTGAGAGGTTAGAGGCCTCTCTTTTGGGTTTTGTCCAAACCCAAAATATTGTAGTGGAGTATTGGAGCCTTTAGAGACTCTCTTCAAGTGTTAATGTTAAGGTAGTTTTTGCATAACTTTCTTTTTACCAGTGAGGCTTTGTAGAAACTGGGATACTTTATAAGACTGAAAAGTTCATGTTAGCCTTACATGCAGGCAGGCAAACTTTGGTTGGATGACTTTGGTATACATAGGATAATCCTAGATTGAGAGTATTTTTATGTAGGACATTTTATTTTATTTTATTTTATTTTATTTTATTTTATTTCATTTCATTTCATTTCATTTCATTTCATTTCATTTCAGGCTGGCTTCTGCCTGGAAAAGTGTTTTATGTGTATATTTTGATTACATTATATGTACATTATATACATTATGTATATGTGTACATTTTGATTTAATGCCTGTACAGTCGTGGGAGTGAAAGAAGGAACCTTGTAAGAAAAACTTCAAAGGCTGCCCTTTATTATGAGGCCTTTTCCTGCAGGAAGTATTTGATACTCAATAACAAAACATGGGAATTTAGAAGAAACGTGGTTTTGCTTCAAGTCCAACTACAGACCTGCCATTGTTGGTGTTTTCTTACAGGACACCTCAAGTCCTAAATTTTCTAGATTGGGTTAAAAACCACACGCTGGATATTTTAGCCTAAATTCTTTATTTAAATATTTGAAGTTTCTGCTTAATGAATTTTTAACTAATTGATCCCTTGCATCTAAACTTATATGAAAGCTGTGGATGTGAACTTCTCAGCTTCTAAAAAATCAGGTTTTGTGTAATGGAACCTCAATTTTTATCTGTCCTAAGCCATGAGAATGGTCTGCATCCCATACACCATAAAGTATTTGACCAGTAAGGACCTGCATTCTGGCTTGCATCACAGTACTGCTGCTAAGAGTCTTGTTTAATCAATAGGTGACTTGAGAGGAAGCTGAGAGGAGGAATCCAAGCACGGAAATTGAAGATGGAAATATTTCTGGGGAGTGATTAGGGAGTATTTAAGCACAGTTTAGGAAACTGTCTTCATTTGTTTCAGTACAACTTTGTATTTTGTATTTTGCTCTCTCACCTCTTTTCAGAAAGCAAAGCTCTTTTTAGCACAGAACTATACCATCCACTTTACAGTCTCATTCTCCACTCCTTTTTTAGATTTTTCTGACAAGTTTCTGCAAGAACTCTTAACTGTGAGACTGTGAAGAAAGGGTTTATGGAACAGTCAGCTCCTACTCCCAAAACCAACCTATATCTTTGGAGATAAACTCTCCATTCATAGACTCAAATACAAGATAATTGTTAAATATCATAGTCCTTCTTTCCAGACAGGTTTGCAGTTGTATTATATTTTGGAATAACTTTTCATATTGGATTACATGTTATCCCACAGAAAATATAATTCATAAGGAATGAGGACTATTACTGAGGAAGATTTTACTGATCTACTGGGCTAAGATGACAGCAGACCAGTTGTGCAGTGCTATATCTGAGGTCAAGAATAGATTATCTAAAAAAAAAAGCAAAAAAAAGCAGTCCAGTATTGACCCAGGGAAGAGTAAACATGCAAACATCAAGCTTTATTCTAGTGCAAAAAATTGTAATTTATAGGACCATGTTAACATTTGGGCAATTTATACTCTTCCAAGAATTCCAGATTTGAGTTTCTCAGTGTGACAGATGGAGATGAGGACTTGCTTGTCTATTCTGGGCCATGTTGTTTCCTGCATCTACGAACTGCTGTGGGACAAATTTGTCCCAGATATGTGCAAGGAAGTTACTGTGGTCTCTGCCAGATAATCAGTAAATTTATTGATATCTAGATAATAATTGTACACTGTTATCTAGGCAGTGGGTAATCACTGCTCTGCTATCAGCTCCTCTCTCACTTTTTCCCATCTTCCTGAAAAGTGGCTGCTGTTCCTGTTCTTTCTGGTTAGACCCTGAATAAAAACATGGAACATTCATGGACAGCTTTGAGGCTGAAGGTCTCTGAGAGAGCCATACTGAGAATGCCGAGGTGGCTGTGACATCTGGCTCAGACTGCTGGCATGTCAGGAAAACTGCTTTTGTTTTGGTCACAGACCTGAAACCACCCTTCAAAAGAACAGGCTGCTAAATGTGTATGTGTCAGGAGAAAGAAGTTATGGCAAATAAATGCCAGGAGAAGAAAGAAGATAAGGAATAGAGTGACTTTTTTGCTACGTATTTTTTATATAACTGGGGCTCCCCCTGTCCTTCCATTTGTGCAATGGAACTCTGGCCTGGAAGAGAAACCATGAATTGTGTATTGATCTTTCCTGCTCCTTTAGGAAGTGCGTTTATACCCTGTGTCTGCTGCTAGAGCAAAAAGAGAGTGACAGAGATACACAAAACTCTAAATCTGCTGCATCAGAACTCACAAGACAGCAGATCAGACTGTTCCCTGATCAAAATATTTGCCCTTATGGAAGTCTGGCAGTACTGTTCTGCACTCTTTCTCATTTTAACTAAATGTCATTATCACTCCTTTATTAAAGCTTTAATCAAATTTCAGTATGTCAGTGTGTAATTCATACAAATTAATTTATTTCTTAGTTTGCAGGTACCAGCAGCACAGAAAATGCCCTCAGAACTGGGCAACCTTGTCAACCTTGTGGTCAGCTGGCAGACCATTTCCTGCTGGGAATTGGAAGGCTGCCTAAGCATTATACAGAGATTAGCAACAATTAGCACATAATATGGTAACTCTTACTTAAAAAAAAAAAAATTAAAAAGTAGAAGGGGGGTGGGGGAAGCCACATAGACTGTGATTTTCAAAGAAGCATCACTTAGTGATGTTAAAAGTTTATATTAAATTTTTCTATCTCATGAGAGCTGAGCTTTTGCCCTAAAAGGCAGAAAATCCCATTTCTTTTAAAATAAACTGTTATGGCTGTTGATGGCCTTGCCTTGTGCAGGATTCATTTTGTCTTCTGAGTTTTGTTTAAGATGTACCCACAATTGCTGATGTTCATCAGCTCTACAGACCTGAATCTGAATTTTTACTGATCTGCAGGGCTAATCTAGAACACACAAAAGGAAGTCTTAGGATGTACTTTAAACAGTATTAATAAAAAAAGAAAGATGAGTTTTATTTTCTTTAAAAGCATGGATTTCACATACTTTGCTAGATAAGCTACTTATGTTGGACTACACTAAAATGTTCTGTATTGGAATTTTTCAAAAAAGCCAGAAGAAGCATATACTGGCAACAAATCTGCAGACAGGTCCCTGGTCCAGCTCTTGGGATTTTTTGTTTCAGAAAATGAATGTATTCCATGTAACACAATGATATTCTTCACAGGAAAGTGTTTTGCCGACATATCGGGAAAATGTTGTAGGTCCACAGCTGACTATGGCTTTCTTTATTACTGAAACACATTTAAAACAGCAAATAAGAGCAGACAGCTTTCATTCCACAGAACTTCAAGAGGTTCTGAAAGAGCAAAACTACGAAAAATATTCAGGAGAAGAGGAAAATTTAATAAGTTGTTATCCCAGGATTTTATTTTGAGAAGACACTATTGTAATCCTCCCATGGATGGTTATGGAGCTATTTGCCTCTATCTCTCAGCAGCTCCAGGGAAATCAATAGCTGTCAGAAAATGCCCTTTGCCATCTGTCATTACAGGTTATTTGTAACCTGATGCAATGCTGAAGAGTCTGGGCAATCAGATGACTAAATGCCTGGTGCCTTGAATAGAAATATTAAAGAATAATTAAAACTGTCAGCCATTAATGCATAAATACAAACATGCTCATAGAATTTTTTTTCTCATTTTCATTTCCAAGTCACTGAAAAAATATTGAGCTGACAAAGATATATACCACTGATTGATTATTCATGCCCATCAATGTCCTCATTTCTCTGGGCTGGAAGACTCGAGTTGAAAGCAGTATCATGAATAATTTTTATATTCATAGAGCAAACTGTGTATTTGTAATCCAGTAAAAGGTTGCTGCTGTTGGCATAGATCATCCATAGGAAAAGGGAAGGACCCAAGGCTATCTTGCTTTTATTATCCACACATTTTCCTCAACTCTGGTCCCTCTCCCCCACAGTACTCAGTGCAGCTGACGGATAGGAAAATTCACCTTAAGAGTAGCTAGGAGGTACCAGCAACTTTTCTCATGCAGGATGATGATAAATAAACACCCACACATGTTCTCTCAGACAGAAACACTCGTGTATGCACAGGGTAGCAGCAGCAGCCTCACCTTGCTCCCCTCTCTGGAGGGTCAGGAGGAAGATCCATTACGGGAAATACAAACATGCATGGCCCCAGCAGCTGGCCCTTGGATCCTTTCAGTCCCATTTTCCCCCCACACAAAGAAACAGACCTACAAATTGGTGTCAGCCAGCCCCAGACCCCAGGGTCTCACAAGGAGCTGGCTTGGACCTCCTGGTCCCTACAGTGGCCACCTTGTGATGCTGATCTCAGACTCACAGCCACCACAATGCCTGGCTCCCAAGCCCTTTGTCTTGCTTGCCACTGGTCCTGCTTGATAGCTGCTGGTGATCACACCTGGCACATGCACCCGGACAGCAGCTATGGACCCCATCCATTGTGTCTATCCTGGTCCCTATTGTGACCCATGGGCCCCACCTCAGCTGCTGGCAGTGAAACACACACCCACAAACACAGAAAATCTTGCCCTCCCTCAGGAACAATAGTCAGAAATGGATTTTAGTGTCTGCAATGTGTCACACACTCCCAGGCAATAACCCTTGAGTTATTTGGGCTTCCCCCATCTGCCATGGTGCTTCTGTGCTTTGTTGTGCCATAGAGATGAGCCTTGGATCACCTAAGACAACCTTGTTTAAAAAAAGCCAAAAGTTAATTATGATTAATGTATTGAGAAAACTCTTATTAGATAGTAAATGATTTATAGCTGCTTCCTCTAGAAGATGTATATGAAGGTCACTGCCTGAGATACAGTTATTTATATGTAGAAATCTGACAGATTCTCACTAATATTACAGGTATATTCTTAACGGATTTCACCTTTTGAAACCATATAGAGGACAAGGAAAGGGGGGTTTTAATATCAGGAAGTAATCCTTGAAATAGCATGACAGACCAGTTCTGCATAAAATCACCCAGTTGAGAGAGTGATCAGGGACTCACTTTTCTCCCAGGAACACTGAATGATAATTTAATTTCTTTTGCTGACAATTTTTAAGTTAAATCCTGTCTGGGTCGCCTCTTTTCCAGTCTTGATAATTACTATGGGCATTTCTAATATAAATTACATTCCAAATTGTTGAACGCAATGCCAAACTGTTGCTAATTAAGGAGCTTCAGACTCACAAAACATTAATTAATCATGAAGTATCTGGGCAGTGTGTGAGTGTGTGTATGTTCATGCTCAAAACAAAGCAGCTAGAAAATCTTCCCTTGGTAGCTGTGCATTTTAGACAATTCATTATAGCTATCACTAGTTCCTGAGTGCAAGAGTCATTGTTTTCCTGGCAAGTTTGCCCGGACAAAAAAAAAAAAATACACCCAAGTGCTCTGCATCATTTCATTCACATTGCCAAGAGCCAGCAGGAGAGCAGCTTTGTTGGGTGGGAGTGCTTTGTTCCTCACTTTGTTCCCAACCCACTGCAAGGCTTCACACACACACACACACACACACATGTGATGTCAAACACAGCAGGACATGCTGCCCCTGCCCTCTTCCCCTCCTTCAGCAGAACAACAACTCTCATATCCCTGCAGTCCTGGGAATATGGGAATTCTTTGCTCTGACTGCATCATAGCACCCTGCAAGTACGAATTTCTCCAATGACTAAGGGCTGTCTCGTCAGTAGTGTACACTAGAAAAAGCAAAATGTACAAGGAAAATTACGAACTGTAATGCTGGGGGAAAATAGATTGAGTATGAAAAACTGCCTCTAGGCTAAATTAAGCAGAAAAGCATGAGGGTTTTTCGGGCATTAGAAATAGGAAAGTAGATTTTCTAGGCTTGACCTGGACACATTTAACAAAGCCACAGTGCTAACTGGAGAACAGTACAGGAGATGTGGCCAAGCTGCAAGTGAAGTTAGAGATAAAACTGAAGTTGTGCCTAATTTTGTCATTTAGTGTTGTTATTCTTTGAAAATGATAGGTTTCTCATCCAAAATCTCACCCTTATTTTATTGTGATTTTGCTCACGAAGAGGACAATATATTACTGCAATTATGAATAATCTTCATTATAACATGATTAAAGGGGTTCAATAGAATGTTTTTCTTCACAAAACGAGAAATTTGAGTGCAAGCTATAACAAATAATTTGTTTTATGAACACTGGTTAGACAGAGACTGCATTAATTAAAACAATGCAGAGTCTGGTACTCACATCTCATATATAAACTGGTTTTAGCCAACTGAAATTGATATCTCAGTGCAGTTAAATTATTATTATTATTAAATCCCAGTGCCAATTAAAATATGAAAACGTAGAGCAGTAGCAGGGGTGTGACAGTCTCTGTGCTGCCATGTGTTAATGAATTCTAAGAACAAAGGTTATTTTCACTTGAAGGACTCTTTGTAGTTAAGAGAGACTGTATCATATGAAACCCATAAAATATGCCAGACCACTGTGAAACCCCTGTGTATTTCTCACAGACCATCACAAATTCTTATCAGCTCTTTTCCAATCAAACAGCTTTTGATAACAAACAGTACCAAATGCAGAGTAAGGAACTGAAGACCTGGACTTAGGAACAGGACAAAGAAGAATGTTTTTAAACAGAAAGAAGGCAGGTTTAGGTGAGATATTAGGATGAAATTCTTTGCTGTGAGGGTGGTGAGGCACTGGAACAGGTTTCCCAGAGAAGCTCTGAATGCCCCATACCTGGAAGTGTTCAAGGCCAGGTTGGATGGGGCTTTGAGCAACCTGGTCTAGGAAAAATGCTCCTGCCCATGGCAGGGGGATTGGAACTGGATGATCTTAAAGTTCCATTCTAATACAAACCATTCTATGATTAATATTAGGAAATAGTTTTTACCACAAAGGACCATTATGTAAAACGAATTTCAATTAGTTGATGTGTCAGGATGTATTTTGCTGGTAAAAGAAAAAAATGGGAGTTTTATGAAGCCATGTACACATTAGTTGATAGTTTGCATTTTGTGTTAGGGAAAAAAGATGTCAAAACTATAAGAAGAATAAAACAATTCTAAGTCAGTCTGGGCAAAAGAATATGCAAAAGGTAAATTAATTATTTTAAAATTAATTATTTTAAAGAAAAATGTTGGCTCAACACTGCCTCTAGGGACATAATTTCAGATTTTTAACAAAAGGGAAATCTGGGATGCTAAAGCTTCTCCTTGAGAAGGTAAGAAATGGTAGCATCCAGTGGTCATTGATGCATAGAAGCCCTAAACCCTCAAAGTGGCCATTTTCACTGCTGAGTCCCTTAAATTCTCAATGTAAAATTCAGACCATGTTGAAGATAACGAACATGAAAACAAAGGGAGGAAAAAGGAAACACCAAAAAAACCCCAGACACCCGAGTCTGAGCAGTGATAGAGCTGAGCCTAATTCCACTCTCTGAACTCTTCCTCTGCCCCAAATTTTCACCTACAGATCTTTCTTGTGAGGTACTTGTACATGCACAATTTCTGTACAGCCTCTGAGCTGTTAAATCTGAAGTCAGAAATACAATCCTCCAAGGCTGGAAATCCTGATAATTTTGGTAGTGTTGCAGATATTCAGATGCTCTGCACCAGTGGCTGTATGATTGCCTCCATAAATAGCTGATCAGACCCATTACACTTAATAAAAACAAATCAAAGTTTAAGTCTCCGTGGAATACTCAGCCTTTGGCTTCAATGCATGAATGAGTTTGAAAGGAGCAGGCTGTTACATTAAAACTAACAGATTTAGCTACTAGCTGTTTTTTCCAGGGAAGAAAGCATGATGAAGCAGTTTGGCCCTAGAAGTTTGGATGGATTAAAAGAACAACTTTGGGTCTTATCTTCAATGTCACATAATGTGGAATTTATAAGCAAATTTAATTAAATAACAGATACAGAATGATCAGACTTCAGTCGTGACAGCACCAAGCTCATGCAGTGTTTATAATTATCATTTATTCTATGCCATGCACAGGTCTGATTAGAAATTGAAATGAGCAAGCTCCAATTCAGGATTATACTTGTAACGATTATTTCGCTCCTGTGCCCTGAATAATTGCAATTTTCCCAGTCTCCACACTTGAAATTGTGTTTTCCTGGAACTCAGATGAGCAGTGAGAAACATATAATTGACAATCAGAACAGATTTATTTATAATTTCAAATTCCCCCTGCTATCTGTCCATCCTTCTCCATTGTCAAGTGGATTTTTGCCTCTCTTCCACCAATTAATTTTGCCTGATTACCTGCCCGCTTCTCTCACCACCTTTATTCTTTCCTCCTGACTCCAGAGCACAGATGCTGAATAAATGCCTTTATCACCAGGTCCTTCCAGTTCAGTGAGACAATATGAAGACCCACCAAATATTTATGAGCTCTACTCAGCTATGGTGGTAATACATAAGTGTGACAGCAGCTCTTGGAAGCAGCAGCTGCTGACCCTTGCCAGGCAGCTCCAAATTCCACTTACACAGTTCTACATGCCAAGAAATAAGCCACAGTCTGGTGCACACGTTGGTTTGTGAACAGATTTTGCCATTCACACAAGTGTTCTGTCTATCAGTTAACTCCCTGTATCCATCACTGTACATCTGCATTAAGGTATCCACTTAATATAGATCACAAACTTAAATTCCATTTCATCTGTGGTGTTTCCTAAATAATAAAAAACCCCCGACAAACTCTGATGTTTTGTTAAACATGTTTCCTCTTATTTGATTTACATTATAATAAAGCTGTCAGTGCAGCACTTCAAAGGTTTCCTGATCCCTCCTCCTCCTGGAAGCCTCAGTCAGGAATATGAAGCACAGCATCTGCATTAGTATTTACTGCATGCATGGCAACATTGACCTTGTGCCTCAAGTGGTTTTAATATTTTAGAGGCATGAGGATTCAACTCCATGGGAACATGGGATGGAATAGTGGCAGGGCAAAAAGTGATGAATTAAAAGAGGTAAAAAAAAATAATGTCCTATGTGATCAGACATCTTAATGAAAGTAATTTTACTGTCAAAACAGTTAACTAAGCAACAAGTAATTAGGCAAATAGTGTCATTATTCTTTAAGTCTCTCTGAGAATGTTTGATGTGCTAAGGGGATAGCTGAGAGTGACAGAGTGATAGTGATAGCTCAGGGGATAGCTGATGGCTTTGTTTAGCTCCTGCACTACCTGCTGTCTAATGCACAGTGTGCCAAATGTCAGCACCTCAAGTGATGAGGGACCTGGATCATCACAGTCCTCAAGCAGGCAGCAAATATCTAATCAGCAAGGTGGAACTTTTAAAGAAGCTGGAGGGACATATTTTGAAGTCCAGAGTTTGTGCTTCACCCCTCTGACTTCCTGAATCTCCATCCTGAAACAGGGGTAAGACTCAATGTGTGGTGTGGCAGAGACCAGCACGGCTCCTGTGTGTCACATCTCTGGTACAACACCAGCACAAGCTGTAAGGCCCTGAGATTCTATGAAGTCATGTACAGAGCATGCTGTGTTCTGGTGTTTCAAGCAATTTTTGATGCTTTAGTGGATTTTAGCATGTTTTATCAGGTTTATCAGAGCATCTATATCTTTTTTTGTTTGGGGGTTCTTTTGTGCATGTGTGGTTTTTTACCTTTTTTCCCATTTTTCAGTGGTTTTAGCAGCACAGCTTCTTCCTTTTGCCTTTTCCAAGCTTCTTAGAGGCAATAAAAACAGCAGGGAAGTGAAACTGTCCTCTGGCTGCATCAGGCTAATCATCAATTAATTCCTATGTGAAAATGAGCCAGCGTATTTTCCCCAAGATACTACCAAAGCAACAGAAAAGAGTAGAGAAAACCTTTGAAAGAACAGCACATTTTTAAAATTTATAAACAGAAATTAACATTTGTTTCTTATTTTTCACCTCTTGTCTCTAGAAAATGTTTATAAACCTTTCCCTCTTTAAATGACTGGAAGGAACTTGGAAACAAGAAAGCCAAATTAGGACCTTGGCAGAATATTCTCAAATTACAAAAAACCCAATGAAGAGTTTGATCTTGTTGTGAAACCAAAATTGTCTGAGAACAGAGATATAAAATTGAGTTGTTTGGGATCCATCACATCTTGGGCTCAGACAGTAAATTTAATGTGGAAAATTAAGAGTAATTCTACACTTATAACTGTGTCAGAGAACAAAATAAGTTAAAATTTATAGATATTGCCTTCAAAATATTGGCTGCTATGGAGATGGGGACTTGCAATTCCTACAATAAATGGAATCCAAATCAAATCAACTTTAACTCAATCGTGTTCTTCACCCCAGGATTTTAAAGAGCTCTGGAAATTCATGCTTTAGCACATCACTGGTGAGAATCATCCAGTCCCACCCTGGGAGCTGTGGTTCAAAATTCGGAGAACAGAACTAGAACATCTCCTTATGGACTTGTCAAGAGTTAAGCCAAACTTTCTGACAGCATAATAAATAGCCAGTATGTTGTGGGTTTTTTGTTTTTAACTGCAATTTTTTTAGCTAGAAATATAATGGAATTGCTATCCCACTGTGCAAGCCCAACTTGTCTAATAAATTAAATACTCCAAATGAAAATTAATGGATTTTTGATCCACTATAAGAAATTGTTTCTGTAAGTCAGAACTCAACCTGCTGTGCTGCTGAGAGCAAAAAGTGCACTTTAGTAATTGAGATGAGTGATCACTTGTCAGGCACCAATATTGGTTACGTGAGTTTTCACTCTCAGATTCTCCAGGAAATTGATCTCACCAACCTGAATTACAGAATTACACGAGCACTGTTTCACAGAGGGTATTTGTCTCCCCTTCACTTGATGAAAGTGAATAAAACTAGCCAAGTATTATAGCCCTGGAGCCATCCTGCAGTCAGAGCTGGAAAACTTCTACACCTGAGTGTCACCACCCACGTGTCTGTGGACTGCTGAGAGCACCAACAAAATGCATTGGTTTTCTTGCAAGCAGGATCTGAACAGATGAACTTGCTGGGCTATTATGCAAATAAGGACTTACAATTTCTTAAAAACAATGCCATCATTTTCACAGTGTCATTTTTAAGACTTCTGCTGCCAAGGCAGTTTTCATAAGAAGACATGCAATTTGTTAACCATTCAAAATCCTTTGAAGGGTACACAGCACTTGTGAGCTGTCATAATGTGCTTTCCTCTCTGGTATTTTCCATCTGGAAATTTCCTTATGCATTACAAAACAGGATGTTTGAACATTCAACCAAATTTGGAGAGAGGGGAAAATCAGTGTTCTTAAAAATGAAGTGATGCCTCATTGACAATAAGTCATTAGGGTAATCAGAAATAAACTGAGCCTGCCCTGTCAAGTATTTGACATATTAAAATATGCTGACTCTCTTCATTAGGAAAGGATTTATTTTATTTGTGAAATGTGTCAGACCTGATGCATTCAAATTCTTTTACAAGCTATAGAGAAACCTGACAATGTGGTGTTGAGACACAGTATTTTAATCTCCCTGGCAGGGATGAAACAACAGGAGCATAGAAATTTTAGGCCAATTGGCCACGATCATACACTGAGCCTGTGTCAGAGTACAGTAGTTCATCTGCTTCTCACATTTGCAGCAATGACACAAAAAGTCTACCCCCAAAAAAGATCTGGTGGGCCTGTTCAGATGACCACCTACCCATAACATTGATTATTAAAACAAAGTAGCCTCCTTAGATTGGAGGAACAGAAGTGGCTGTTCGAGAAGAACAGATGTTTTGCTTTTGTCATACTGTCCTGCTTCCCTTCAATGCTCATTTTCTTCATCCACTTGTGTGTTCCCTCTCTCCTCCCCCTCTTACAAATCTGTACCTCTTGGCTTGAGAAATTGGGATGAGCAGTATTTCCATTTGGGGGTGTACCTCTCTGCTTCTGCAGAATCACAGGCTAGAGCAGAAGTTGCAAGGTATTCCAGTTTTAAAAGTAGCTGTTTTGGATTCCATATCCAAGTAAGGAATTGGTCCAACTGGACATCTGAGTTCAATCTGCCCAGCTGGATATCTGCCCAGCTGGCTATCAGAGTTGGATAGCTCAGGGAACACTCCTGCATGACAGCTGCAATTTAAACATAAAAAAAGACAAAACCACGCACAGTTGCATGTGAAGTAGAACAATGAATAACACAGAGAATACAAAATGTTGTTCATATCACCCAGCTAAAAATACATGCAGCTGTGGCATCTCAGAAAGGGAGATGAGGCATAGAAAAATAGGTGTATAAGTACACGGGATTCTGGTATTACTCACTATGAAAAGATGTCATTATTCATCACAGAATTTGATAATGAATATTGTAAAGGTGATACATCAGGATCTTCTGTCTTGCTAATCTCATAGCCAGATTACGAGGACCGACCCTGTGAGAGTTTTCTGAACATTCTGGAGGAACTGCAGACTCAAAGTCAGGCTTAAAAGAGAACAAAACACTTTCAGCATTATTTGGTCACCTCTTTCACCCACTATTGATGAAGAAGCTTCCCCAATATATCCACCTCTGCCCATACAGCCTTGTTAAGCCATCAGTGACTGAAACTGAAATATTGTTATTTGGGTAGAATTGATAAATACCTGTCTGCCCTGAGAAGATTTAAGGAGTCTGCAGGTTCCCCACCAACCAGCAGAAACCCACTGAACAACCTGTATATTTTTGCTGTGCCTCTCCAGTGTTACTCTATCCGTTTGATGTACAGCTGAACTGAAACGCTGGAGAAACACAGCTAGAACTGGCAGAGTAGCCCATCATTTAACAGGATAAGAGAGCTGATCCCAGCCTGGGCCAGCAGCTCCCTCTTGGGAACCACTCCAGCAGTCAGGATCAGCAAGGCAGGATGGAGTCCTAGCAAGAGCACATCGCCCTCAGTCATTGGCAAGGATGTGGCAAAGCAGCTCTGCTCCATGTGGGCTTTGCAGAGTACCAGGAATCTTTTGTAGATCAGTTCTTCTGTCTTTTTGAAAGGCTTGAAACACGGCAGCCATGCAGGTGTGCCTTAATTCATGAGACAAACTATACCCAGAGCTTCTGCAAGTCTTAAAATTCCAGGGCAAACTTCTTTTTAAAAGGACAAGTTATTTTTGTAGCCAACAATACTGGTGACTGCAAAGGTTGTGCTAACAGTAAACAAATTTCCAGGTCCTTGAGTGCTCAGTAGTTCCGACTCTAGCCTCTAGCACAGCAAGGCACAAAAACAGGGTGACAAAACAAGAAATGACAAAAGTAATGTCCTCATTTGAGAGCACACTGTTTATCTCTGGTAAAACCTGTACCCTTATCTGCTGGAGATAGAAGTGTGTTTCATGGGTGTCAAAACATGCTGCAGAGAGAAAACAGAGCCCTACAATCGAATGGAAAGAAGCATCATCAATTAATAATTGCTCCCAGTGTTCCAGGATAAGAGATTGTTTCTAGATACTGTCAATAGATTTACTATATATATATATATTTAAAAGGATCTCTGGTCTGGCAGCTTTTATCAGGATTTCTCTGGAAAATATACTTGTAACATATGGTACACAGGTCTTCATTTATACCAGAAACACAGGGACAAGACTTTCTAATCTGGTGATGTATCAGTGCTGGGCTGAGGGCTCAGAGATTAAAAGAAAGTAGATACAGTCATAGCAAACTACTTCTGAATGTCTCTGAAGGTTATAAAACTGCTATTACAATCCGAAGGAAGCATGACAAGGTTCATCAAAGATTCATTCCTTGTTGTTGTAGACTTCAAATGATGAATGAGAGAGGGCACATTAAAATTCTGCTGCTGCCACTACCATTTCAGGAAGCTTTTGGAGGATAAATACTGCTTCTACTTAAAGGCAACAGGTTTTGAAAGAATGAATCACATTTTCCAATACAGCTTAACAATCTTATTTAATAATTAACATAAAGGGGCACTGGCTGCTCTCATAAGGCAAACACATGCTAGAAAATACAACAGATTCCTCCACAGATATTCAAAGCCAAAGCACTGCTTGCTGCTGGGATTATGACAGTGCTCTGGGTGACAGGCAGGACTGATAAGCTTTTGTTTTCTCCTGCAGACCTTGCTAACTGCATCTTGGTTTTCAAGGCCAAAGAGTCAGAGAAGGAGCACATTCAGGGAATATCTTTGACATGCCTTGAAAAAAGGCTCTCAAATGACCTGAGGTGGCATGGCTTACAATGACCCCACAGCAGCAACTCTGAACCTGCCAGCAGCACTTGTCAAAAATGTATTCTAAATTAACATGCTAGAAATATAGCTTCCTTTTCTGGTTCAGTATAACCCCATAAGTAATGTTATTGTTTGGACCTGCTTTATGTGGCAGATAAGACACAAAGATAATAGAAGAGCACTTCCTTTGTTCATTATATTAACAGACAAGAATTTATTTAGCTTCTAGATGGCCTGTGTGGGTATGTGCATATCAAGGAGCATGTAATTAAGTACTAAAGTATTTAAAAGCCTATAAACAGACAATAAAGGGTGATATAAAACCCACTTTATATTCCTTTAGAGTTCATCTCATGCAATGTCTTAGACAATATAAATATGTATCAATATGCATTAAAAAAAGTCTGCTTCAGGGCTGAACTCGAGGATCTAGAACAAAAATGTTAGGTGGCAAATTCAAGGGTGATATAATCTGTAGTGGAGGAAACAAGGGTTAAAACAGACCAAATGCACCCCAGCAACCTGCACAACTCCACACCATGAAAGTTTACACCAGTGCCTGTAAGTGGAACATGCTCCCCCCTGTGAGCACAACTTTGCTGTTCTGCAGCTGGGTTATGCCTACAAAAAGATATCATCCTCGGCCAGACTGAGGCAACTTCTATGCTGTTGATCTAGGCCAATAACAAATTTGTGCTAATGCACATTTAAACATCAAACTCCTGCATGAATGCAGCTTTATTCACTTTGCAGGATGAAAAGGATGTCTGTCAAAATAGCTAATTTCCATTTGCACCTAGTTACAACCAAACTAGGATAAGTTTATTCTCAAATAAATGTCCACAAGTAGATGAAGGATTTGGACTAGAACCAGTGCCACTGTTTTAGTCTGAGCTTGCACTGGGTTTGCTTTAAATGCAGCACTGAAAGATGACTGAAATAGGATCCACTGTGTGATAAAGGAAGAGGATAAACGGGCAAAGCCAAAATGAATTAGAAGGGTGCAAAATACTGAAATGGGGAGCAGTTTTGATCGCTATTCTTTACATTTTAGTGCTTTCTGGCAGCATCAAATTACAGCACATGTGCATTCAGAGGCTGAAGCACACTTCAGTTTGTCAGTAGGGCCTGAGGCACAGCAACAGCCCAGGTCAGGTACCAGTGGAAGTTGAAAAAATGCATTCTGACTAATTCCACTGAATTCCATTGTTTCCTCCCATGAGAAATAGTATGCATAATTTAGGCTTATAATACCATCTAGATGTGTAATTCCCAATTTCAGCTGTGCAGTACCAGGCACTGCTCAGAGAGAGAAATGCCTCCATCTCACAAGAGCTCATAGAACACAGAGAGAAATCCTGCTTCGCTTGTTCTACAAAATTTGTACTATGTATTACTTTTACTATTAAGTGTTGGGACTTTATATTACTATAAAAGTAATATAGCAATATAAGTAATAAAAGTAACAGCTCACAGGTGGGAGCTATTCCGTAAGACTGGATGACTTGTGTGTTATTTAAGATATTTTCATGAATCTTGGGGTGGTCTGTAAAAGTTCTTCATTCCAGTCAGTGCTCCCCACTAATGATCAGTGGCTGCAAATCTGTTTAAAAAGACTGAAACTGTCAGAACAGTGGGACAAGCAGATTTCCTCAGGTCTGTCAGAAGACTGGTGATATTAGGGATAATTCATAGGAAAAAAAGAGAAACATCTCTTTGAGATTCAGATTAAACAGGATATTTTGGCTTTTAATGCTTTATTCCATTGCCACTACATATTACTCAAATATGGGTTCTCATAATTAGAAAAAAATTTAAAAGCACTTTACATTCCTCAGAGTTTTACTGAGAGTTTGACTATGCAGAAAGTCATGGAGTTGGGCCATAGAAGTGTATTTTCTTTTACATGGGAAGTTGTCCAGTAAGTAGAGGTAATAAAATAACTACTTCAAGTGTGCAAGCACTAAAAAATATTTCTAGACCTGTGGTTTATTAAATTGCATCAGAATATTGTCTGCAGCAAAGAACTTCATTCTTTGGTTGAGGTGTACCACTGAAACACATCATCAGAATTTTGTTACATCATGTTCACATTTTCTGGGAAAGAAGAGGGGGAATACGGTATTTCATGGGAGAATTTTCCCTCCTTCCCACCTACTACTGTGTTATTGAGCAGAACAAAAATAAATCAGAACAATGTGTTCATGAGCAATGGATGATCAAAAAACTCACCAGAGCAGGAATCTGGACTGAGATCACCAATGTAAAGTTCAGTGCAGCATGGATGGCAGCCCAATATTTGTTGCTTCTCAAAGAATAAAAAACCAAAGTTTATTTTGACCTTTTCATCTCCTGTTCTATTTGTAGAAACCTAAGCTTTATCGAACATCCAATAACATTTTTGATGAACTAAACATATTGTATTTGCTTGGGTTTTTTTCTATTTTTAATTTTCCACCAACCTCTTGGTAGAAATTGTGCATTGCAAAATGGGGCTCACATGAAACAAAAGGTATGATTTCCATCAACTTCCATGTAGCCAGATTTTTACCAAGTTGGTATAACTTTCTGTGGTAGCTTGACATGAGCATTGAAATATTACTCTTATCCCTAAAAAATGCAGGTTCCCTTTCCTGTATCATAATTCAGTTAAACGGATGTGATATCAAGATCTAAAGGATGGAATTCCTACCAACAAAAATCTAGAGACTTTCCAGTGCGAACCTATTCCCCATGTAGAGGGAATGGGCATTAAGTGGAAACATTTTGTTTGTTTCCTGTTGGAAACAACAAATAACCCCCAGTAAATTCAAGGATTTTGGATCATGTGCTGTGATTTTTAAATTTTTTTGTCAAAAATATCTGTGTGGAGATGGAATGGAGAAAGGAAAAGCAATAGATTGCTAATACCCTTGCTAATAATGTAGGATTACTCATGACCCCAACAGCAGTGCCAGATCATAACAACCTCAGAGCAGTTTCTGTAAGGTGTAGGATGAAGAACTTTTTCTTTCTCTTTCAGGGGCTTACTGCAAAAGGAAGAGTATGGCTCAAGGAAGCAGATGGAAAAACACTTCTGACAGCTTAAGTACAGTTAATTATTTGTAGGCGAAGCATTCTGCTATCAGCATTGATTTGCTGTACTTGAAACTGAAACAGTCAGAGCAGCAACAATTTTATTCAGCATCACTGCAATTACCTGACTATAAATAGGAGACCTTGCCTTTCATCCCTTCCAGGAACAAGCAGCTAAAGGTCAGCACACTGTGTAGATGCCTTTTTGGTAAGCAGCTCATGGAGATCTCATCCTCTCCCATTTTTTTCCATCTCTTACCTTTTTCCTTTAAGTAGATTCAACAGCTACTGGAAAAAAAAGTACAACATGTATGGGAAGAGTTCACTAGGTAAGTATCACCTCTTTCACTTCACAGAAGGTGCAGTTGAGGAAAATGAATACTTACTTAAGAATGTTCTCATTTCACACCTGCTTCTGAAGGAGCAAAGGGTGATGATGTGTTTTCTTATGTCTTCTGGGATTTATCTATACCATCAGACATGTGAGAGAACTCTGCTCCTAAAAAATGACATTCGCCCTTCTGGGAAAAGAAACAGGAAGAAAGCAGGCTTGCAGAGGAAATCTCCAGCCTCCACAAACCAACAAGGAGGAACTGGAGACAAAAAGGATAGCATAGATTATTTCTCCCTCAGAAGTGTGACATGGGGAAGACACGTCCTTGTGACCAAAGATCACAGTATTCTTTTCTATTTTTCAGCAACAACTATGCAGTTTACTTCCTTTGCTTTGGTTAAAGCAGGATCTCCTGAGCTGTAAGGGACCCACAAGGATCATTGAGTCCAACTCCTGGCCCTGCAGACTAAATTCAACGAAAAGGAAAGTATCCTAATATTAATCAGTTTTTCCATCAGCTTTAAGATTTATCTCGAAGAGAAACAAAATGCTGTTCAGAGCTGTGTGGTTGCTTTTTTGAATAAGTATTATTGGACAAAACTGAGACTGTTAGCTTTCATTGTCCATTCACAGCAAGGACTAATTAGAGCAAGATACTCTTCAGAATACTCTGAATAGCTGTGATTATCCACTCTTAAGAAAGATTAATTTGACTGGAAAGACAACAGAGAAACCCTTTAAAGAAGATATAGAGAATAGAGCTCTCTATGGGATGACACGAGACAGCTCACTTTTATCAGAGTGGAGGGTGGAAAGGACTTCTTTCTCTATATATCAAAATCTTAAGTGGCATGAGAGAAAGTGTACTTAGGCTAATGTTGGCTCAAAAGCAAGTGGAATAAATGATCTAAGAATAAATTTACTCTGGAAATGCAAAAAAATGTTCTAGTACCAGAGCAGTGAAATCCTGGAAACACTCACTCAAAGCAGCAGTGGGATCAAATGAAGTGTTCTGCTTTCCAGTGGACTTTGGGAAGTGTATTGATAAAGTTGCCTGAAATAGAGAACCTTTTTCAAATGACAAAGCATATCCACTCCAGTCCTTGAAGTCCCCTGAGGTTGCATTCAGATGACCCACATACACAATTGCTTTTTGTGCAAAGAATTACAGGCCAGTGCCAGTTACAAAAACTCACAAAGCTTCTACTCAGCCCTGCAGGCAAACAATTGATCTGTTAGCAGTCCAGCTCACCCCTAAACCTTACCATTTGAAAACTGTGTGTTTTCAAGCAAGAATGATCATACTTTCACCCATCCAACCTCACAAAATTCCAAGCCTTTCAATGAAATGGACTTTAAAGCATGTATTTGGAATGTAGGGAACCTGAATTAATTTCTTTTCATCTCCTATGAAATCCTAGAAGATGCATGGAAAGATTCAGTCACCCGCTCAGAGATGAAAGTTTTATGAGGTAGCAAGACACCTAGAAGTTATTCACTGTGATTTGTTCCTGTGAATCTAGTTCCTACACTGCTGTAGAGCTAGATGCTTTAGTTAGGATGCAGAGAAGAAATTCAGTTACAATCACCAGCTTTTCATGGGTTGTGCATTACTTATTCCACTGCGGCAGTGCTTTATCAGTTAGGTCTGTAATGATCCAGTGAAGTTTCTTAGCTCAGGTTCACTCCAAGAGAACACATCTGTATTGCCTGCAGGGTCAGTGTGATTTCAAGAGCACTTCAGCCACCTCTGTGGAGTGTGTGATCAAAACTCATGAACCATCAGAGTCCAAATCAGCTTCCCAACATTCCATTTGGCAGCCTGATGCTCCCAGAACTGGGTATACTACATTGCATGAAGATAAAATGTATCCAATAAAAACTACTGAAAATTCATGAATAAAACTATTGCAAATTAAAGAATGTCAACCCTTGGGACAGCTTCATATAAATGTTGTTAGAATGACCCAGTATTATGCTTGCACCTAGCCCCATTCCAAGCAATGCCTAGGCAGGATTTGGGATTTTGAGAGCCCAGGCGTGGTCCAGGAGCAGAGTTAGCATGCAGCCACCATGCTTTGCTGGTTAACAGGATTTAATTTTGCTAACATAGCCAGACCAAAGCAGAGTGAGCCCTGGCACTGCAGGCACACAGTAACTCCAGCTCCATAGGGAACATGCCAGGGATGGGATGAGTCAGCAGCCAATGTGAGACTGCATCTCTCCTGCTGAAATGCTGTGCCCAGCCTAACAACACCTCAGAGCCTGGTACAGGATCAGTCTGTTGGCTCTCAGTAGCCAGACCAAACGTGGTGAGCAGCAAGCTGTGCTAACAGGACCAGCTGTGAACAAGCCAGGGGACAGATGGGCCTCTCCACGCTGTTCTCTGCCATTCTCCAGTAGAAACCCACCTTATTAGCTCGATCCCAATGCAAGAGCCAAGCAGTGCCTGTGAAGGCTCTGGTGCTAGTCTCGAGTTTACAGCCTTGCTACTACCCACAGCACCAGTGACTTGAAGGGAATGACTCTGGGTTCACCTGGATCAGCACTGAAATGTATTTATTTCAGAAGCAGCAGTTCTGGACACTTGATATCTTTGCCCTGTCAGATTAACCTAAAATGTAAATAGATTGTGAGTATTTATGTAGATGTGTATTTGTATATACATATATATATAAAGATATGCAGCCCATATAAATGAATTTGAATGAGAATTCTATGACAAAATTTTAAAACCTTTAAATTATAAAAAACTGAACATCTTTCCAGAGGAACCTCATACAAGACAAAGACATTTTGTGTATTTGTTCCAGATTAAATTTTACAGCAGAAGTAAAACTGCAAAGCAGAATTACAGACCACAACTAGCTGGTCCAGTATTTGCTATCCAGCATTGTGATGAATATAATAGCTACGCTAAAATCCTCTTTAAATATATGCAAGCTTTTACCTGGTTTGGGGTTTTTTTTCAGTCAGAGGAACACTATTCTGATAAGTGCTTGGCCTGATTAGGTTAAACCCAACGTATTTCTACATCTCACTGTATGGTGTTGGTGCATCACAAATGAGGTGCAGAAATATACTGGATGTTCGCCTGCAGGAAGAGCATATAGTTGGAATACAGAACACTAAAACTGCAAATTCTTTTGTTATTGTTGTTTTGGTTGGATTTAAAAAAAAACCAAAACAACAAACCAAAACCACTGAAGCAGTTCCATGAGATTTGACATCCCTGTTTGACTAGTGTCATGAGAATAGCCCTGCAGGACAGTCACACATCTTATCTGAAGTCCACTCAGTGCTCATTTTCAGAATGTGTTGTACAGCTCTTCTTTCTGTGTAAGATCATCTTGTCCTGTGCTTCCTCAGTCCAGAATAGTCCTTAAGAACAGAAATGTTGCTTCCTGGAAGACAGCAGGGACTATAGGGATTACAGTTTTAATGAATCCACTAAACCAAGCAGCATTATCCCTGGAGAGGTGAATAGTTGTATAATTTGGCCCACGTCGTTGCAATTTTTTTTTTGTTTGCTCGGGTTTTGAAAATCATTTGCTGCAATACATTGAGAAACAGGAGACAAACACTATTAACTCAGCCCTTCTCCCATGGTATTCTGCTTCTCTTTGCTGGATCTCTCTTTCATGTACCGTATTTACTGCTTGGGTTCAAAGTTTTCCTCTTTGCTTTTTTTAATCATGCATCCCTTGGTTCAGTCATCCTTGCACCTCCAGCCTTTGTTGTTTTCAGTCTTTAGCGATGATCTTTCAGTTAAGAGCTCACCAGAGTGTAGATCATGCTGGATGTAAAAGAAAGACACAATATGAAAGTAACCCTTTGAAGCATGCAGAGCACTTTGATTTTTATAACCCTTTGCTGTCTGTTCCTCAGGTCTGACTGTATGGCCTGTGCTTTCCTTTGCATTCTTTCTATCTCTCTAAAGCATCTTAATTATGGTATATTCAAGATGGGTATCAAAAGGCACTCAAGAAATAACAAATTCATTATCGACATCCTCCTGCACCACAAGCTGTGTTTGAGCTTTTTAAAGCTCAGTCTGATGTCTGGATCTGAACAGCGAAGAAACAAAACCATTTTGTGTGTTTGATCTTTAAAGCTTCAACCAGCAACTCTCGGCAGGGCAGGCAAGGTTTTTTCCATGAAATTGCATTGTTTTGATTCCTTTGGAGAAAAACTCTGCGCACTAGAAGAAACATAAAATGCAGCCACCAGCTGGACTGAATGCATACATATTAAATGCAACTCTGGAAAGCAGAGAAAACAGAGTATATTGCCACAGCTCCATTTTGGTGCAATTCTAATTCTGCCAATACCCAGGAAAGCATTGAAAAAGTGCCTGTAATTTATACTATTTTATCTAGCACCAGGCACTGGATTTTGGATGGTGGCCATGTTTCAGAATGAAGAGCTCAGAGGAAGCTGCACAGCAGTAAAGTCTCAGGAGAAATGCTACACCACACTACAGACCTGACTTTGATCCCAACACAAAAGTGTGGAGTTAAAAATTGCTTTCCTCCACAAACCTCAGCAGCATTCAAAAGGAATATTGAGAAACAACAATGTGCAGCAGTGACTCCTCGAGATGTGGCAAACAGCAGAACAGGTAAGACACCAGTAATCAGAGGAGAAAAACACACTTTTCTGCCACCAGAACAAAAACCTGCCTTGCAGAGGGATGACTATATGCAAGACTGGCTTGAAGAGGCAACTCTATACCAATACATCACCAGGAAGGAGTAGAAGAAAGACAGCTAAAGCATCACCTCCATTTAAAGTGTGTTAGAGTTTGTTGTCCACTGGTTTTTATGGCGTGACTTAAAGTCACAGGAGTGACTCAAAGCACTGAGATCCTGGCAAGGCCTTACCTTAAATGATCCCGACATATTTTTGCACTGGGCATTTGTGCCTGTGCACTGAGGACATGTGACAGCTGAAAGGGGCAGGGGGACAATGCCCAGCTGGTCTGCATATTTCATGAATGTACTTTAATTAGGGGTTTGGATCATGCACAGGCTTTCCCCTGTCATGAAAGGGAGCCTGTAGGAATGACTACAGGCATGGTGCATCCCATATTCCCATCCCATCCCATACCTACTTACCCATTATTTACCATCTTGGTTATTACCACACCAGAAGTGTAGTATTTTTCTTATGATTCTCTTGAATTATAAGGAATTACAGTTTTTTATTTCATGTAATGCCATCAGCATAACATTCACTATTTCACCCATCCTACATCCTACCACACAGAGAAGCAAAAGTTATTTCCTTTGGTTGGTGCTGGGACCTGGCTCAGACCTTAGGTAAACACTAAATATTCTGTACAGAAGTGCCAGCAGTCAGTGGGAGTGGTCCCCTGAATCAATATCAACAACAGAAGAAGCAACATTTTATGAGACTAAGGAAATTGTCCAACTGGTTCCAACCATTCCTAAATGCAATCTCACAACTGAAATGAAAAGCACCTACTATTCTCTGAGTGAAATGTCCAGACTTACCAGTAGAGATAGTAGAAGAAGGAAAGGAGGTAGAAAGCCAGCTTACACCAGGCCTCTTTTTGGCAGTAACTCAAGGTATCTGCGTTCATGACTGCAGGTGGATCATATGCCAGCTCTGAGCTGTCTGCTGGGCAACGAAAATACCTGAAAGAGCAGGAGAAGACATCTGGAATGACTCTGTAATAATCTGTATTAAGTATGTGCAGATACACACCTGACTACCATCTTCCATGATACAGGAGGAATTCCCCTTCCTTTCTCAAGCCTCTGTTTCCAGACATTGTAAAAATCACGATGCTAGTCTAAGCACTTCTTCCTTATAGAACCAAGCAATTAATGAATGTGGATTTTCTATGTTCTATTAATTCTTCAGATCAAAACCTTTCCCCTTCCTACAGAGTTATTTCTGGCTTATTCACTAATAGCTTGCAGGTTGTGAGTGACAATATATGGTGGTTTGTGACCACAGACTGGAGGAAGGATTACTGGGCTTTTACTGCACCTACACAACTGTTTTCAGACATGATGAAAGGTGACAGTCCCAACCAACCGGTAGCTAAGTTCCTCCAGCTCTGAAAAGGAAAAATGCCAATACAGAGTAATGTAAGAAGTGGCTGACTAGTGTTTTCTACATGTGGCACTGCTCAAGGATTTATCATCTAAATAATTTCCCTCAGAAAATATTTTTCTTCTTACACAGGAGAAATTTCTAATTATTCTCAGCAAATGACTAAATGTTTAAGAAAATCATGACAAAATAACTTCTTTGGCAATGGAGCTTTTGTCTCAGTTCGCCTACAGTAAAGAGCAAAAGCAAAACCCAAAAAAAAAAAAAGGAAGTCCTCAACAAAATTAATAAACGGCTCTAAGATCAGCACAATCAGAGGAAATATTATTTCTGCTGCTTTGACAAAGTAAGCAGAAGATTGCTGATTGCTTACAGATGGATAAACAGATTTATAGGAAAATATAAAAACACCAAGCAAGTGACCAGCAGCAAACTTTGAAAGGAGATGTTCTCAAAATAACTTTGCCTTTCTCCCTTCCAGAGTTAGTACACCCACTTACAATCTCTAATAAGATCACAAGTTCTTTTATGGAGAACCACAGGTGAGATCTTGCTTAATTCTCTTAGATGAAGACATTACACAGTGTCTTCCCGTGGTTCTGTGCAGAACTTTACATAATGAACCCAAATCTGTCTGTGGTTAAAGCAGGAGTAATTATGGAGCACTTGCAGCAAAGCATATGAAGAATCATAGAAAAAAAAACCCACCAAAATTTCTCTCCAAAGGATGATATCATTACTTAGAATCTGACCATTTTCCTCTGGGATATATTTGATTTTAGAAATTTTTTAAATGAGTCTCATGGTCACACTAAGGGTTGTTAGCCCTTAGCAAAAGAGCAGCATAAAACATTATCATTTTTATTGCAGCAGAACAGTAGGGAGAAAAGCACTTGTAGCTTCATTTCATTTAGATTTCTGAGAACTATATTGGCACTCTAATTTCTGTATAATACACTTTATCATATGACTCTGCATTACTACCAAGCTTTTGCAGAAAAAAAATGTGTAAAAAAGCTACTGCTTTTTAGTTCCTGGTTGAGATGATGATTTTGACTTCTTTACAGAATTATTATTCTGCTACCATATGTACCTTTGTAACATAAAGAGACCCTGACAGACAAAAATCATCTGTGCTTTTACAAACATTGTGAAAATGCAAAACTAGGGAAGTCTCCAGACTGACAACCACTGATGTCTCTTGGTTATTTTCAGAAGCAACAGAAGGCTGATCCTCCACTAGAATGCAGAGGAAGATGCAGCAGCAGCAGCTGCACTGCCTGTCTGGAAAACAACAGCAGGTCTTATGTGATCAATTCTGGAAGCCCCTCGGCGAATATAAACACAATTCAGAGATCCAGAGTGGGAACACACCTACTTCTTCATATGGGCAGTGTGCAGAAACAGTTCTTCACCTACTCCAATCCCTACTCCACGAGTCTCTAAAACAGAATTCCCTTGCAGAACAGAAATTCCCTACTTTACTACTGTAAAGAAACAACTTATTTTACCCTGCAAAAAAAAAGCCAACAAAATGCTGCCAAGGAAGATGGGATACAAAAATCTGTCAACCTTCCCAGTCTCTATTTCACAACTACAATGGAAATGTTTCCTTGTTAGAACTGAATGAAGAGGTCCAAGCTCTTTTAGATATGAATTGTCTTACAGCTCCCCATCTAAGAAGTGTTTAGAGCCTCACCAAGTTCCACATTCAGATTCCAGCCTACTTCACTTCCACATTTTCACTCACTCACAGTGAGTGCATCCTGACACCCTTCAGAATATTCACGTAAGTAGCTGAAAGCCACAGTTGTATTATGATATGTTTTCCTTAGCCATCCTAAATGATGAAAAAATTTCCTTTTTCTCCAGAAATATAAGTTTCAGCTGCTTATAGGCGAGAGCATCGAGGCAAGAGATACTCATCTACACTCCTATCACTGTCCTTCATTGTTCACACAATCTGCATGTGTGCTGGCCTGGCAAGCAAGGCTAGCAAGCAGTCAGCTTGCTATAGAAGAAGGGCTTACCTCCATAAGTGATAAAAAAGCAAAGGAACATTCAACCCCAGTGTGAGCCACTCCTGAGCACATAAAAACATTATGCAGAAAAGACTGTGGATGGAGTACTCCGGCAGCACCAGCTAAAAGGAAAGGAACAGAAATAACAGGAGTCAGTAAAACAAACACCTCTTTGATTTTAGTCACCTAGGTAGTTTTTCAGAGAACAAATCAACTCTGCAAGTCTCCAGCCTGTCTGTCCCTAGACACACCTCAGCTGGCAGGCAGCGTGGCTTTGAGCAAGAAGCACAAGACCCAGGGCCAGGTTTGTTGAGGTTCTACCCAAGTTTGTACTCCAAGAGCTTGTTGAGAGACATGGGACAAATCACCTACTGTCTTATCTGGTGTTCCAGATTTATGTCTATAAAACACACATTACATTAATGCCTCCCTCACAAAAACATTTTGAGACTAAATGAATGTCAGTAAAAGAGCTTTCAAAAAGAGTGAAGTTTTATTACTGAAGCATTCAGAAAGGAAACAAAACTATGCCTGAAGCTTTGCTTCTATATTGGAGGAGTGTCTTTGGAAAAACAAAGTGCTGTTTCTGCCATTTTGATACATTATATACACCTTAAAGAGATTAAATCCATTACCAAGTCAGTCTTGCAAGCACAAACCCACTAAGACAGGAAACTCACTTCCTAAGAAAATCCATGGCTCCCTACACTATTTGTTTCAGAACCATGATGATTCTTTCTATTAAAAGAGAAAATGAGTGGGCAGCTGGCAGAAGCAGAAATGTATGTGATGTTGATTCAGAGCAGTTATTTCAAAAGGCACTTTGCTTTCTTCACTGGTTTCCCATTTCTTAGCTGTCTTTCTTCTCTTGTTTTCTTCCCGTGTCTTTTCTCAGCAATCCCTGTTTCTTTTCTTCAAGTCATAGAAAAAACTAATTTCCAGCAGTACATTTTTCTCATACACAACTCATCTGCATCCACTGCTTCATTCGGAGATACATCGACCAAAATTAAATCACAAAAGGCATTTGGGGGCTTTTTTTGATGACAATTCATTATCCCCTGCCAAATAATTAAAGTGAGCCTTATTTTTTTTTTTTTTTAAACAAGGTAAAATTTACTATACAGCTTCTCCAAATACCTACTCCCACACAGCTGTGCTGCAAGGAATTCCATAACCTTGGTTCTGGGAGTCTTTCCACCTCACATGGAACATACTGTTTTAATTCATTTCACTTCAGTACTTGAAGAAGTTAACAGATTTGGGTTATCTCTGTGACAGTGCCTTCAACTTAAACATTCTCAAGGGCTTATCTTACATGGATGACAAATCATAATACAATTATATAGCTCAGATTCCAGATGGTACTTATTTATCACTGCTGGATCTTTTTTTTTTTTCAGTTTTAGAATGTGATTTACAACATGACTATAACCTTTTCCCAAAGAATGATTCATCTTTGTAACAAATTGTAGACAAGAAAGGTCTTCATGATGTATGTCTGCCCACTAAACATCACAACACTTAAAAGCATTACATTCATTTTCACATATTTGATTTCTGATTCCAACACAATACACAAACTTAGTGAGACTGCAGCCCTGGTGCCTGATCAGTGGGCTGGCTGGTAATAACAGGGAAGGAAACCCACAGTGAATATTTATGCAGAGCTTGAAAAACAACACAAAAATCTGCAGTGAAACTAGAAAGGAAACAAAGGAAGCAGAGGACTCTCAGAAGCAGGCTCACTTTCCACTCACAATTTCTGGTGTAGATTAAATCTATCTACACTTTTGGTAGAACAGCAAATGGTCATTTATGTCTCTTCACCCTTTTTGTGGAGTGGTATTTTCCTGTAGACATAAATAAAGAAAGAATCATTGCTGTTCCCCGTTTCTGGAGAGAATTCATGCAAAGAAGCTAACAAAGCCCAGTGCAAAGCCAGTTATATTCAGCTGATGTGAAAGAGACCAAATCTAAAAGGAGGTGAGAGACTTCGAAGCATAAAGAATAGAAAGGCACTAAGTAACAGCAAGGCTTATGAGGTCAAGTAAACAACTAAAATAAAACACTGCCTCAGTTCTTGGCTGTAAGAATCATCCTGCAATTTGACACTATATCCTCTGAAAACAATGGAAACTTGAAATCAACTTCAGCAAACATAGGATTCAGCTCCTGGAGAGAAGAAAGCTGGCTGAGAAACAAGCAGCAGTCAATCCTTGTTGTTCCTGCTGAGGTACTCAACTGAAGAGCAACTTCAGTGATACAGATATTGCAACAGGAATTAAACCAGTGTCTTGAATTCATTCCTGTGAGAGCATAGGAAGCTGTCAGATGGTAAACATGTTAGGATATAAATAGTACACTTCTATTTTGAACCAGGAACATCCTGATGTGAATAACGACCTCTGCTTTCTGACACAGCTCAAGATAAAGCTTGTGATGGTTATGAAACATGGACAAGAAGGAGAAACTGGCATAGCAGCACAATTCTTAAGGGGTGCAACTTGGTCACTTCGAGTCCCAAACTCAAATGGCACTACATTTACCACCAGAAATTCAGCTGGCTGACATTTCCCTGTGGAAAACCACAGGAAAGCCTGAAAAGGAGCTTCTAGCCAAAAAAACGGTGCTAATCAAAAATGCCTTTTGCTACAACATAAGCAAGGGAAAAAGAAACCACTGTAACTTTCTTAGTTTTGCTTTGATATAACTGCGTAGTTGAGTAAATGTCCACATCAGTAAACCCTTATTCACAATTCATCATTCACATTTACAATGTAAAACCTTAGGTGGGTTAGTGTAAAACCTTAGTGTAAAACCTTAGGTGGGTATCATACTCATTACCATCTCACCACAAGAATTCATTCTCATACAAAGTAGTACATACACACTGCACATGTAGATTGATCCTTCTCTAATTCCAAAGAAAATAAGGTAGGTTTTGCTATGGATAGACATCTAGGTTTGGCTGAACTAAAGAGCAGGAAAACAAGCTCTGAATTTAAGCACCTATCTGCAGCTTCTTTCTGTTTATAGCAATATGAAGACCTCTTTAGAGAAGCTCAGTCCTAAATAATGTTATTCTGTTTCCTATTTCCTAAATCCATTCTGTTGTTCTTATACAAAAGATGAATATGTCTTTTTCTGTCTGTATCTTTCCTCGTTATTCTGTTTATTACATATGGATTCCTCCTCCTCAAATGTAATTTTGATTTTACAGGACAGTGTATCATTTTTACATGGAATGACTCTTGCAGTTTTTCTCACCAGTGAACAGGGCCCATAAAATACCTCACAGAAAACAGAACTGAGAAAATAATACAGCAGGAAAAATAACATCCCTTCATCAATGCTATTAAATTCTCAGTTAGAAAATCAATTGCAATAAGTGAATCAGTTTTCCCACTCCTAAGCCACAGAAATGTCAAGATGCTTCTTTCCAGTGCTTTGCTTAGACCAATGCTCCTGAGTGCTACACAATAATAATAATTCTCACAGAATTGCTGCTCCTTGCCCCAAAACACTCAGGAGTCTACATCAGTCTCCATCTGTGCATGTCAACCTCGGCACTGCAACCGCAGATTTGACACTGCACCCAGAAATTGCCAGCCATTACACACTCCACCCCAGCAGAGCTTCTGAGAGTCTTCATTACACTGTTAGAGGCTGAAACAACCACCCTTCCTAATGCCTGCCTTCTCCTCCTACAGAGGCAGGAAAATCCTGGAGGGAAGTGGGAGTTGAATCTCCATGTAACGTGAAGAACTGTGGTGATTACCCCTGAGGAAACAAGTTGTTCACCTTAAAGACACACAAAGCCCTTTCCATCCACCTGAAAGCAACAAAAAACCTGAAAGCATCATGCATGTGTGGAATCATTCCCAGGCCCCACATTAGGTCTGATCTAAGTGCACGCTGCTTTATGGCAGTGGTTATTGCTACTGCATCTGCTTGCACTAGAGGACGACTGCAGCTTGTCACTATGGTGCTCATTTGCTGCTTTTTCCACCACATCCCTCAAAAAAGCTGACAGAAACTGTCCTCCCCAGTAGCAGGGAAAGAGGGGGTGGAGGTGTACCCAAGGTTTTCAGGACACAGGAGTCATTTCAATAACACTGTAAAACCCATCCCTACAGAGCCTGCCAGAGCTACCCAGGGTTACTGGGGAGTGTCAGCTGAGTTAAAGACATAGTGAGATCAAAGGGAGATTATCTAATGGCTCTGAAATTCCCCTAACTGAACAGCACAGACCAGAAAGATCAAAAGTGTAGTGCAAGAAAGTGAAAAAAAGAAAGCAAAACCATATAAAAATAGTAGTAGCATGTGCCTTAGCCCAGACTGTGTATGTGGAATATACATACTCTGAAACAAATAATCTGTTTCCTCCTGCTGGTGCACAAACCAAAGAAGAAGGGTCAACTGTGTGCAATTTAAATACACAGACCATGCATCTTAATAATTCCAACAGTTTTAAACATACTGTTTTCACTGATCAAACACACAAAACACTAAATTTACTCTTGAAATACAGTAAGTCTTTCCACTTTTCTAGTGTATCTTTCTAATCTACTTTAAATTATTTGAGTTACTTGACTTCCAAAACCTCTTCTGAAAGGCTGCCCTAGAGCCCAATACAATGCTGTCACAGTAAATATACTGAGGTTTTCTGTCCAAATATTCAGGTCCAATTTATTTCAATTCTCCTGTTAAAATCCACACTTGCTTGTGTCTCTACAGACTGTTTGCTAGTTGCTAATTCAGTAGCATCAAATTGTTATAACACAAACGTGTAACAAAACCATTTTAAGTAATTCCAAACCATGTTATGCAAACCTCTATTAGTATTTAGTTTGGTAGGTAGATTCGTGCAGTTCAAAAGAAAATGCCTGGGAAATGGATTCCAGATCATCAAAAGGACAACATGCAGTTGAACCTACTAAGTTCATATATACAGCTTTATATTTTATCTGGGGAAGAGCAGCAGCACACACATGCAAGACTTAATGTTGCAATTAATTGTGCCCAAATGCAGGGCGCAAATTCAAAAAAAAAGGGATATCTGTGTTGTCACCCCTTCACCCACTGCTCAGGATCACAATGAAAGCAGCAAAAAGCTTTGTGAAGGTAATTTAATTATTTTAAAGAGCTTTAGAATTTCTTTAAACGTTTTTTTTAAGTGGATGTGAATGTAAGTCACTCCACAGCACAAATACCGGACAATTAAATGAATAACAAAAAGAGCCTAATTACTATTCTCATTCCATATCCATCTGTGACACAGTAGCAGATCTAATATTAAAATACAGGATTTCTGGATGCTCTTTCCATCTCAGCCACTAAACACATTTATATTTAGACCTATCATTTCACTTCTCATTGTCTCTTTCTCTCTTCTGCAACATGGGGATAATTATATTCCATTCTATATATTCCACTGGAGCTAGTTTATGACTAGAATATTTAAGCTTTTTCTTAAGATCGGTAATAACTTCAACAGGAGTGACAGACGAGAATCAGGTCTTTACAGGACACTCATCAGGAGTATCTATAAATATTTCGGTATTGCAGAGCCCATGGGAGGTCACAGCAGCCAACAGGTAAAAAGGTTATGAAACAGATTTAAAAAAAGACTGAAAGGTCTGCAGGGCACCGGCACAATTCAAGGAGTGCCCCATCCTTGGAAGGCATGTCATTAGGGCAGATGTGCTGTGATCTTACAAGTGTATCTCCTCTGCAAACTGTTCTTTTCCACTCAGCAGGGATCAGGAGACATCCTTATGACCTTCCTTTTTCTAAGCTAATTCCGAACTAGTAACAGAAGCTGGGTTAGCAACCCCGGAGTGCCAACTCCTCTTAATTTCCACAGCACTGGCAGAAAACAGGGTAATAAACCCCTTCTTGCCCTTCCTCACTTTGGTATTTCAGGCACAAGCAGCCAGGACACCCCACAGCTGGGCTGTTCCAGGAGCTCCTGCTGCCTTTGTCTGCTCACCCCAAACCAGGAGAGCGGCAATTAGCGCAGCAGCTGTTCATTAGAGCTACAAAACCAGCCCCCAGTTCACAGGCAGGGCTCTGAATGCAGAAACCTCAGGGATGATCAAAATGAAGTTCAGCCATCTGCACGGCTCAGCAAGGGCCCTCAGGCCTTCTCCTGGGGGTCTGCCCAAGACTGACACTTCCATAAATGCTGGAAACCAAGTGTTCACTACAGGGCTATTTCCGTATCGGAAGGAGATTTGGCGCAGTGCAGACGTGGCAAAGACATTTCCTTCCCTGGCACTACAGCAGCTTTATAGAAAACATCAGCAACGAGATGCAAGGTAGGACATTTAACTCACAGCAGAAAAAGACTGCATCCATAAACAGACACGGTATAAAATCATTGTGCTCTACATTTAGGAATTACATTGCTTTTTGTAATTGCATAGTAGCTTTATAGGGTGTGATCCCAACTCAAACCCACATTGAACATTCTGCCAAATATAACAGTGACCTTTGGTTTAACTTCCTTCGTTTTATTAAAATGCAAGTACTTACTTTATTGCATACTGAATTAGAGCAAATATAGGCCATTAGCAAGTCAAATTCTGTCAATATTTCAACACAGCTCTGAGGAACAGATGCATAAATCCCATCACCCCAAGTGGCTGAGTACACTGCTCTCAGGAGCACAGTACAGACGGCATTACTCATCTACATTTTTGCTGCTGCATCTTCAGCTCATTCTGCTGTTACTCACGATGTTCTCCCACTGTCAGGACTTATGTTTACAAATCCTGCAGGACAGCACTGGGAGAAGCTGAATTGTAGAGCAAGAGGTCATCAGTTAGAGAGTGACACTTTGTTTGGCACTTCGATTATTGACTAAACACTCAGAGATGAGATTAGCAGCAAAGTACAGTCAGTTAATCTGAAATAGTTTTGCACGTAAATATTTTCATTAGTAATAACACTGTGAATATCTCCCTTCAAAGGATATTCCAGTTTTCATCAGGCATCACTCTGGCAGATCCTGCTTGCCCCCCAGAGTAGAAGAGAGATAAGGACCAAACTGTGGCTGAGTCGCAAGTATGAACTCTTCACTCTTGCAATAGTTTTTAAAACTTCTCCCCTTAGAAGCTTCCCCTGCTATGAGCACCTGGCAGACACAGCAGGATCTATCTTCTCATTATCCCTAGGTAAGCACACAGACATCCTTAGGCAATTATTGCTAAAAATAACAATTGTTACGTTCTAACTTTTCAAAAGTTTCAGGAACTTGTAAAATTGACAAAAATAGCGCTGGCACAATTCACTTAATCAATGAGTGTCAGTAGTGAATGAACTGCCTGTCAGAAATACTACACTTCCCCTCAGTTCTTTAGTCCTATTTTAAGGACTTTCTTTCCAGATATGATACTGTACCCAGAGAAAGGACAAAAGGGGTTATAGTCAGTATTTTTACTGCAATAGTAATACTTTTTTAGTAAATATGAATGCAATCTCTTTAAAATAAAACAGAAAGTGTGAAGAGATGCACCACCTCTAGTCAAGCGACATTTATGGGATAATTTGTGTACAATGTATAAATACTGCCAGCTCTTTGATCCCAATTCTGTTATTAGTTCTGCAAAACAGCTCCTGTGCCAAGTTCCACTCTTTCTGATGAAATTCAAATTATGTGGGTGCCCGAAAGACTAACTGAATAGGGAATGCCCAATTTCATCCCATTCCACATCTCAGAGATAACAGATGTAACAAAGAAGTAGGCAGAAAAGACTTAAGAGAGGTGAAGAGAGAAGCTTTTAGATGATTTGTACTGAATTTCCTGTCAGAGTGCAGAATTGAAAAAGGCAGCTCGGTAACAAAGGTACTGAAGGCCCAGGTTTTGTCTGGAAATCTATTACAAGATTCAGGGAAAATCATTATGTCCTTCATCCTTCTGGTGCAAACAAAACCTCTACCAAGTGTGAATCACTGTGTGAATACATTAACTCCCTCCTCATTTAGGCAAGCTGCAGAAAACAATTAAACCAACACAGAGCTAGTGAAAGTGTGTCATATTTCAGTTACAAATATTTTACTTCCTTTTCTTGTATCTCCACTTCTCCTGTCTTCATTCTTCTTTCTTCCCCTTGTCCCGCCTAAGGATAGCCCCACTATTTACATGAACAGGAGATTCAGAATTTATCTCCTGTCTCTTTTGACTAACAAGAGATGCTGTGTGAAAGTTGTCTAAAAAGAGCTCCACCATAAGTAATGATTTTCATAAACTTAAAGTTGTGTACCAATGTATTTTTAGCTAACTTCAAATTCTATCCCTGAAGTGTAAAAATACTCTTTCCTACTGTAAAAATATCTTGTCAGAGCCACTCTGAAGGCCAGAATAAAGTTGGCACTATCATGCAATAGAAGTTTAGCAGTACCTTTCATGTAAGGATGGAGTACTGAAATACAGAGCAGGTTTGGGTTTCTCACACACGCTTGGAGTCTAATGTAGTTTTAAAAGATTTGGGGCGCTTCAAACAAAGGAGAACCTAAATGAATTTAGTTTTCTGAAGCTTCATGCAATCAAGTCCAAATCCTAATTGCACAGCATGGCAAGCTTACATCCTCCAAAATCTGCAGGTATAATTAATGCCTCGGAAACAGCAATATCCTTTATTCCAGTGGCTGCATGCAAACTCTGGAGTTTCCTCTGAGGCAGTTTGGAAGCTAATTTTGTGTGTGTATGTATAGCAGAGGGGTGTAGCTCATACTCAGTGTGATGTTGACAGTGATCTATCTCATCTTATTGCGTGTGTTTATCCATATTTCTGTAGAGCAAACATCCCAAGCCTCTAAGCATACAATACCAGATAATTTCACTCCCAGCAATCATCAATGTGACCACAGAAGTTTGAGTCTGAGCCCAAACTGGGCTGGATTTGAACAGCTGATGTAGAGATTCAAGATCCCATGCAATTATTGACACAACAAAACATCAGACCCCTCAAAAACAGCAAACAAATTTTTACCTTCAGTTAAAAATAAAAGACTCAAGCTCTGCCTGCTAACAAGAAAACTAAGTAGGTCTCCAAAAACAAGATTTCTATCATCAGAACAACTGTGCAACCTTTCCTTTCCTGTTGTGTACATGTCTTGTGAGTGTAAACAAATGTTCTTCATATTTATTACCATGTGGTTTTTGCAGTATCTGGCTCAACAAGGCTTTATTCTTTACCTGAGACCAAAAGGGCTGCTGTAACACAAACACCAAAGCAAACACTATGGAAAAGGAGAGCCAAGTCTTGCTGAAAGTCATCTTGGCTGAAGCACAACACAACCTTTAAAAGATCAAAGTATCCAACTAAGAGAACAGAATGCAAAATTCAAAAAGTGGCAAAATGTAAGACAACAGAACATCCACCTAAAGACAACAAAAGCAGAGTAGCTCCTCTATTATATTTTCTTCCAGAAAGACAAATGAAGCAGCCTAAAACTACCCTTTCGACTTAAGATAGTTTTAAAATGTGAAGTTTTCATCTGATAATGTTAACTCAGAATATCACTGTAGTCCCAATAACATATCATATGTTTAAACCCCTAAAAAAAAAGGATTAATGTACGCCTGTTTCAGATTCACTTTGCCTATGAGGCCAGTTAATAGCAAGTTCAGATTTGACAAAACTCTAATGTGATCCAATCAAAAGGATTCAACTCTTCTGAAATTGCAGTGCAAAGATTGAGGAGGAAAAAAAAAAAGAAAGGCATTTCAGATTATAAAAATAATCTTTAAAGTACATAGGATTTACTTAAATAGTTTTATACACTGCCTGGGTATAACCTTTCTATTGCACTGAGTCACAGGGAGACACTGAAAAACAACCTTGGTATCTGCAGTATTTTTTCTACACAAAGAATTTTATATTCACTCTTCAGAAGATATCCACATTGCCTCTCGATTGGGGTTTATGCTCCGAGCCACTTTGTGGGAAGGGTCTCCTGACAGCTTTCCTACTGCCCAGAAGATTACTCAAAGCTCAGCAGTTTCATCACAATGATGAGGTGTGAAAAGAGAGAGATTAGATACATCAAGAAACATATCATGTACTGAGAAGCCAGTAACAATGATGAACTCTTTGGTCTCTAATGAGAGTGGATAAAGTTCATGTGCTCCATCATTGTAACAATCACTATTAACAGGAAAAATGTCACACGCTGCCATTTTTTGTTCCCTTTTGTGATCTTTGTTTGAGCAGCAGTTAATCAGAACTCTGGAAACATCAGCCTCTTTCTCCTGCAAGGCAGAATATCACTGCCATTTCCACAGCCCAAAAATGCCTTATGATTAGACTGAAAATCCTGTTTTCCTCTTAGATAAAATAAGCACCTAAGCTTCAAAGAGTAAATGTCCACTACCAGTTAAGAGGAAACCTGGGATATATTAACCCTGCAGACTCAACCGTCTAAGTGTGGCTATGCTGCAACATTACCTTTTTCTGTTAAGTCCAACTTAATGAGGAATTAAAAACATTTTTATTGAGGTTGTAAAAACTGTATAGCACTACCAAGGTAAAACCATTGCTGCCATTCCCAGTTCCACAACAAACGAATTGTCTCGCTGCTGTAGTTTCCACCTCAGAGAATTCTCAGCCCCAGGGTGAAAGTATGATTCCTTCTTACAATATGGATGGTTGTACACCACTTTCAAAATTCCTTGAGATTATCACCACATTTGCTAAATTTGCTTATATAACCTCGCATTAAGCATTTTAATGAGCCATGCTAGAGGCTTACAGAAGTGCTCTGCTAATGACTATCAGCCTGCAGACTGGGTAAAAGAATGTCACACATCCATAAATCCCTAAATGCCCGACGAAGCAATCAACAGACAGAGCCAAAATCACACTCTTAAAATCCATCACATCATCTCAGTCTTGCCAGTGATTATGAAGCAGAACAACAGCGAGAGTGATCCTCGCAATAATCAGCAAATTTATCAAGAAAAGAATATGATCACTCAGTTGAAATGAGCTGCTGGAACACCTGACACTCCTCAAAGGAGAGTGGCCACTGTAGCTGCTGCAAGCAGGGAATGGTAGGAGCCACTGGAAGGTGAAGGTCTGGAGCCTATCAAAGTCCAAGTAAAAAAATTACTCCACATGGCAATTGCTCTAGTGCATATTGGTCAGCCTCCTTCAGCCAAAATATGGGAGGAAAAAAAAAGTCAGCTGGATAAGGGTAAACAAGGAGAGATAGGGCTTTTTAACAAGGTTGATTTCACATAATATTTAGATACATTAAAGAAAAAAACCCCCCATACTCAAATAATCATCTTCTGCTACCAAGGAAAAGCCTAAAAGCTAACTTGTTCCCTGTTAGCTGATCCAACGAGCTCAGTAGTGTTTCACTGAACATTTTGTTGGGTTTTGTCCAAACTTTGAGAGTCCCTATTCAGTGCTGACAAACAGGCATGACACAGACACAGGATCAAGCCTTATGTTCATCCTCAGAATGCTCTGCCCACAGCTGAACCTGTGGTGTAAACCCATAACCCTCCAAGCTCCTGTTTGCTCATGTCTCTGGATTACTGTTACTTGCACACATGTGAGTAATTTTAATTTTCTTTTTACAGAACACATAAATATTGAAATGTACCAAAACAAAACTGGACACTCTCTGTCTGGCATTCTGTATTACATTCACTAGGTTTTACATCTTATTTACTCTATCTCAGTCTGAATGGAATGGCTTCTACAATCACTCTTTGAGCTAATATCAGTTTTGGTTATTTACCAAAACCTGTAAATACAGTTAAAACATAACTATCACGGGTATTAGGGCATATACAATGAAATATAAATTTAAAATAGACACTTATTTTACTTTTGCAAAGAGGTAAAAAGCGGAATTGAACCTTGTAAACACCAGAACTACTGAATACAGAATAAATTTTCACCATTACTACAGCAGATCCAGCTCCACTGGAAACCACAGTGACAGAGGTACAAGACCAGACCAAGCACTGGCACTGCCCAACCACCTAACTAAAACATTAAAACTCGCTTCAAAAAATATTAGGTGAAGAGGCTTTTAGGTTTGTTTTGTTTTGTTTTGTTTTGTTTTGTTTTGTTTTAAACACCCCAGCTTCTGATTCACTATCTACTTTACTACTGCTGGTACTGGAGTGCTAAACTGGCCGAGTTTGGTTACTCAAATACAATCTCTGCAGGGGTTTTTGTCTGCATATTTGTTTCTATTTTTCAAGACAGTTCAAGTTCATCTGGAACATCTTTGAGATTAATGTCACCTTGCCTGTGGTTAGAATTCTTGCTGAATTTACTCTCTTCCTATTATCCCCTCAGGAGTTGTTAAAAAAAAATTTAAAAAGCCAAAAAAACCCCTAATAAAATCAAGAAAAAGGATTGAGCTCTGGTACAGTGTTTTCTTACATTTGCAGTTTTAGGAATTTTAGGCGTAACTTAACTAAAAATTTGCACTACATTAGAAAAATTAGTAAAAGCCTATCTTTTATCTATCTCAACTCCCTCCCAGTTAAGTTCCAATTCTGATGTTCAGAAATCACTCTTACTTTAGCTTAATAGGCTTTATAAACAAATATTTGCTGATAACTGGGGAAGGGCTACTTAAATTGTTGATCAGTGTCTGGCATGAGCAAACTGAAATCTAAAATGTGTTCACTGAAAAAGAAGTTCAATCAACTCTCCTCCTTAGTAAGGATTTATTGAATTAATTCAAAAATTATGATGAATAATCTAATCAAAATTTAATTTAAATTTCCTCCAAGGTAAAGTAATAATATTACAGTGCTTGATTAATGAATCTGACTGTATTTTAATCTAAGAAATTCCTAATTGTCCTTAGTGTTAACATAAGTATCAATTAAGTATCAAAAAATAAGGAATCAATCAGTTAGATAGATTTCTTGAAATACAACTGCAATTACAATTAAATAATATTGCTGCCATCAGTAACTGAATATATTTTAACAAACCCACCAAAATATTTGACTGTAAAAATCCTGGTGGACCTCACAGGCACGTCTGGCCTATTGCACCCCTCAGCAGGGCTGATAAGCACAAGAAGCCTGAGCTGCTCTGTACTGCCCTGCTCCCACCCACCACTAGTTTGTGTCCTCTGGACAGCACCGCAGGGAGCCATGGAATCACATCCTCAGGGAAACAAAGGCAATTTCTAGCAAAAAAGCCTCCACAGCATTTGCTCACACTGGTGTGTCCTGTGTGAACCACCTGGCACTTGTATGGCAACCAATGTCTGCACCATGGAATGTGGACACAAATGGACACAAATCCATCCTGGAAAGCCCCACAGCACCCAATGAAATGAGGCACCTGAGAGAACCTCACATGGTGCTGGGTTCAGAAAAGAAGCCTTCTTCTCATTTACCTCAGGGCAGGAGAGATCTGATTGTGGCTATAAAATGTTCATAACTTCTTTATGCCAAATCCATCATTCTCCAGTAAACAGAAAATTTGGGCTTATCTAATCCTACAGCACCATAGAAACAAGGACCCATGTGTTCCTGCATGCCAGCATCATATATATCAGTTTCACACAAACCCTGCTTGTTTTAATGATATAGAAACATTTTCCCCAAACCAAATATCAAAAAATTCTGCCTGGCTGCAGAACAGTTGCATCCTCCATTCTGTTTCGGAAATAAGTTAGATAAGTTATATAATATCTGGTGAAATATCACACACCTGGTCACAGTTTCTCAATAAACTTCTCTGAGTATTTTGGAGATAAACCCAAAAACACATCCTTAAAAAAGTCTTTGCTCACTGGGATCAGATTTCTATGACATATTTAACAATTTAACAATTCCCAAGAACCCCTTCTAAAACCAGTGTATAATGAAATTGAACATACCTTTATAGCCCACCTATAACCTCTTTAAAATAACAAATTTACATCAGCTCTTAAGCACTAAGTTCTAATGTCATAAATAGCAAGATACCTCTGTTTTCAAAGCCCTATAAAAGAACTTCCTGACTTCAAAACAGGTATGATGTTTCAGAGAAATAGAAACAGACCCTAAAGCCACACAATATTGAAGGATATATTTAGTACTTGCTGGAAGAATCCTAACAGTTATTTTCCTGTATCAATATAGCTGGCACTCAGTTCTTTACTGTTTTTCCTCAATTTTCCTCTACGCTACATAAAACACAGCTATTTTTAGTGGTTGTCAGATTTGAAGGCTACAAATCTCTGTAGTTATTGCACCCTCCTCTTCTTCCATATAATCTCTCAATTAAAACAAATGTGTCCCCAAAGAACTTTGAAGAAGAGGCTGAATTAACAAACCATTTAAGTGAACCAGAAGCAAGCCAATCCCTGATGAATACAGCCTGCAATTAGCCAAAATGCTCCATTTTGCCATTCACAACAAGGCCGAGGCACAATAAAAATTAAACATTGATGCAGGCAAGGCATTCCCATGGGGCTCACACATATTAAACTACTACCACTCAAGAGCTGCTTTATGTCCAAGAAACTGGGACACAGCCTGAGACTGGCTGGCTGCCCGTTCGATAAAGTGGAAAGCTATTGGTGATAAGTATTTTCCCTTATTTTCATGTTTTCAGGTTCTGATTGAGCAGAGGATGGCAGCCCATAGGTTCTGCATGGAGTCACAGTCATGCCTTTGGATCAGTCCAAAGTCATAATCCCCAGCACTGGCTTTCCCAAAACCTCTGAGGATGGTGCCACCAGTTTCTTAAAACCTTATCTGAGTTTAGGTCTTAGCTTGATTAGGGTGTGTTCCACAGTCCACACTGCAGTGATGACCTTTTTAAGGAAAAATGCAGGATTTAAGTGGCTTTGTTACCATTCTGCAGAACACAACGTATAGAAACTTGAACACAGAATAAAATAGTTTGGAACCATGATTATTTTTACTTCAATGAGACACAGTCAGGAAAAACAAAGATTGCTTATGAAAATCCTATTTGAAGCCACAAATAAATAACCCACAATCTATCAGCTCCTTCGAATTTCTCAGAAGCTGAGGCACTCAGCATCTCACCTCTGTCAAGCTAAAATACACACTGTTATCAACTTTTCTATTGAATCAACCATAAACCTTGAACATTAGCTATGTAACTAATAAAAATGTTCAGCATGTCAAATAGTAAGCCACTGTTCAGAAAAAAGGGTATTTTAAAAGCCTGTACTACAACAATAACAGCAGTTTTATAGGACTTTAAAAGAACCTCCAGCTGCAACTGTAAAAGGACTCACCACCTTGGAAAAGCTTGTTCCAAAATAAATGGGCTGATGTTCTGAAGTTCAGTTTTTATCCAGACACTCTCTATTTAATGTCAACCTTTTATAATTTGTCTTACTCTGTCCTTACAAGGTCATCCTGACTTTCACTTCTCAGTAGAATCCAGCTTTCCATCAGTAGAGTATATGAGGATCACACAAAAAATAAATGCAACGGATGGCTTTAATTCCCATAAACTTCACAAATCCTTGGCTGGTTCACGCTCACCTTTCGCAGGAGGAAGCAAATCCGCTCAATATTCCTCAGCCTCTCCCTCTGTCAAGAGAAAGTGGGGGAAAGGCAGGAGATTAGCTGGTGTTACAAATGAAGACAATATATTACAATTTCAAGGGGTCAATGTTTTAATTAATGGCTGCAGTGAAGCAGCCCATGTCATTAATCTGAACCGACAGCATTCACTTCTTACTTGCTGCCTGCAAACCCAACGATTTTCCCATTTCTTATTTCCCAATCAGTTATTTTTAATTCGTTTACTGGGCATAACAATATCAGCTGGGGATTCAAGCCTATGTTAGCCTTCAGCCAGAGGCTGCAACTCTTTTTTAAGTCAGCATTTGTGGCTCTATCCAATTGTGCCAATTTACACCACAGAGACTTGGTCTTGCATTTTCAGGCACCCAACCTCTGGCTTCAGGATAAACCTGAATGGGAAAAACAACAATGAAGTTTGCATGGCAGCTCTTCCACTATCACTAAGATGGTGCCTGAACATGTGATACTAGAATTTAGCACATTAGTGAAAAATATCTGAGATGGCCTAGAAATGCCACTTTAAACAACAGATGCATTCATAAATACTGAAAATCACTGTAATTAAGCATTGTGACTCAAAAATGTTCTAAACTCAACTCAGAGAAAGAAGTCAAATCAAAGCCAGGCTTTCTTTTCAATGGCTCATAATGAGAAGCTCACCAGCAAAACCATATTTCACTGCATAACCCCATGACTGGAATTACTGTGAAAGATTCTACTGTTAATTACACTGCAGAAGGCAGAGAGGGTTTGTTGTCCTCAGATGACTATCTGATATTTTCATTTAGATATGGCAAAAATATTCCAAACAATGAACTTTTTTAAACAGGTAATATACTACAATAATGTGAGAAGCAAACTTTCCCTAAGCTTTTTGCTTCTCAAATGGTTTAAAACTCAAGGTTATGGCAAATTTAATTCTAGTCTCCAAATAAATGTATTTTTTGCTTTCCTGTCCCCAGGTTTAAGCCATTAAAAAAAAAAAAAAAGTATCACTTTGGAAAGACAATGAGGCAGTGGCAGCTTGATAGGCACCAGAAAAATACTGTGCCTCTTTTTGGAGTGTCTAAGCTAAAAAGGAGTCAGAAATTTCAGACTCACAGTCGTGAACATGAGAATGGATGTTTGTGGATATATGTGTGGCCTGAGAAGCTGCAGAAAGCTCCCCTGCCTTTCAAAGTGGAGAGGGAAAGACAGATGCCACCTGCAGCTGGCCTTGGACAAGTAGGAAGTCTATCTCTGAACTGAAGGTAATAGAGAGCAAACCAGGAAATTGCAATTAAATTCTCAGTACTGACATTGTTTTGCCTGTGATTTGTCTTTAACTCAGCCTCCTCTTGTCACAAAGGCTCTACCCTGTGTCATGAAAACATTGTGGAGGACACAGGGGTAAACTTCAGACACTTACAGTGCAATAGAGAAAACTACCCCACCAAATAAACAGAATATGGGCACAAGCAATGGAGCAGAGGGAAAAAAAAATACACTTGACCAAAGAGATAAGAAATCCCTCCTAAAAATCTTCCTTTTATGACAATATAAAAGGCATCAACCTGTATACTGTGCAGAAAAAAGCAATCTGAGATTATCACTTGAATTATCACAGAAGGTTTCATGGAAGTCAAGTATGTGAACCAACAACAGAATACCCTGCTGTGCTTTACTTTATGATTCACTTTTTGATTCCTTGACTAATACGACTGAAAAAGGGACTTCTTAACTTTTTTTTATCATGGAGTTCAATTCCATCACCATTTTAAAATAAAATGAGATTATCTCCATAGAGTATCTCAAATTTTAGGAAGTGAACAATTTACTGGAATTTGGTACCTATAAATTCAGTGTGCAGTTCTCAGATAGGAAGTAAAAACAGATAAAGTGGATTGGAAATCAGATTACTTCCAGTAAATTCAGAACCAGATTACTTCCACTGATGTCCTCTATAGGATTTTTTCATGTAATTTCTTTCTTTTCTTCTCATTCTTTGCTTATGTGCTAGTGAACAGTAAAAAAAAAATATTTTTATTCTAGGATTATAAAGTTTATGCTTAAAATCATCAGTGGTCTAAGCAGTACAAGTCCTCAGCTGAGTTATGAAACAAGTTTAAATGGCAAAGTACTAGCTACTGAATCTGGTTATCAATTGTAGGCAATTAAAAAACTTGATACTCTGCAGAGATCAAATTCAGCACCTGTCATAATCGTTGTCATTGCCAGTGAGGCAATGGGGAGCCAAGTTCTGCTCTCAGTTCTGGTGGTACAAACTGGCACGTGTAGCTTTAGTCAGCTAAATCACCCTAGATTACAGCTTTAATTAGCAGAGGAATTTGGACAGGCTTAAATCTAGACTGCCTTTCTGGTTCATTAGTTAAAACTGAGTTTACAGTCCCAGGTATTTAATGCTCACCTATAGCAGATGCAGCAGAAAATGATATTTACCCCTAAAGCATCAGAGAATCCAGAGCCCTGACATGGGACAGTGAGGACAAGCCATGCACCTCTTAACAAATTCTTTCAAGTTTTTGGCTCGTTGATACAGATAGTATGGGAGAAGGTGGTCATCCCATGCTTGAGCACAAAGAAAGCAAAGTATTTCAAAAAGGAAAACTTGTGCCACAGAAGGAAAAAGTAAAAAAGAAAGCATTAGCATCATATGACATCCTTCGGTTTTTAAATTTCCAAATCACTTTCCTGCCTCCTCCAGCAAAGAGGAAATCCATTAACATAAAAATCACCATCTGGCTTCCTAAGACTGGCCCAACAAATCAGCTTTCCAAACCGCAGCTGACTTCACAAGAGAGTCCCTGCTCACTGCCACACGGATTCCTCACGGCCAGCTCGGTGCTGCCGCTCCCAGCCCCAGCCCCTGGCTGTACTCACTGCGTGTGCTGGGTTGCACTGGTCGATGGGGCTCTTGAAGTCTGTCCGAAGCTCATCGAAGGCAATTATCTGAAAAACAGTTTTTTCAAGCCCTGTCATGAATGCTCCTTCAAACACTTATTTTCCTTAAGGGACTAATTAGGTGCATTGCCTGCCTTCCTCGCTTTCCAGGGAAAATACGGGAAAATAGCTTCCCCAACAAAGTCCCTTTAGAACTAAGTAGTTAAAACAAAACATGGGATACTCCTACATATGACACCTAGAACTCATTAATCTATCTCTCTGCAAAATCACATCTATAGCCTTTTCAGTGTTGCTACTTTCCATATTTCTTCCCTCATATTGGGAAGATTTCTTTTCTCAGATTTCCACATGACACAAAACCACTGCACAAACAAATACATCTCCAAATTTTATGGAAGAAGTCATTAGCTGCCTAAAACACAGAGAAGCATCTGACGTTCCATAAACAGTCCATTTTTATTAGTTGTTAAACCTACCTCAGTGACTAATTCTGAATTAGTATCAGCTTCACCATTAAGCTGCTATTTATTAATAAGCACATTCCTCAAGAAGTAAAGCACTCTACAGCAAATGTGCCCTTCCTAAATTCTGGCAGGTTTTAGAACTTTAGACCTAAAAAATGGAGAGATGTCTCTTGCTCAGGTCCTTCGGTTTCCTCCATTAACAGCTGGATTGAGACACCCTGGTAATTTCTGGTGCTTTTAAAGTACAACAGATAAATTGTCTATAAAAATAATAGTGTTTGGTAGCATTTTCTTGGAAGATCTGTTGTTAAATCTAGTGAAGAGCTAGAGTTTTCTTGGAAGACTGTTTTCTTGGAAAGAAAACAGCTGTTAGAATCCTCAGCACACTTCATTCAATGATCTCAAAGCACATTTTTAACTTTGTGTTTGCATTCTAGTAATACCTTTGCTGCTGCTTTTGTCTTGCTTCACCCAAGGAAGGGAAGCTCACTGACAGGCACCACATAAACAGATGTTAAAACAATGATTCCTTTTTAGACACTTTACAAACCAACGTGTCTGTTCTTAATAAAAGATGATGGGAGTGCAAGGCAGCAGTCTGGTAATTAGTAGATGAGTGCAACAGCCACTCCTTGATGTCTAACAGCGTGCCTGCAGCCTGGCTGTTCAGAAAAGAGCCAGCTGGGTGTTGGTCAGCACAGACCTGCTGCATAGCCAAAACACATGCATTTAACAGAGGTGGAAGGCAGGAGCAGGAAACCTGAAAATGACCTGTTCCTGAATCATAATAATCTGGTGAGAGGCTCAAGAATAAAACTCAGAGCTACAATCAATGAATTTCAGCACCACTCCTCATCCTACTCTAATGCTGCATTCATGCCACCAAAGCACATTTAAAAATCAAAAGTATGGCATTTTACAAGAGCACTCCACAGAATTCAATTTATTCAACTATGACAAGTTAAAGTGGCAGAATTAACCACAAAGGGAACTATAAAATGTGATTACAAGTGAAGCATTTCTCCCTATGGATGCAGTATCTCTCCAAGTTAGGAATTAGACCTGCAATGGTAAAAGAGCAACTAACAGAAGCTGGGAGAGGCTTGCAGTACATTTGTGAAGAATAAGGCTCATGACACCTCTGTATTTAATATTTCTTGGACAGGTCTTCATATCCTCCAGCTGGACTGCTAAGAGGGTTACATGTGAGACACACATAGAATTGAGTATCTCTTTGCAACTGGATATCAGCACCAGCACTAAACAGAAAGGGGGAAGGATGGAAAAGAGGTCAGCTTCAAATACACTGCACATTTATGTTTACTCGTATTTTTCTTTCTTTTTCCTCCCTTTTTTCTTCTTTTCCCACAACATTCCCAGCCCTGTAGCCAAACCTCTACTCTTTATGTGCTGGCACATAATTTATATTATGCTTGCATTATATGTAAGTGCATTGAAACACATCTGACAGGTATTTAAGCACATGGTTTTCACAGAACCAGTAAGTGTAAATGCAACTATCTCACAGACAAACCTTTCGAGATGCCTGCAAGTTATGACAACGTTAAGAGCCATTCCTGCTACACCTGAAAGAGACTGAGGTCTGGTTTCAAGCACACATGACTGGAGGAAAGTTTTCTCAATAAAAGTTTCAGTGTTTCTCTGGAAAGCCCTCAATTTATTTCAAAAAAAGTCCCATAATAGTTTATATTTTGTTAAATCTTCAGAAATAGAAGCCTAGTGATGACATGAAAATATCTATTTTAATTTATGAAAAAGCATATTCCTATTTCCAGTTTCTCAGTTACAGTGAAAAAACGTAAAGAATAGGCAGGCTCAGAATTAGAGGAATATAAAGAAACTCCCAAAGCATTTTGGGGGCATGGTTTTTTTCTGTTTTGTTGTTGGGAGTGGGGTATGTTGACAGGGTTTTTTTTGTTGGTTTTAAATCTTACAATGTTGTTTGTGCTAAATCTAAAGCCACAACTGAGTAAAACTGTAGCTTCTTAAGATTAGCAGTTGCTCACAACACACTGAGTAACTGTGCAACAGATGATATTATATTACTGAAAATACAGCTGGGCTGTGCTGCAGCAGGGTTTACATAATTAATTAGGAAACATTTTCCTCTTTCAATTATAACTCGCCTTCTGTAGCAGTTTGATGCCCTGGGGCATTGAGTGGCTGGAGCTGCCATTTTTCCATCCAGACCCCAAATAACCAAGTGCTTGTCTCCATGAAGTATTTCACAAAGCTCTCAGGGGAGCTGCAGTGCCCTGACCACAGCCAGAGGAGCAACCTCCTGCCTGTTCCCTTTTCAGCTGGATGCATTCAGCTGCCTGATTCCCACACATCTGCTGGGCAGAGCTGCTGGGTGCCCTGGGACAGCGCCTGGACATGCTCAAGGGCTGCTTCACAGAACCTGCCACACTTTGCAGCATCTTGAGATGAGCAGCTCATCTCACCTTGTCTTGAGACAGCTACATAGATCCCAGTCAGAGCACTTCATAAGAAATTATATCCTTTCCCCTTTGTAAATGAATGTATTTTGTAAAGCATTCCTCATCTTTTAGTTATCCAATCTAATCTGATGGGGGGTGGCAATAGAGACTACAAATCATGCACATGCATGGACATCAGCAGCTCAATCTCTCCAAAGGCCACACAACAAACACACTGCTTCAAAGATAAATGACCAGCCCCTGGTCATAAAGCTGAACAGAATTTGGAAACATGTGCTAGGGACTGCACAAAAAGGAGAAATTTATTTTTATTAATAAATACTGACATTGTACACAGCTTCATAGACAGAGAATAAGGACCATCTGACATTTATTTAGGAAGCTGAAGGAAAAAAAACCCAAAATACCAAGTTACCTGTTGACTTGCAAAGCCTTATGAGGAAAGGAAAAAGTGCATCATGTTTAGCAATATTTTTTATAACTACTACAGAAACAGGCCAGGGATGGAATGGACAATGGATAATGCACTACCTTCTGTCATGGGGAATTTTCCCTGTGAATCCGCACTGCAAATCACCGCAGGAAGTTTGTTCTGCCTCTGCCCTAGCCATGCTTTTTCCTGGTGAGAGAAGTGTACTTGTGTGTGTTTTCCACCTAATAAAACTAAAGTTCTATAAAAATACTGCTTGCAGTCTCTGGTGATTCACACCATCTGCAAATCTCAAAACTCCCAGTACAAGTCAGCAAGGAGTTTACCCCAATTTATACACATAATGCATCAATGAGATCATGATGACAACACATGTTTCAATTGCAAGTATATTTATGAAATTTGTTTTAATTACCTGCACTCTCTTTGTTTACCAGAGAGACCATAACAGCTTTGAATAAGGAAGTATTCACATAAGATTGAACACGAATTTTGCTTTCTTTCTGTGCTTATATACCCACCAAAATGAAAATTTCACTTGATGCTAGAAATTAGCTATATCTCATTTTTAGGGAAGATACTTTTTTTTAATCACTGAGCTCTTATAGAAACATATTTTAATTGAGAATGTGGTGGTTTAAGGTGGCAGTGAAGTTGGTGTAGGTGTGAATGCAGTGACAGCAAAGAAGTTGGATATTATTGCCTACTGGCATCTCAGGAAAGTTAAGATAAAACAGAACTTGATGACAACCACACCATCCACAGAACAGAACAGTAACACCTAACATATGCTTCCTTGCCACCACTATCCCATATTGCAGGAACAGTCTTTAATGGTTCATTTAGGCAATTTGTCTCCCCCTCCCCTCTCCCAGGGGAGTCACAGGCTGGGCTGTGACTGCAAGTGAGCACATGGACAGAAGGGAGGAGCAGGCTGTGCTCCTAAAGGCCATGCCTGCCCAGAAACTGAGGCACAGACATATTATCTGTGTCAGGAAAATGTGTTTGAACCATGAGCTGACCCATTTTCATGCAAATTGGCTGAATTGGGTTTTGTTGGGAAGAAGCAGCAACTGAAAAAACGTCAGTCAGGTAAGAGTCAGTCAGGTAGGAATGAAAAAGGACCTGGAATGGAAGATAAGTCACTGCCTTGACATGAGGGAGCGAGGAGCCCATAAAGAGCCACAGAGAACAGGGACAACGATAAAGTGACAGATTGAGAGAACGGGTTTTTTTTGCTACCCAATTCTTATCATGATATGAAATGAACCTGAACAAGAAATTTACTTATGAGGTGTTCTTCATCTCTTTTTGTTCTCTGGTTGAATTGATCTGCTTAATGCTACCAAGCACGAAAGATAATTCAAAATTGTATGAATGGAGGGGCGACCTGCCTCAAATTCCGGTGAATTTTATGCTTTTAATCAGTTGTATTTCCTGTCTATACCCATTTGTGAAGCATCTTCTATCAAAAAGGAAAGAAGTCTCAAGTCTTGGTTTTCATGACACCTCTGCATGCAACACAGTAGCTTCCCAGACCAGTGGATCTGAAATGTTGGTGATAAGAACCTTAGCAATAGAGCCAAATCAAAGGCAAAGAAAAAAGTGAGATGGAAATTATTCCTTTCTTCTCTTTTCTCTTCCCAAAGTATTTAATCTTCTGAGTATTACAGTTATTAATTCACCACATATTAATAAAAGTAAACAACAATAATAACAATGCTTTGCCGTTAAAAATCTGCCTCCAAGGCAATGAAGGTCTTAACAAAGGAAAATATATTTTCCATTTTTTATACAAGGGAAAAAATAAAGCTCAAAGAGATTAAATTATTACAGAATCAGTGGCAGAAGAACCAAAGTGTTATAAATGAGAGACAAAAGTCTCGGTATTTAGCAAAATTTAGATTTCTTTATTGGATATAGACAGAGCAAGCAGCGCGCTGGAGAACGTGAGGGGTCACCGCCCACTCCATGCTGCACCAAACTCCAGCCCGTGGCCCCTTCTTATACTGTGGTTTCCCGCCCTAATCACTAACTTTTGTTTCTTTAGCTGTCATGATTCTGCCAGGCAAGCAGTGGTGGTCGAATAAACATCCCTATCCCAATTCACAAATCTCCGGCGATAGTCAGTTGCACAGATAACCATCTGGCCTTTGTAGATAAGCACCAGGGAAGTTCTGGGAGTCTGGTCCTTGAGATAGGCAGCATTGATCAGACAAAGGCAGGAAGGGCTATTGGGAAGTCTGATTTTGCATGCTGGTAGTAGATGCAACTTATTTGGAAAACATAACATAATATAATATGATATAACATAACATAACATGATATAACATAACATAATAAAACATAACAAGGTGATTTTAAACAGAATTATTCTATCATATAATTTCCTTTATCTAGTGTCCATGCTTCACTTTAGAGCTTAGTATTTTGGTTTATACAACCCCCAATACTTTTGTGATTAACACGAATCTTTTATCAATTATTACAAAAGCCTCGGGATTGTTGCACCCTATAAAGTTTAGGAGAAACAGAGAATACTGTCAGTACACTAATAACGTGAGAAGTGAAACCATGCACTTCTGTCTAGATTATTTTGCTGTTGTTCATCTCTAGAGCAGAACACTGCTTTAAGCAGAGCCTTTTTGGATTAAGGCTGCAAATGTTTTTAAGTCACTCAAGGGTAGAAAATTGTTCTATTTGTCAGATTTCACACTAACAATTGCGTGGCATTTCCTTGCTCTACTTAGCTTGAACTTCACATGCTGCCACCATCAAACAACCCTCCACACAGAAATCCAAAATGTGGCTCCATCCAGGGCTGTACAAACAAACACCTAAGCACCCAGTCAATACCTCTTTACTGAAGTTTCTTTGTCTGTAAAAGAATGCTACATTTAGGACAATATGATTTAAACTTTTTAGGCTCTAACTGGAAGCTTAAGCTAACTTAAATCATGAAAACCTTAGTGTAATTTCTCAAGTATTTAAGCCATATCCTAAGGCTTTTCCAATAGAACGTCCAATATGCAAATTTTAAAATGCATAATTCTGTAAACATGACTCAAAATTATTTCCTACCTCCCTATGGAAATATGGAGGTGTAATTGCACTGCTCTAAGCAAATGCTGATGAAAATCCATAGAAGAAGGCTCTTCTGCTGAGAGCATGTGTGCACAAACATGCCAGCCTGCACTGCTATATTTACACCTTTGCATTTATTCCCCTGCATAGATAAAAACGATACAAGTGAAAATGTAACAAAATTTAAAAACACGCCAACCCTATACAGATAGACAAAAGCAATATTACTGCATCAGCTACACAAAATCAGATTTCCAAGCCTACAGAGAGGTGCAGGGGAAACCACTAAGAATTAAGTCCACGCCTGTTAGTACAAGCATGAAAAACTCCATCCACACAGTGAAAAACACAGAAATTTATCTTCAGTAATACAATCACACTGTGCAGAGCTTTGAGTGCCTTGATTGTAAAGTCACTATGTCCATGGTACCTGTCATTATTGCAGCACTGCAGATCACAGTTTGGAAAAGCAACCTGATTCCTGAGTGCAAAGAATTCATGTTATTAATTTTGACAAAACCACTAAAAACCCCTCAGCAACTGCAAAATTCTGTTGTGCACACGTTTTCAGAAGGATGATATGACAAGCATCTACTGACAGATTTCTACAACTGCTATGAAATGGGCTCTTAAAAATAATTTCATCTAACTGCAAGGTGAAAGAGTTTTTACGGGCTAACAACAGGATTCTGGTCACAGATTTCACTTGCTCACCACAGATACTGAAATATCTTCCCTAGTCATCCAGAAACTGAGATGTCAACCCCCTCCTGCAGCAGAGAGACAAATGTCCCACTGATTCACCACAGACAGAGATGACCTGTACTTTTATCACAACTTTATACCCACTCACTGTCTTCCAGTCTACACCAGCTGAAATCCAGCCAGACAAAAATCAGCTGTGCACATATAAAGTGCATTTTGTTAAGAAAAGGAAGACAAGCAGCAAGCTGTGCAGGAGGGATGATGCTAATATAGCTGTACAGAGCCTGTTTCTAAATAGGTTAATAGTTTTGCTCCCTGCAGCTAGAACACATTTCCAAACAGACCACAAGCGGAGGAGGAATTTTTAAGGTAAGTCCAGACTCTCATCCTTCCTTCCCTCCCAAAGGATTTCATCATTTTGTTGTCACGATTCTTCTTTTTTTTTTTTTTAAACCTTACTTTACTGCATTCACTACAGGGAACCAGTTCAGAAACCAGCAATGTCCTGTGAATCAAACACACCCCACAACTCACCCCTCAGTGGAACACAAACACTTGCTACCAACACAAAGGAAAAAACCCCACATTTTCAATTAGCACCTCAACTGGTGAATACACCACGTGGTTCTGAACAGAATGAGATCTTTTTTCTACACAGAGATGCAATACTTCAGTTTAATTACAGTCAGTGTGGTAGAAACAATTCTTCTACCTCAGTTGACTGAAGACTCCATGGGTCAGTGGTGAAGTTATTGCCAGGGTCTGAACCAAAGGCAGCAGGTATGGTTGGCATTCCCAAGCCTTGTATGTGTGCTCTTCTCTTCTTTCCATTAAAATCTTACAGAGGATTTGACAGTGTTTCCCACCAGCCCCAAAGGCACAAAATCTATGCATCCTTGTAGGCTGGGGGAAATAAGGGTGGAATCTCTGCAGCAATAGGGAACAGAGTATAAATCTCCCACATTCCTTGTGCTTTTGACACAAGTACACTGCCAATATTCTCTTCCTGCATATGGTCTCCTCCTCCTACATGCAATGGGGTATTTAATGTGGATTCCTTATAAAACAATCAGATTTTTCGATTTAGACAACAAGACCAAAACCTTTTAAACATTTCAGCATCTAACTGCTTCTGATCTCCTCAGTTCAGCACCAAAACCCCAAGATCAGTTATTCACAGAGCACCAGTGACATCAAACTGAGACGCCATTACTGGGAATGCTGTCACTTCTTAGTTAGGTATTAACTTGATTTGATGGTCAGGACTTGAAAAGCAAACAATCTGCTACAACTATGTGAGGATTCCCAGTCACAGCCACACATTCAGCAAACTAAGAAAAGGCATCACAGAATCACAGAACGGGTCAGATTGGAAAGGACCACAGCGTGTCCAACCTCCCTGCTCAAGCAGGATCACCTCAGAGCACAGGGCTCAGGATTGTGTCCATATGGTTGTGGAATATCTCCAGCGAGGGACACTCTACACCTCCCTTGGGCATTCTTTTCCAGCGCTCAGCCACTGCACAGGAAACAAGTCCTTCCTCATATTCAGGTGGAATTTCCTGTGCATCGGTTTCTGCCCATTGCCACTTGTCCTATTGCCTGGCACCACTGAGAAGAGCCTGGCTCTGTCCTCTTGGCACCCTCCCTTCAGATACTGACTGACATTGATGAGGTCCCCTCTCAACAATCCCTTCTTGAGGCTGAACAAGCCCAGCTCTCTCAGCCTTTCCTCATAAAGGAGGTGCTCCAGTCCCTTGACCAAAGCAAAGGTTATCATAACAAAGTGATATAGATTCTTGCACCGGCTTTTTCTTCTGTCTTGGAAAGGATGTAAACAAGGACCACATCTGCAGGTAAACTGAACAAGCATGTGTATAAAGTTAGGCCAAGACTTTACCCCTAGTCTTTATCTCTTCAATGGGCCAAGAGGCAATGATGGGAGTTTGGATCCAAGCTTTACAGCTGAGGTGTCCAACTCAGATCTGTGGCTCTGATTCAGAGAATATCTAGTGCAGATGAATTGGTTTGCAGATCCCCCAACCAAGCAGGGGGAGATGAAAGCAGTATTATTTTCTATCCATGCTCAGGAGAGGCTGGGAACTCTGCTTTCAGCATAAGAGATAGCACTGCTTTGCCTTTGCTTCCCTTTATACTAAATTCCATTTCTAAGAAATGGAATTCCATTCCATTTTCTAAGAAAACACAGCAAGAAATTAAACAACTCTGATGTCTTTCTCACTGCCTCCATATCACAGATGCATCACTACAGATTTGGATATCTGCTACTTGCATAGGCCAAATTCTTCACTATCCAGTTTTTTCCACATCTGGGAAAAAACAGATAAAACAGTCCCCACAGACTGGGGACAGGCTAGACATGATCTGGTGAAACACCTGTACAAGAGGCTGGCCAGGTGCAGAGGTAGGAGGAAATGTGGTCTGGTTACAGTGGACCAATAGCTGGTTTATTCTGTCTGGAAGCAAGATAACTGCCTACCTATAGATGTGAGAGGGTTTATTTTTCTGCCCTTGTTTTTTCTCAAAATTACAAATAATTTCTAATTTATCTCACCTTAAATTCAGTGTGCTCCCATGAAATATTTCTACTAATCTTTTTATTCTCATCAGAATTACAGTATATGCAAGAAGAAACACACAGATGCATTACAGTCACAAAGCTCCATCTTCATAAATTATTCTAAAAATGAACTGAAGCACTTTTTCTATTACTCAACAGCCCAAAGCTGATAATCCAAAGCTAGGAATAAACAGGCCGTTTCTGCAGAATAAATTCAGGGAAAGGGTAGTAAACAGATGGGAGAATGTACCAAAACAGGTACAAACAGAAAAAATATTTGCCCCAAAGAAGATGGTAAGAGAATGAGATCAAAAGAAAAGATTCTTTTTGGTATCAGTAGATAAAAGTCATGGGTGGAAGACTGGCCAGCTGGCTGGTGCTGTCTCTAAGCAAGTACCCAATCTTATCACCACAACACAATTTGTTCTTTTCTTGAGCTTCCAAAGACTCCTACATATTGCTACAAGTTATTATTTTGATATTTTAAAGTTCTGTTATGCTGATACATGCCTGGGAGAAGCATTACCTTCCTTTCCCCCACACACTCCTTAGTTTTCCTCTCAGGTTTCTCATTGCTGCTGATACTTTTTCCCCCTCTCCCTTGTTCTTCATTCGTACCAGAAGCAATTTATGCACATTCACCAAAATCCAGAAGTCACATAAAGGAATCTGGGTTCTGTCACTAAAAAACCTGTTCAAGCATGTCACACATTTCTCTATACCCACACACAAGACTCATGATACGGGCTGTCCAAAAACATCCTCCACCTGAATTAACCATACCTTCTGGATTCCGGCAGCCTCTTCTGCTCAAATAATTGCCTCCCAAATGAGAATGAGAACACAGCAATCTTCCCTCTTGTTAGTCCCTTGTTCATAGGCGGATTTTCTTCCTATCATTTCCTCTTTCCTTCACATCTTTCTCCCTGAAGTCCTCCCTCCCACAGTTCCCCATTTCCACATCATTTTTATTCCCCATTACCCACTCAACAGCGGGGGTTCCACTAATGCTGTCTCAGAAGCCTGTGGCAGGCAGAAATCCTGCTGGATCTGTGTTTCCTGACTTTCAGTGGCACAGTAGGAGCCCAGCTGGACCAGCAAGAGGCAGGACAATGGAACAGGGGCTCTTCTAATGCAGGCAGCATCAGGGAGGGATGACGACATTAAAGACCTTCCCAAGTTTTCTTTCTTTGCCAAAAAAGAGGCCAGGCAGAACTTGAAGGAAATAACTCCAGGGCTAAGACACACACACACACACATAAATGTGAAATACCTTCAGCCATACAGCTGTGTTTGCAGGGCTAAGGCAAGGGGAAGCAATAAAGCAGCACTGGAGCAGTGGTTGCAGAAAAGAAGAAAGGGAAAGGGACACAGCAACATGTAGAAGCGATCAAAAATTGAGATTAAAGGAACAGCAACCCAAAAAGCATCCTCATCTGTTCAGCCACGTTCTCATAAAACTCTTTAGTTTCATTACAGGAGCATGATTAAGGGTAAGGATACATTTCAGCATAGCTCCACACAGGCCTGTCACTTGGATGATCAGCAAATCAATTTTCTAAAGGATCTGCTAATAGTGTTTATATAATACTGAGGAAAGAACGACTCTGAAGTACATGCAATCAAATTGATTTCAGTGGAGCCTTCATTATGTTTGCTTATAAATGCCCATTCTGTGAATGTATAAAGAAGTTTCTAGTTAGATGGTGATACAATGTGAACTATTTAGCCCAAACTCATAGCGTGATAAAATAATAATGCAACAGAAGATTGACTAAACAATTACACACTTGAAACTGTGACTCACACACAGCGTGAAGATGGTTGGCATTTAAATGCATTTTAAAAATCAAATGTCATTCTATTAAAAAAAATAGTGCTTGTATCAACAATGCCTGGCACTTGCACACTATCTGGTATGACATAATTGCAAGGGCTATAAGTTACTAATTATCACCATTTTACTGTAGGTTTCCTTAATTCTTTAAGCTTTGGTTTCTCCAGCAACGTGCTTAGCCTTCCAGATGTATTAAAAAAAATCCAACCTATATTTGACAGCTAGAATATGACATGACCTGCAAACGCATAGAAATACTAAAGGACCCGAAACCAACTCAGATTTTTCATGACCTGTTACACTGGTGAGGGAGTTGCAAGCCGTGTACAATGGAAGAATCCAGTGATGGCACTACTTCTTCATCTCCCTTACATTCTGTTTCATGTGCTCACATTATCAAAACTGGAGCCACAAGTTCAGCACTCCTGCAGTATCTTGCTGAGAAAACCTACTTCCATTGTAAATGTTTTGTGATTTTAATGTAACTTTCCACAATGACATTCCTAAAATAAATCCTTGCTTTATAGCAATACCTTTTCAATGGGAAGTAGAGAAAAAGGTAAAGACTTCTGTCCCACCTTCACAAGGTGCACTGATGCCTCTCTGAATTTAAACCTACCCTCTGTTTAAAGCCATTCCCTCTTGTTCTTTCACTGCATGTCCTAGCAAAAAGTCCCTCTCCAGCTCTCCTTTAGGCCCTGTTCCAGCACTGGAAGGTGCTATAAGGTCTCCCTGGAGCTTTCTCTTCTCCAGGCTGAACAATTCCGATTCTTTCAGCTTTCTCACGGTGCTCCAAACCACTGAACATCTTTGTGGAACTACTCTGGACTTACTCCAAAAGCCACATTCTTCTTATGTTGATGGCCCCAGAGGTGGACACAGCACTCCAGGTGTGCTCTCATGGGAGCACAGCAGAGGGGGAGAATCCCCTCCCTTGACCTGCTGGTCATGCCTCCTTTGATGCAGCCCAGGACACGTTTGGCTTTCTGGGCTGTGAGCACACGTTGCCAGGTCATGCTGAGCTTCTCACCAACCCACGCCCCTGAGTCCTTCTTCTCAGGGCTGCTCTCCATCCATTCTCCACGCTGGCTGTGTTTGTGCTTGGGATTGCCCTGACACAGGTGCAGGATCTGGTCCTTGGCCTTGTTGAATGTCAGGGTCCCTCTGGATGGCATCCCTTCCCTCCCATGTGTTGACCACACCCCACAGCCCGGTGTCATTAAACCCACTGAGGGTGACCTTGGTCCCACTTTCTATTCCACCAGAGAGGTTTAACAGCACTGGTTCCAATTCTGACCCCCAAGGAACAACTCTTGTCACTGGTCTCAACAATCCAGCTGTTGACCTCAACTCTGAGAGTGCAACTATCCAGCCAATTCCTTATCCACTGAGTTATCCATCTTTCTAATCCATGTCTCTCCAGTCTAGAGGCAAGGATGTCATTCAGAACAGTGTCAAATGCTTTGCACAAGTCCAGGCAGATGACTCCAACACTGAAATCCTGTTGTAAAAGGTCACCAAATTTCTCAGTGTGGTTTGCCCTTAGTGAGGTCATGTTGGCTGTCACCAACCCTTTCATTCTTTTCCATGTGCCTTAGCATGGCATCTAGGAGGATTTGCTCCATGATCTTGCATTCAGTTTTTCCTGGGGTGGGTTCCACAGAATTCAGCATAAAACTTTTCCCAGGGGAATGCAGAGTGAGGATGACATAAAAGTCAGAAGCTGCACCACAGAAATTCCAGTCATGTGTAAGAAAACAATGTTCACAGTGCAATGAGTAAAGTACTGGAAAAAGTTGTCAGTCTTGCAGAATCACAGAGTGGATCAGGTTGGAAGAGACCACACCGGATCATCTGGTCCCACCTCCTGCTCAAGCAGAGTCAAGCCAGAGCACATGGCACAGTATTGCGTCCACATGGTTCTGGAATATCTTCAGTGAGGGACACTCCACAACTTCGTACAGAGGAGCCCAGAACTGGACACAGCTCTCCAGATGTGCCTCACCAGGGCTGAGCAGAGGGGCAGGATCACCTCCCTGGACCTGCTGGCAACAGTTTTCCTAATGCATCCCTGAATACCATTGGTCTTCTTGGCCACAAGGGCACGCTACTGGCTCAGAGACACTTGTTGTCAAACCAGACCCCCAGGTCCTTCTCTGCAGAGCTGCTTTCCAGCAGATCACCCCCAGCCTGTGCAGGTGCCTGGGGTTATTCCTGCCCAGGTGCAGGACCCTGCATTTGCCCTTGCTGAACTCCAGGCAGTTCTTCTCTGCCTATTCCTCCATCCTGTCAAGGTCCTTCTGAAAGGCTGCACAGCACTGGGAGGTATTGGCCACTTCTTCCAGCTTGGGGTCATCAGTGAACTTGCTGAGGAAGCATCTGCCCCTTCATCCAAGTCATGGATAGGTTAGTTAAAACAGCACTGGGCCCAGTATCAACCCTTAGGGGACACCACTTGTGGCAGACCTCTCCTGTGCCATGGGTTACAACCCTCTGAGATCTGCCATTCAGCCAGCTTCAAACCCACCTCGCTGTCCACACTTTCTGAGTTTGCCTACAAGGATGTTGTGAGAGACAGTGAGGAAAGCCTTGCTGAAGTCGAGGTGGATAATATCCACTGCTCCCCCCTCATCCATCCAGGCAGTGTTTCATCTCTCCACCCATGGAGAGTTCACATGATCTGCACAGGACCTTGAGCAGCCTGGCCTATCTTTGAAATTAGGCCTGCCTTGAAGAAGAGATTTGACTGGATGACTTCCTAGATTCCTTCCAAACACAATTATTCCATGAACCTTTTATTATTTCTTGTAACAGGAAAACGACATTTCTGAAGTTGTAATTACTATCAAGGAACACAGGAACCATTCTGTTAATAAAATTTCTTCTTGCTCTCTGCACACCATCACAGTTACAAGTTGAACTTTTAATGGGGAACTTCCAACTGTGAAACACTGGAAGGTGACCAAGTAAATCAAAACGTATTTGACATTCTTCTGCCTTTACCCCATCAGCTGACTCTACCCTGTGACTTTTCAGAGTGGAAATAACAATAATTCTTACCTGTTCCATGGGAAAGAGATACTTAGTTTCCACAGAAACTGGAAGTGTTTTCCAAACTACCATGGCCAGAAGAGTAAGCCTCCCAGTATCCCCAGCTTACAACTTAAGTGAGACCTGGTTCCATTGCCTGGTAGAGTCACCTCCAGCTGTCAGCAGCCACACTGGCTATAAATAAGCGGCATGTCACAGGCACTGACAAAGAGGAATGGGTCAAAGAGATGTCTATTATCTGTATGGAAAACATTCTCTGCTGAGCTTCTTCCTCCTTCTGAAAAATACTTTGCTAAAATGATATTTATGTTGGGGTGAGGGTAAGCCACTAAGCCGGAGGTCTGAGGGCTGAATTCAATGTTTTAAATGTGATTTAATGTAGTATGTGGTGGCTGAATAAACAAATACACGTAATGAGCTATAAACTCATGTCTCCAACTCAGTCTAAGAGTTTTACTCATGGTCTAATATAATATGACAGCTATATTGCCTTGCTTATTAACAACCCTAGCAGTTATCTAAAAGCACTAGAAATACATTATTTACCAATTTGGATACAAATCCCTTTACTAAGTAGATTTTACAACTAATCCTAAGACCAAAAACCCCTCGGATATGCGACAACCAAATAACATTTAAATAGCTCTCTGCACATATTGTGGGAGGCACAAGACTCCACAGAATAATTTATTTCACACAGATAATGGAGTCACTGTGCCTTGTGAGGCACCTGGAATTACAGCCAGTGGCAAACACACACAATTTAAAAATCTTTCTCCAAATAAATCTCATCATGACAGTTCAAGCATACGCAGAGATCCTGCTTAATCTTTCCACAGTATTTGTGTTGGAGCCCATAGACTTCTACGATCTTTTAAATTATTATTTGAGCATGGCAAGGTTACTAAACTGAGATATACCTCTTTCCCAATATATAAGATAACAGTTTGCTCCACAGCCTGTGCTGCCTGTCAGCATTAATGTGACAAACTTCTGAAAGAAGAGTTGTAAGGGAACTGTCAAGCTATGTTATAGCCAGGGCAATCTGTGCTCTGTCTTTAAAAGGAGTGGAAATATCAGACTCATTCCTTAAACTGTCCTGACTATAAAACCTTCAGGGACAATGTGCTTAGCTGCTTAGGCAAGAAAAGACATTTTCAAGAAATACATAAAATATACAGCAACAGCATCTGTGCTCCCCTTCATCAAGCCTTAATCTGATTTTATTTTTAAGCACCTAATTATCCAACATCCTCAGAGAAATGCACTAATGACTCATTAAAGAACAGCACTGAACTTCAATATCTGAAAGAAATTCAGGCTTGACCATAAGTCTAAGGAAATTACTTTCCTTCCAAAATTTCTTTCTAAAGCATTGCAAAGAGGTTAAATTGAGATGACTGGTAGATTTCACCAGAGAGAAGCATAGGTTCAAGTTAGATAATAGACCTTTTTATAGGTTTCAGGTAAGGCAGAGCTCTCCTCCAAACCTATGTCACAGAAACAGTAAGACACAGGTACACAGAGAACATTGATAGATCAGCACACAATTCATGACCAAAGGGTTTTGCTCAACTGAACTTGCTATCAAGCCAAGCTTATGTGCTTTTTATGTATCTTCAAAATTAAGGCTCTACAATTTATCAAAAATTAGGGTAGGAATTTAATGAGGAAGCCTAAGTAAGTCAGAAACCAAATATTCACCAAATTCCACATCCATAACTCTTTGAGAGCTTTTGAATTTTTTACTTGAGCTATTGAAACTTGAGCACTAATAAAACACAGTCCACATCACCCAGACCGTACAGTGACAAAAAACAGAAGTGGCAACATGTTATATGTGTATAGCACCTTCTGTCAGAAAGCAAAGACATTTTAGGAATAGCTCTTAAATAAAGTGACAGACAGTACTTGCAGTTTAGTTCCATTATTCAAACTCGGCAAATGAGAAAACAAGGCATAGATAACTCAAGGTGTCTGATAAACATAACACACAAAGCCATTAGCAGAAACAACGCTGAATACAGATTCCAACGGCTTCATTCCCTGGTGTTTACAAAAAAAGGATGCTTTGATTAAAACTACAAGTCAATCTTAGCCTACATTACTCTGTTCAGTCACTGCCTACCACTGTTTTTAATTATACTTGTGAACTTGTAACTGTTACGTGAAGCCAAGGTTATGTTAAGGTAGTTTATCAAGATTAATACTATCCTCACACTTCAAAAGAAAAATAAGGTGGTGTGGGGGCCATAAAACAAAAAAGCTCCATCTTCTGCTGCTTTATTCTTCTTATGATTGGCCCCAGTAGCTGCCATTACTTTCAACACACACTGCTCTTGTTATGCCAAAGAGCTGTTCCTGGATCCATCTGCATTCACAACTATATCAAAACACTCCAAAATGCATCCAGTGTGGTGCAACTTCTCAGGCTGGCACTGCCAGTTTTTTCACTGGCATGATATCCCTGATACTTTCTTGCAATCCTTAGGTTATGAAGCAGTCACATCCAAAGATATGCTTGTACGACTTGAAAAAAAGATGGCCCACCATGGAAATTCTTTTCTTTTTAACAGTAATGTTCTTGGTATTTATGAATTGTTTTCACATGGTATTATAAGATGGACCACTTTGAAAAGCTCTTTTCTTAAAGCTTTCCTTTAAATAACAAATCTCAAAGCAAGTATTTTCATCTTAAAATATCACCAGAAGGGAAGGACTCAGATTGCTCAAAAGCAATATGTTTTAAGATAATATAGTGCTGCAGGACTCAACACAAGCATATCCCTTTTTAACTGAGAACAAATAAAGCACAACTTAGTCAACTTTAGTTAACTTCACTTGAGACACAACTTAGTGGAGCTACACTAGAGATGAATGTGGTGTGTCAAGCCTTGTTGGGAGCTCAAACAGACTTGACACGGCTCAGTCCAATGTTAACTAAACTAAACTAAAATCTTAGTTCAAGATTGTTCAGGAATAGAATAAAACTGATCAGGAAAAAGCTGTATATAAAGAAGAACAAGAGCTGAGGACAGCAAAACAAAGTGTCTGTGATAGTTAGTAGGAAGACTAACGCTGTTCTTGAGCATACAACAAGATCAGAGGATGATATCAAGTTACCTAGTTAGTAGACCAAATTCTGCTGATAGTTGTATCACACACTTCTACATGGTCTTTCTAATACTGTGACATTACAGCTAGAGGTAATGTGGTCACTGAACAACCTAAATGCTTTAAAAATTCCTCTACCATCAAGTGTCACGTTGGTTTAATGTAGTACATGGAGATTTTCAAGTCCTTTTCTTCCATTTGGTATATATGAGTGAAATTACAGCAATAATACATGAAGATAATTCTTGTGCAGAGTTTAAACAAATGTTTCTGAGAATATCTAATTTGGTTTTTTTGGGAGGTTTTTTTATGACAGACACCTCTGGCTACCTATACAAGAAGATCACTCAGAGGAAGGAAAAAAATTATAATATATTCCATGTATCTGGAGGACTGTGTGCGTTTTGTTTACAATTCCTTTAAAATGCTCTGACCAGCTTCACTCTACCTGCTTCCAAAGAATAAGGAGCACAGGAATGTATAGACAGTCTTTAACTTCCTAGAGGAAAGGCACCAGATAAGCACAGTGTCCAAAAATAAAAATCCTCATCTTACTCTCTTGTTTTGGTTGTACAGTTTTTATTAAACGTATTAGATCAATATGAATGAAAATTATAATTCATCTGACTTGCCAGCAGGAAGAAAATGAAGTTTTATTTGATCTGCTGTTAAATCATTCCAGATATATGCTTCAAACCTCACTCAGCTTCAGGTTAGAACAATATCAAGTCCAAATGCTATAGTTTTTTCTTATCTTTTAAAATAATTTACAAAATATAAATTCTCATTTTCAGAAATCTTCCAAAGTGATGGGACGTTCAGATTATTCAATAACTTACTCTTAGCACCAGAATGTCTTAAAAAAATAAACAGGAAAATATAATTATTGAAACACTCTTCTGCCATTATTAGAACCTATGTACAATATATTTATTGTCCCTTACCAGTATATTATAGTGGAAGAAAAATCAGGTCACAGGAAAGGAGTAGGAGTTTTGTTTCTTGGGAAGATTTTCACAACTGAGATGTTTAAGGTAAAAGAAACTCCTATGACTCAATACATAACTTACAGAAGAAACCAGACTGTACCAGTTCTTACAGAAAGGATAATAAAAATCCTTGTGTTCTGTCTACATGGATAGCATGGATGCCTAAAAGTTTGTTTTGGCAGGGTGTTAAATCTGTTATTCTATGACTTTCCTTCCCAAACATTATATTTTAAGAGATTTTTTTCCTATTTACTAGGAAAGATAGCGTCAATTCTTCCTCTCTTACAACAGAAGAGCATTTCCAGCCATTTTCCATTTCAATCCCTCAACAATTTTTTAACAGATGTAAGAAACATGCAGCATAGACATACGTGTATTGAGAAAAGGTTTTCTCAAAATTCCTACTTGCCTCTACAGAGCTCTCGTACTGAGGGATGGTTCTTCATGAGTTTATAGACTGGAAGTTTAAAAAATGTTTCACTAAGAGTAAATTTGCAGTAGCTGCATTTATTTATGGGAGAATAATTTGCCAGATTTTCTGCAAGTCCTTTATGAATTCACATGATGACCACTCCAGACCCAAATAAAGAGGACACAGTGACAGACTTCAAATACATAAAACAACCATTAAAATTGCTGCAGTTTAATTTGTAGCTAGAGATTCAGAGGAGAACACACTTCTAAGTCTAAGCCCCTTGAGGAAGCTGTGGAATTCTCACTTTCGGAGACCTAAAGGTTTGCAGAAGAGGAGGAGAGAAAACATGAGTAATAATCTAAATTTTACTACTCTTTTTTTCAGAGTAGTGCAGTAGCTGGCTGCAAGAGATCCTTTCCAGCTTTGCAGTGCTTGACATCACAACAGTACTCAGCACTACCATCACACCTTTGCGGTTTCCTTAACTTAAAAGGAAAAAAACAAACCAACGAATTTGTAACAGTCCCACAAAGAGTACAAAATAATTACATTTCAAAGCATTCTCACAACAGAAGGATTTCTTTCATAGTGCTAATACAACTAAGCTAGCAGCTTTACTTTCATTTCAATAAAAATAAATCCTGCATCTCCCTTGCTTGTTAGTCAAAGGAGGGTTTTTTCTTTTAATCATACTCCATCAGGTATCTGTAGAAGCATCCATGAGACCTGCTCTATTTTCCAACTTATCCTGTTCCACCCTGAATGCTTACAGCATGGAGTTATCGTGTAGCACACATAAAGTGGAATTAATTCTAAAATATGTAACAGTTCAAAAGAATTGCAAGTTATGCATTAGAATGATCTCACATCTTCTGAGTTACACACTTAAGCCTACCACAGGCACCCAGTGAGCAGCAAGGAACGAGCACCAACCCTGTGGAGTTCAATTAATGAAGGTGGACCACAATATGTGGGTCACACATGAGAAGGATGAGCAAGTTTCTCATTCAACCCTGACTTTTTAGGAAGTTATTAATGAAGTAATTACTGAAGGGAAAATACCGTATCTGCTCCATCAGACACGGGGCGGTTTCCCCGTCACAGCGCTCTGTTGGCAGGCTCTAAGAGAAGCAGCACCGGTCACCTGGAGAGCTCCCGCCTGGCACGGCCGGCGCCGAGGAGCCGCGGGCAGCGCCCGACGCCGCCAGCAGCGTGGGGCTGGGGCAGCGCTCAGCCTGCGAGCGCTCCTGGAGCGGCGACCGAGCTGCCACAGAGCACAGGTGTCACAGAGCCCAGGCGTCACAGACCCCAAGTGTCACAGACCCCGGGCTGTCACA
>VWZS01008552.1:386714-421446 GCA_013397075.1 Rhabdornis inornatus
GGGTGTGCTGGGGGTCTGGATGCGCTGGGGGGTGCGGGGCTTCTGCCGCCGCTTGAGTGTCTGCAGCCAGAGAGAGCCGCGTGTTCCTGACTGAAATCCTGTCACGACAGCGTGAGAGGAAGGAGCGTGGGCTGAGATCAGTTCAGGCCAGATCTTGAGAAGATAATTATGTGCCTAAACTTGAAGTGCTTCGATGGGGTTTTAAAAAGTTTTTGTTTTATTTTTTTCCTCTCAGGGTCAGTTAAATCGGATGAAACGTCCCCCAGGCTCAGTGGGTGGAGTGTCCATCCTTTGATAGAGAGGGGACAGGAACCCAGCCCAAGAGCTCATGGAGCAAAGCAGAGTAACTCAGCAAAGCAGGATCAGTCTGCCTATTCCCATCAAGTGAAAAAGACATTTACTGTTGAAGTAAATAAATAAAGCCTTTCTTAACAGTTACTGCTTTCACGTATATGCAATATCCAAATTGCTGAAGTACATATGTAAAATAACAAAGGAAGAGCAAGCTCCTGGCTTATCTTTAACGGATGGATCCCTTCGTACCTTGTCTTTAACAGCACCTACAGGGTCTCCAGATACAATTTATCCATTTCTGCAGATCTGGTTTAGATTTACTGTCAAAAGTTCTTCCACTTCTTTCGAGCAAATCAGCTGGCACAATACAGCAGGTTTGCAAGCAAAAAGTTTTCATGAGAAAATACCAGAGAACCATCAGAAGTCCCATTAAAAAATACCTTTAAAACCATGGATGAAAGTTATGTATTTGAAACGCCCTTATAAAACTGAAACAGAATTTAGCTCACAGCATTTTTTCATTCCTTTTATGAATTAAAGGGATTCAGTAACAACACTGTTCAGAAATTTGCCAGTGGTCACCTGTGAAAGTCAGATTTCATGGCACAAAAGAACATAATTCCATCAAAGCCAAGTCCATTGGAAGTTTTCTTTGTAAATGTTTCCAATGTATTTTTGTTTAAAAGTACAGTATATTATTTGCAACATAATATGCACTTTTATCCCGAGACAAAAGTGTTGACTTGAATCAAGGGTCAAAGCCAGTAATTAATAAACCAATCAGGAATAAACTGATGGATCTAACGTTTCATAATTGAGCTGCTCCAGACTGTATGTGTGGTCTGATGTTTTAATTAAGAAGGACAGGACATGGCAAATAGAAATGAGATTCATGTTATACAGGCATGCAGTAAACCTATTTATTGTAATTCTCTGACCTTTTAATTTTTTGTATCAGAAATCCTGCAGAGCATATACTCGTGGAAGTAAATGGTTTATTCATAACCACACATTTTGAAAAGAGCAGTAAATGAGGTACAGGACTCATCTTTGGAAAGATTTATTTATTTATTTTGCCATGGTTTCTTTAATATCTGGGTATATATTACGTATGCTAGGATTCAACACAGAAAACACCTGATGCTTCTAAGAAAATGAAAATAAAACATTTCTTTCTGGAGGACTTATATTTATACACCTCCACAAATATATATGCATACCTATGAAAAATACAAATTTACTGTAGCTATCGTAAATTACTGGAACAGAAACAACCCTTAAATCTCAGTTTAGCACCACATTCCAAGGTAAATACCTGTTTTTCACTCTCATCTTCATTAATATTCCAGCTATTTATTTGGAACTCTTCAAGGAGCACACAAGCAAAATACTTGTTTCTGATTCTGCAAGGAGACAGTTCCACAGCCAAAGACTTCCCAGATCACAGAGGCTTTCCTGATACTGACTTTGAAACACACATTGCCCCTAGCCATATTGCTAGCCATTAATCACTGCTACTGGCTGTCAAATTACAAAAGTTTCTGACATACACCGAAGGCAAAAAATCCATAAAGATGCATTTAGGACATTTTTGTCTTACTAAGTTCTTCTTACATAACACCATGAGAATACCTTAAGTATCCTCAGACGTTTAAGCCATGGAGGGTGATGGAAAGATATACTCCTCTGATTTGCACTCAGAGATTTATCTGAGTAATCACTAAAAATCGTCCTTATCTCCATCTCGTTACAAACTCATTACAGCTCTCTGTGGTATGAGGACCTCACAGCAGGGAGCTGTTTCTTTGTCATTTATGAATGAGACTACTGCAAATTGGGAAGCACAAGGCGAAATAATATGGATGTGCCTGACTATTTTCTCCCTGGTTTAAGCCCCTGTGAACACAACAGGAACACCAGTCTGTCTATTAGCTCCTCATGCACTTCTGTGGTTTTCAAATAAACTAATGGACCTGATCTGAGCTGCATGAGAAATTACAGTCCAGCACCCAGCTATGCTCCTTTGGAATAATGTACAGCACAGTGGCCAGGATGGAGGGTGAGGGAGCTGAGGGTGGAGGGTGTGGGAGCTGAGTGTGCAGCATTATCTGCTCAGGGGACCTGGAAAGGACAAACAGAGCATAGGGTACATATTTTATATATATAAAATAGATTTTTGCCTTTATGAAAAACTGCTGCTTTCAAAAACTGTTATTTTAACACTTCTTGAGACCCACATGGATTTCTATTACTAGAAATAAAAGGCTCAGAGGTTCTGCAGCACTCTTAGGAAATGCAGTAATTACTGCTCTCTGATGTTCAGCAGCTCATTTTAGCAGCCACAGTCTCAGATTTAGCACCTCATCTTTCACTCTTCCCTCTTCAAAATCCTACCAATGCTCCTGCTTCCTCCATGGTATTCCCAAGCCATTTCCAGAAGGGACTGCTGCTCTCTCTCTCTCTGTGGCTCCCACCTGTAACCCACGAATACAACAGAAAAAATAGAAAGCTGAACCATGAGATGAATTGCAGACTAAGTAGAAAGTCAGTAAGAAATGAAAAGTAAATTCTGTTCAGACTGATTAAAAGAGGGTTCACATTCTCTTCTCTCATATTTAACCAAAGGCTCTTTCTTTTAAATATATTTAATGATGGGTACACAAGGCATTTCAAGCTTGACAACAGTTCCTAGCACAGTGAGCTGGCTTTGTCCCACAGTACCCACAAACAGATCGTGACGATGCATTTGTAAACCCTGAGGAGAAAAGGGTTTTACAAAAGATTATGAGGGCTCTTGATTTCCTTGAGCAGATTAAATTTCGGAATGCTAGTTATCCCTCTTTGGATTTAGTGCTTGTAAACAGAAAAAAATTTCTCTTTATTTTGCATATTTGTTGAAAAATATGATTGCAGTACAGTCTGATCCAAATTTCACAGAGAGTCATCACAAAAGGATAGATGGCGGTGCTGCATCTGTACAAGTAGTACTGAGATGCTGATTTTCAAAGCTACCACTCTGCAAATATGACCATATCTCAAAACACAAACAGGATTGGGAACTTTTTTACTTAAGGATAGTTTTTTACTTTGTGAGGACCTCTACGAAGGGACCGTAAAAATTCAGTCACTAGGTAAATAATGACGAGAGTACATCTGGTGAGCAGCAGACAGCCCTCAAAAACAAACAACATCCAGTTGTGAAAACAGTTTGTGAAAATAGATTTAATAGATTCATGAGTTCAGGACGTCCTTAGATTAGCAGGTCTCAGAGCACTTGATTTTATGTGAAATGACCTTTTGTGCTAGATAATGAAAGAATTCGAAGGTACTTAAATTTCCAGTGGCTAATTTACAGAATGGCATCAGAGATGAGAAGGGACTGCTAATGAGTCTTTCAACTCCCAAATAATTACCACAACTGGATAAACCTAAAGGAGAAGTCTTTATGAGGCTTGTAGTCCCTGAAGTGGGAGGCTAAAATCACGGTAAATCCACCCACAAGGTGATACACCTTCAGCCAAAGTAGTTCACAGCTTTAAGATTTATATATTATTGCTACATTCTTGTTAAGTGTAACATGTGAGTGTAACATGCATTCTGAGTGCCTGTTAGAGAAAAAGCCATTATATTAATTAGAGTAGACAACTCTCATTCATAGATTATTTTTTGATAATACACGTGACTCTCTCTTTTGTGAACCTTAAGTAATAATAAATTATTAACAATGCTTATATAAAAATTGCCATCATTGGGCTTTACTGCTAATATCCCACAGAGATTAATAGAAGCATTTCATGCCCTTGTGCATTATTATTTCAGATTATCTGCAGATTCTAGATGAAATTACTCTATTATTTCATGGTCAGTTCATTTTCAAAAGGTTACCTTTGCAATAATAAAGGCAAGTGACATTTTGTTAATGAAGTCTCATTTTCAGATACCAAGAATAAGACAGTGCACAAACCCACTGACAATAATCTCATTTTACTGCCAGCTGTTCCCACCTTTTTTTGTAGGACCTGAATGAATAAATTTTACGTATATTATCATAAGATCACAGGAAAGTTTATGTCAGAAGGGACTTCAGGCCGTCTCTAGTCCAACCTCCTGCGCAAAGCAGGGACACATGCGGGGTCAGACTAGGCTATAGACTCCATATTACTGAAATCCACTTTTAAAAGCATGGATTAATATGCAATACAGAAATGTTCCTAAAGAGCAAAGTAAGACTGTTCAGAGCATGACACCATAGTGCTTTGCTTCTACTCTTCCCTTGCCAGCCCATATTAGAATTATATAGAATCCCACTCGTGTCCATCATGGCCAAACTGGCAAAACTGGGGCTCAGGTTTGCAGCTGAGATCACTCTCCTGAACTCAATGATCTCAGTACTGTTCTGTGCCATGCTCTGACAACCAGCACCACAGAGGCAGGACACACGTGGTGATTCTTCATGTCACCAATGATCTGCTAGCAAATAGAAGAGTGTTTGTCATCAGGGAATCTGTGACTTTTTCCATTACCTGCAGGGTTAGTGGAACAACTTTGTGAGCATAGATATCATTCCACCTCTTAATTCTTAAGATATGCTTTTCTCCTCTATTTCTCCACCCACCTCTGTCCCTCTACTGTATAGTTCTTTCCCATTAGCCCGTTTTTGCCTTATCTTCTTGTTAGCTCATAGTCTCAGCCTGGTCCATCTACTGCCTCTCACTTCCACACATCCTCCAAACCCAGCTTTTATCTCCTGGGAGCTCATCAAGACTGCTTCCTCACCAGTGATGAAATATCTGATGAGATATTAATCCCCCTAGAAAGACAGGATCTCTACCCTTGGTTCCAGGACAGAGCAGAAAAAGCAAGTGGAAAAAGCAATTGCAGGGGAGGTCTTGCTTTAAAGTGAAATGGATTGGGAAAGGGTTTGCTTAATTACAACACATCTCTAATAACTGTGTATGGAATTTTCAGAAGGATTAGAATTAGACAAAACCATAGTTATTCATGGCGACAGTAGAAGTCATCTTCGTCATACAAAAGCTACCTCCCTCCAGATGTGAAATCCTTCCAGTACATGGAAGGCAGGAACCTTCCATAAATTAGTAATTAGATTTTCAGCATTGGCAAAATAGCATCACTGTGTTTTTCCCAAGAAGATTTTTCTGAACTGGTCAAGACCTTTAGTCTGAGGGGAAACCCAATGTAGAAATGGGAACCCATGAAGTGAAGGGAAAGTAAGATCTTAACATGGAATATCTGAAACAATCTTAATTGCCTATTTTGCTTCAAATCAATACATGGAAAGAAAAAAGAAGTAATTCTTGCTAACATTGCTTAATCTTGCCAAGAATGAATTTAATTTGTGTCTATGCTGGGGAGAGAGTGGGTTACAACTTCATCAATTCTGAATAACTGAATTCCACCAAATAAATTAAAAAGGAATAACAATTTTTCTGAATAAGCTTTCTCATAAGAAATCCTTCATTAGTCACTGAAGACCCTGCAGACCTCTAATAAGACAATTTGCATAAGATATGCCTTTGTCCAAACTCTGAAATAACATTCTGGGACAGATTCCTCTAATTTTGACAATGTTTCATTTTTTCCCACCCTGCAATACTCTGCTAATCTCCAAGACCTGCTGGTGCTCCCACCCACTGCAGGCTGTATCAGATCACACTCCATGGCTCCATCATTCTGAACAGAGATGCCAGAACAAAGTCAAATATGCAATGCCCTTCAAAAGTTCTCCTTCTAAGAGGATGATTAAATTATCTCCTATTAAACCAAATGCTCTTCCTCCTTGTCTTTCTGTACTGCGATTGATACTGAATGCTCAGCCCTGCTGTCCCAAAAACAACAATCTGTTGCAGAAAACCTAGACCTGGTGTCTCTGCTATAATTTAGGAAAAAGATCAGTATTTCACCAAACTGACATATGTGTTCTCAGTGAATTAATGGTCTTAGTCATTTTTAACTTGCACGCATATGTGAATAGCTACAATATGGTCTGCATAACTAACAGTGTTGACTAATGAATACATAAACATTAAATTATAGCTTTATTTATTCAGAAAAGTTGTTTTTGATGCAGTTTTATGAGAGGTGAGCTCATCTGTGGCACAAAAAAAAGGAAGGAGAGGCCATATATACATATATATATATATATATGTATGTACCTGCCTGATGCTGCAGGTACAGCAGCATGTGCTGCAGTAACAGTAGGAATGATCTGGTTGCGATCAGCTCAGGACCCCTATAGCCCTGTCTCCTTGTCCTCTAACTCATTAAATTAGTATGTGGTTTGACTGACCTCTATTTAAAGGGATAAATAAATCAGTTGTCAAAAAAACATGACTTGTATTATTAGCACATCAGCAACACAACTCTCTATCAAGCACTGAATTTAAACCCTCTCCAAACCGATCCCCTCAGCTTTTGTAACTTTGAAACATATTCCTCATGTTAAACCAGAGAAAATAGAAAACCCATAAATAGGGATATTTTTAACTGTAGGAGTAAAACTAATGATTATGGCACTCTGTATCACTTAGAATTTCTAGTCACTTCAGCTAAAATCCCTTATAAAAACTATTTTAGCATTTGACAACAAGTACTGAAGAATTCATATTGTAAATTGGAAAAATACCAGAAGAAAAGGTTGGAGGTGGCAATGGAGGAGTTGGGAACACGTTTAGCAAGAAATCTCATGAGAACGCTGTGCTGAAAGATCATTTTTAGTCTAAATATATATCTTTAATACATTAGCAATCCTGGCTTTAACATCCTAATATATTTTTATTGCCAGTCTGAAGAAGAAAAAGCAAGACAAGGTGATTCTCTGCAATTTACCTATCTCTTACAAGGAAAAGAAGGTTTGAAATCCTGGTTGAAGGTTCCAGTGCATTTTGTATTGCAAAAATATTTCAGTTTCTATTCTGCCTTCTGCTGGTGCCAAGGAATAGGACAAGAGGGAAGAGGCAGAAGCTGGAACACAGGAAGGCTCCCCTGCACATAAGGAAGACCTTCCTTACTGTGCAAATGACAGAGCACTGGAACAGATCACTCAAGGAGGTTGTGGAGTCTCCTTCTCTGGAAATATTCAAAAGCCACCTGGACACAATCCACCTGCTCTAGGATGACCCTGCCTGAGCAGGGAGGTTGGACCAGATGACCCACTGTGGTCCTTTCCAATCTGACCCACTCTGTGATTCTTTCTTTCTGTAACCTTGAAATGCCTAGATAAACTTGCCTAAACCACAAGATAAGTTTGGGTCTGGATCCTTAATATATTCAGTATGCCCTCTGAAATACTCAGTTTAACTCTAGGAGTAGTAAGGAGAAAGAGTTTGTGATGTCATAAGTAAAAGACCTGCCCTTGTTGTGCCTATTTTTATTCTGTGTCATTCAAAGTCGCCTTTTTCCCACATTAAACACTTAGTACAAGCTTTCTTTTGTTAAACCAATTGTCACTTTTACGTGACAAAAGCGCCTGAGCAGTGACAGGTTCCAACTCTAGTCATCTATGCTCTCCAAATGGAATGATCTGTGTTGTTTCATAAAGCTTTCACTTGTCACTCAGAGCTCTGAAGCAGCTGTTCACTGGAAGATCAATGAAACACAGATCTCAGAGATTACTAGAGAAATGGAAGAGCTAAATGTGGTCTTAACCACTCATTACCTGGGAAGAGAACAATGACTCACATCAACTTCAGAAAGTTAAACAGCCTTTTAGAAATAATCATGACTCACAAGTACTGCACACACATGCACTCATACAGAGTCTTCTTCTCTGTTCAAGGCATTTAGTCCTTCTATAGAGAAACTCAGCTCTCATCTCCTTGAACCTACAACAGCCTTACATCAATGTAATTACCTTGGCATCAGCCAGCTCTCTGATTCAGAGAAGTAGATGCTAAACATGTGTTTCTTGCTGACTGGGCTACATAAATTGTTGACCTATAAACTTCTGTGAAACAACACATAACAGAAATTATTTTTTCTTTCTTCCCAAAGAGATTTTGTAAGAGTTTGCTTTGGATTGCAAGTAAAGCAACTCTCAAAATCAAATGAACTACAGGTAGGTTTTCTTTGAGGACATAGTGTTCTAAAAGAAAAATATTTTTCAACAATTTTTCCAGTGAGGGGTTATTTTGACTTCTGAAGCATTCATTATAGCGACAATAATTCCGTGTCCATTGAAGGAATTAACACAAGCAAAGCTATTGAGTTAAGCAAAGCTAGACAAGCTGGGGGACTCAAGCTTGAAACGGGAGCAAATATGACATTTTAGCAGTACTGGTGTTTCCAATCCATCAGTTACTGTTGTAATTTACATGCATGCTGCGTTTTGAGAGGTACTTTGAACTTTCAGGTAACTGAAAATCAGAAAGCACTTTTGCTAATTTGAACTGCAAAAGGGTTTTCCACTCTGATGCTCTCAGTATGACTCACGTGCACTCAGAGATCATCCTATAGGAAAAGGCAACACACTGGACAACCTTCTTAGTTTCTTCACATATTTGTTCTGGCCTGGATGGAGAAGCTAATTTGTGATAATTAGGGTGTAATTTTCCAAGCACTGCAGCTTAGCTGCCCTAGTTCCCACTATGGCCACTTTGTCTTGCTGGGAGAAAGCAATCTGGTTTGAAAGTACTGTAAGTTGTTTTTCCTTTAACACTGAAGTGTCCCCAGCAAGAATAGTGTGAATTAGTGAAATCGAAATTCACACCCAATGTGAGTTTCTATTAACTTCCTTCTGTCAAAATGCCCATAAATAGGGCAGGTGGCTGGAGCAGACTGACAGGGTAATAGATGCCCAGAAAGGAAAAAAAATTATATCACAAAAGTAGCATAAGTCACTAGGAAAATGAATTAGGGTGAGCCATGTCCACAGATGGTGTTAACTGAGCCAATTTCACCTTGAAGAGGAGGGAGTAGTGCATCCCAAAGAAGGAAGGAAGGAAGGCAGAATTACTGCAAATGACCTGAGTAGCTGAGTAGAGTTTGATGTGCCTGCTAACTAACTACTCACCTGAGGAACCAGGAGAGCTGAGCAGGGCAAGGTGTGCCCCCATTGCCTGACACAGCCGCTGGCAGAAGCTGTCCTCTGATGGTTGTTTACCAGACTGACTGAAATGAGCAAATTCAGTTCTTATCAGAAAAGTGTCTGCCTTGCAAAACTCAGAAGCATGAGATTCCCCTGCTAATCATCCTGGTGCAAACGAAGAGGAACAAAAACTTAATTATCCTTCTGCTCCAACAAATGGTACCTCCACACTAAAATCCAGAGACTGCACCGGGGACCATGTATGCCTTTGCCCATTCCAGAATTATCCTACATGGATTATTTCATCCTGCAGGGCTGCCAGGCCTGAACTGAACCCAAACACCTCAGACTGTTTGCAGTTCTTTGTTTGTATTTATCAATATTCTTTGTTGTCAGCTGTAGAATTTTATTTTAAACCAATAAAAATACTCTCTAAAATACAAAACCACATGGAAATTGCATAAAATCTTCCACTGTTTTCCTCTACACAGCCAGGGTCTTCTCTAAAAAGATAACTGTGAGTTTAGAAATTCCAGTTGTAGGAACATTAATTTAACAGTGCTGCAAGACAAAGATACATTCAGCTTGTTTGAATTCCTAGGCAAGGTGTGAAACCAAACTGGAGGGAGTCTCCAGATAAACCAAGATCAATTCCCTGACTATATTTCAGTCCAAAGCTGCACAGATCATAGTTGTATAAACTCATTTTATGCACAGTCACTTTTGTTAACTTATTTAATGTGTTCTGTCTCTGAATTCTAAACCCTGCAAATCTGAGGCATCCGAATTTACTGTCATATTATGTTGTGAAAGTGGATTGCCACACAACTTCATATCTGAATATTTCTCAAATTCACAAGTGCTAACAGCAGATATTGTCCCTTTTGTGCATACAACTTCTTGAATGAGATTCTGCTTCAATATGCAAGTTTTACAGCATCTCTATATACTGTGAAAATGTGCTTCTCCACAAAAAGTAATATTTTACTATCTTTGACAGCAATAAAAATTTTTCTTACATACTATAGAACATTGTGAGGCAGCCTGAGATATGCATGAAAAGTCCCTCCAGGAAAGCAAGTTTATTTAAGGAGACTGGCACATATTTCTAGTCTGGTTTATATTTCAGAAGTTGCTATAATCTCAGGCTCACTACATATTCGAGAAATCCTGAAAGACAGATGAGGTTCCAGAAGACTGGTAAAGATAAAAACCATCTTAAGAAAAAGGAATAGCCTTGGAATGGTCAACATTCTGGCATATTTAATTGTTTATTCCATTTTTTTTCTCTTGATTTAAATTAAACAAGTATCCAGAAGAGAGCAATAAAAAAATAGCAAGAACCAATGATTAATCAAAGGAAAATTGTAAACTAAACAAAATTCTTTCTATAACAAAGTAATAGGTCTTGGGAAAAAAGAATGAGCAATTAAAGCTATATATGCTAGCTCTGCAATCTGTTTCACAGAGCTGCCTGATTGTTCCCACTCTTACTATTGTGTATTTAATTATTCCTACCTAGATGAAGTAGCTCTCATTTTAATTTTTTGAGTTGTGTATACTTTTCACTCTGATATCTTGAACCTTCATGATGATTCTCAGTTTACATCCTACCCTTTAATGGGCAATTAAGGGATCCTCTGCAGCTGACGGCTGGATGCTATTTAATAATCCTCTCTACCATGTTATCCAAAATATTAATGGAAGTCTTGACTAGTGCTAGACCTGAGGTAAAATCCTACACAATCCCATGTGCAGAATCCTTTCATTTTGATGATGAATCATGGTTAGCAAAACCAGCTCCGTTTTCCCAACACGATGCAGCAGTACTCAGAAAAATAGCTGCATGTTTTATCACAAATAGAACACACAGAATAATATAAATCCAGAATGAAAACAGAAAACATTATACTGAGATGCACCAGCCAAAATGTAGCACTGAAGATGCAAAGTGACATTTCAGGACATTACACTTTTGAAAGCTGCATGCACATATTTGAGATAATTCAGGGGGTATTAGAGCTATTGGCCCTGGAGATAAGGCAGAAAGAACTGAGCACATTCCACCAAAAGAAAACTCTGGAGACACACATGAAAACATAAATGTAAAGCAGTAATGAGTGTGGAAATATAATATTCTCTATTCACCACAGAGAGGGTAAAATGTAATGGTCTGAAACTTCAAAAAGTGATTAAAATTAGGAGTTAGAAAGACTACAAAGAAATGAAAGTGAGAATACATCACTAAACTTGCATGTTCCCAACATGACATTAATGGTAATGTAAAAATGCCAACCAAACCATGCTTCTATAACCCACCTTTGAAATTGTCATGCAAATGGCACCCAAGGTCTAAGACTGCATGTTGAGCTAGATTTTGGTTATAAATTACAAACCAGAGATTTTTACCTTACCTAACACATTTAAGTTATAGAATAATAGAAAGGTTTAGGTTGGAAGAGTCTTTCAAAGATATCTAGCCCTATCCCCCTGCCAGGGGCAGGGATATCTTCTGCTTCATCAGGTTATTCAAAGGCCCATCCAGCCTGACCTTGGACGCTCCCAGGGATGTTCCAGCTGACAAGGTTTAAGAGCTACAGAGACAGAAAAAACACAGCAACCCTACAGATGATTAAGGAACCATCCAAATCTATTATTTATAGTCTTACACAGTTTTTGACAGGTGACTGTAAAATATGGGTTTGAAATCATTATTTTAACCTGTTATTGTGAGAAGCCAGAAGCTCAGGGCTGTAAACTTTCTCTAAAGAAATCAATCGCAATTAAGAGTCTACCTACACAATATATTTATACAATCCCCATTACGACAGTATTAGTAGTCCTCCCAATATTTAATGTACTTCTGTTGGGGGTTGGTTTTTTCCTTTCCTCTTCGCCTGTGGAATTTTTTCCCATTGACACACTAAGAAGCACTGATGGCTAGGTCCTTGAGCCACGGGGAGGGGGAACCCCCCTGGTTTTTTGGGAGGGTGAGGGGATGACAACACCGCGAGATTAGAAGCGGGTAGAAGGAGAGCGGGGGGCAGCTGCTCTCTCTTGCTCACTCTTGGCTTTGGAGGAGGAGGGTCGCTGCTACCACCGCCACAGCCCAGCCAGGAGCTGCCTTCTGCTGCTGCTGCTGCTGCTGGACCCTGCAGCCCAGCCCTGCCAGGACGCCCTGCCATTTCAGCTTGCTGTTTCTGAGCAGCCTGCTGGAGCACCGGGACCAACCCTGCCCCAGGGTTGGTGAAGCAAATCCTCACTTTTCCAACCCTTGCCATTGGGACACAGCCTCCATCGCCACAGCGTCCCCTGCAGGCACGGGGGAATCATCGCACCTGCCCTGCCCGCCGGGAGCCACCAGCGCCCCTGCTGGATGTGAGGGGAACTGCACCGAGGGGAAAGGGCTGAGCTGGGTTACTGCTCTGTTTGTTACTAACTCCATTGTTGGTGGTGGTTGTTTGCCTTGTTATACATGCTAGTAAAGAACTGTTATTCCTACGCCCATATCTTTGACTGAGAGCCCCTTAATTTCAACAATATACTAATTCAGAGGGAGAGGATTTATTTTCTCCATTTCAAGGGAAGGCCCTGCTTTCCCTAGCAGACACCTGTCTTTCAAACCAGGACAACTTCTCTCCACAATAATGCTGTAAGGTCAATGGATCTGTGAAACCACACAATTAAAAACACAAGATTTGCGAGCCCAAAGAGAAAAAGCTTAGTAAACCATACTCCGTAAACCAACCATAAAGAGTAATCCAGTGGTATCTCCTTGGAGGAAATCACAATTCTAGCTCCTGCTTTTAACATTTCAGATCTGCCCAAATCACTGAATTCCAACAGATTGGGCGGACTGTACGTGCACAGATCAGTGGAGCATGTGCCATCAGTTCAGCACAGACAGGACGGGTGCTGTTAGACACTTACCAAGCTGTTAATACGCACATTAATTGCTCTCACCTGAGTCTTGGTCATCTGACAAGATGTTCTTTTCCTGCTGACTGAAACAATAGCAATTGCCTGTAAGAACATGCTGTTCTAGAAAGCTTAGCAGGTCTGTTGTTTGCCTATTTTATCCAATGAGTGATTACATTTAAAGTAGAAAAATAAGCCTGGAAATGCTACTTATTTAGGCATGCACCTACCCAGCTTAACTTACAATTCAAATAACCATATTATTTTATGAATCTGACACTAAAATTACTTATCAGAAGCTACAGCATGAGCAGTCATATCTCAGACCTAGGTTCTCTTCTTAGTTGCATGACTCGTTCTCTCTTTTTATGGTCTGATTTTTCAAAGAAGGATTTTAAGTACAGGAGAATAGAAATCCAAGACTGGGCATGCAGGGCAGAAAAAAAATCATGTGATGACCATCTCAGCAAGGCTTGAATGTGTTACAGAAATACACTAATAGTAGCTCACAATTAATAGATTTCTCAGTGTCTGTCAAACTGCAGTGTTACTTTTCTTTGTATGTTATCAACTGAGGATCCAACCCTGAAGCACTTCCAAAATACAAATAATACTTATGTGCTGTATACACACAAATAATAGGTTTACTTCTTTGAGTGTACTCACTGTTTAATGAGCTGTTTCATGAGTGTGAACCAATCAATTTAGGAAGGCTTTTGAATCAGATCCATGCTCACAGATTACTTTTAAACCAATACTCAAAGAACCATGAGAGAATATATTTTGTGTTTCATTTTTATTTTTCAGAGGATTTTTTCTTAAAAACCTGTACGACACTTGAGTTCCAGCTTCTCCAAAAGAGCAGAGGCAGCTACATCGCTTATTCTAGGCTTGAAAACATTCTGCATGGCCATTGAGAGATCCTTTAGGTAGCCCAACACTGATTTCAGCACAAAATCTTTTTACAATGCCAGTATCAGGATACTTTGGAGCTGAAAAGCAAAGCCTTCAGTTAATCCAATTCTGCAAATAAAAACAGCTTCCTGAATTAAGTATTAGAGAGAGTATCTCCCTGGGCATGAACTCTGGAGCCTACAGCACTAAGTAGGGAAGGAAATGGGATGACAACTGGCAGGAGAAAAGTCTGCTACTGGCCCAAATGTATACTTCTGTGGAAATTCACCACCACCATCCACCACTGCAACTCTTGAGAAGCAAGGAGGTATCTTAGAAAATATCAGTGCTAGAATGAAATTACAGATGTTAAACTGAAAGTATGCATAATAACTTAAATTTTATGAGCATGGACCTAGATGTTGCAATTTTAACAGAATTATGCAGATTTGGTGCCCCCTGCTGTCTTTTTACTACCAGAGTGACCCATGAAAAATATGAGTGATTAAACACACTGAACTGCACAAAACATCCCCAAAGGGCAAATTAAGGATGCTGTTCAAAAAGGCACATTTAAACTGCAGTGTGAGTTCACAGACTGCTTTGGTAAAGCACCCAGGAGCTGAGAAGAGCAGAGATCTATGTTGGGAATGATCACAAAGAGGAAAAACATTGAGTGCACCATGGCCAACAGGAACTACACAGAGAGCTGAGCTTCAGCCTTGGCACATCTCCATTGCTTCAAACCAGGACCACAGAAAATACTCCGTTTCTTGTGGGGATAAACCCACATGAAATCTCTGTGGTCTCTCTTTTCTTGCTTAACACTGGCTCTGCTATATTGCTGCCTCTCACCCCCAAACAGGAGAGTTTAAACAGACTCTAAATACTTTCATATGATGGGAGCATCAGAAAGTCCCAAAGACTATGAGTTCCAGTGATGTCCCCAGGTACACACTGGATGCATCTACACAAATTTTTGTTATCAACTGAAGTGGAAAATATGCTCCAGGAGCATACCCACTACAGCAGGCTCCTGCATGGGACAAGCCCAGAGCTAACCTGGAGTACCACCCCTCCAACACACTCAGCACCGCTGCTGGTGTGGCAGCACAACCTGCTCCTCTCTCCAGAGCAAACCTTCTTGGGCCACACTGCATGCTAAAGGGACTTCAAATGAGATCCACCTGCTGAATCCCACTGCCTCAGAGGTGGTTGTCTCACCTCTCCATCCCCCTAGCAGTTTGTTGCCAGTCTACCCATTTCATAAGCCCCAGCAACCTTCTGGCTTCTTGCTTAACCTTCTGGCTTAAAAAAGTAATCTCTCCCTCTTTTTCCCCCACCAGGGCTGGTTTTCAGATGGATCATTTTTATTGTAGGGTCATGTGGGTGCCTGGTCTGATGGAAGAGGGGGAGGAATGTCCCTTTGGAAGCAGTACAGTCTCAGATTAAGTGAATCATGAAACTTGTGTCCTAAATCAAATAAGGCTGTGAGGTGCCAATGGATGCAATGGCTTGTCCAAACTATAAGAGCACGTTTCCAGCACAGCTGGGTTGAAATCCTGCTATAATTAATGGCTTATAAATATTATATCACTAACTTTAAAAAATTTCTCTGTTGGTCTCTTGCCTGTTCTTAGCACTCCTGTAGGAATACCATGCAATGTAAGTGATGGTGAAGCAAAGCACACTGCTCCATCTGAGCTGCTGCAGAGCAGCAGACAGGACTTTTCCAGGAAGAATATCTATTTAAGTAATTTCCTACTGCAAATCAACAGGCTATCAAGTGATGACTTTGTCTGCTTAAGCTCAAAGATATTTCTTTAAAGGGGCCTTCGTTCAGTAGTCACAAGTAATCAATCAGTCCGTTACTTCCTCCCTTGGCTATCTGTGTTTGAATATGGAAAAAAAAAACAAACCAACAAACCAAACCGAAACAAAAAACTCCACAGAAAAGAGACAGTCCTGTCTTGCCACAACAGAGGTGTTCAGTGACTTGAAACTGGTGTCTGCATTCCTGAAATCAGGGGTGCTCAAACAGCATTGTGCTGTACTTCAAGCAGATGTGCAGCAGAGGATGCTTCATCATTTCATATTCTCCTCAGGTTGGAAGGCTTTTAGGACTGACATTGAATCTGTGAGTCACTGACTGCTCTGGAAAGGCTTACTGGTAAATAAGATGAAATTTCTGTCATTTGTAGTGTCTGAGAAGGTTTTTCGGCTTCAAGAGAAGACAATTTATTCAGTTTCTCTGACACTTATTTATACACACAAGTTTTAAATGGTCATTTTTAACTCTTGAACTCCTGTGACTTAGTGAGATGGTATGATCTGTATTACATCTGCTGTAGCAGTATTTAAACAAACATCTTTAATAAAATCCTGCTCATTCCCACCATCTAGAAATCCTGTTTTGTACTTCACACATTTTATTTTCATACTTCAGAGTTCAAAACACCAGAAGGCAGGAGTTTGGTCTGGTAACTACTAAATTAGTTGCACTCTGATACAAAATCAACTTGCTTACTACATCCTTTATACTCGTCAGTTTACTCAGTGAACTGGCTGCAGAGACTGTCCAAAATTCACTTCTATCTCCTCTAAATGTTGTTTAAGTCAGCAGCCTGTCCTCTATTCACCTCTTTTCAGCGTGAAACACAGCCACACACAGCCATGTCAGGGGTTGTGCAAGAAGAAGATTATGAGGGTGGATCCACTTGTTTTGATCTCCTGACAGAGCACTGTGGCTCACCCTGCTACCACCAGGCTGTGGGACTGCTCCTGCAGCCACCTTCTTGCTCTTTTTCCACTCCTAAGCTCTCTTCTTTTTCCCCTTTTCTTGTTTTTCTCCCTGAAATTAATAAATTAATGTACATGTCTAGCAGCCACCACACGCAAAGAGCCAGACCTAGATATTCTTGAGAGCAAGGAGCCAAATTTTAACTACTGAAATGAACTTGAATGCTGGAAGAGCTGCTTTGACACAGAAGGGAGGCATGGAGAGGGACGAGTGTGGGAGGTTTAAGTCAGATCTTATTATCACAAGACCTCAAGGCACTGGCTAATCAGCAGGGGTGTAGCTTTATTGGGAAAAGTGTCTTTTATGATATCCATGTCTGTATCTGAAACATTCCATTTCAGTGAGACACCAGAGACACTTCATGAGCCACTGGAGTGCGGCATCATAGCAATTAATAACAATTACTGGGAGAATTTCTTCTAGGGCATGCCAAGCCCCAATGTGTGGGAAGGGATAAAGCACATCACTACTCATGTCTTTCAAGCATGCTCTTCCCAACACAGAAGCTAAGGTAAATATCAACACACATGGCAGACTTCTTTCTTCTCTCAGTATACTCTTTTTCCTGTAATCCAAGTATTGGGACACATTTCTTCCATCTACTATGTATCTTTTACCTAAAAACACAGATTTGCACACTCTGAATTGTAGTTTTCTCCTCATAGGACAACAAATCACTTTTAGGATAAAGAATCCAGAACAGGGAAGCAAAAAACTCCAAACTCAGTTCACAGTGTAAACAAGACTGCATTCACTCCACTTGTTGGACATCCTGTATAGAATAGAATGGCAAATTGCCCTAGGCTTTGTTTATGCTGGCTAGCAAAATACGCTATAAACAAAGCAGAAGACAAAACGGTTTCTAACATTATTTGTCCAGTCTTCGAGGAATAAACCCAAACTTTTTAAGGCTTTTTAACCCAATACAATCAACCAGCCAAACTAGTGAAAGGATTGAAATGAGCTATGTATAATTCAAAATACCAAACCAAGAGTAGACATCAATGACCCAGAGTCAGAACTCCAGTCATTCGAGTATAGAATAAACAGTGGAGGGACACCAAGCAAAACCAAATTTCTGCATTTCCATATTTCATGGTTAGGTTAAAGAGCAAAAGATCTGCTCACCATCTCCTTCTGGAGACTAAACCAGAATTGAGCTAAGTGTATACATATGTTAGTATATCAGTAAGCACCAGTATATATTCTTACGTTAGAACAACATTTTATCACATACATTTGTTCTTATCAGAGGTTGGAAGACAAAAGAACTCTTCATCCTGCAGTTAACAACAATGGGTGACAATCCGTTAGCAACAGAGTAAACAGTGCACTTCATCAAGCATTACTTCATTTTCACTCTTCTGTTTCCATCTTTTTGTGTCCTTGTAAAGACTGGAGCAGCAGGTGTGAAACAAGGACTACTAAATGCTACAGAATTCCAAGTAATAACATCCAAACCCTGCTTTTTTCATAATAAACAAGTTGGGCTCCAACATGTGCAATTGTTTTAAGGTATTTTTATCCCGAACTCAGTATTTAAGGATTTTAAGACAATTAGATATTTCATGTGATCCTATTAAATATGAAACACTGATGATAATAAAAATAAAAAAAATAGTGTGAAATAGGTAATACTGATGTTCTTGCAAAGTGATGCTGTAGCACAGTCACTCAGCTTGTGCTTCTGTGTGTGTGTATGTCTTGGTTCTCTCCTCACCCTGATATGGCTGGACTTGCCAGAATGTCTCATTTCTCCCTTTCTGACTGCAGTTTCCCTGCATGAAGACTGGGTAGGGTAGAGACGAATAAAGGGTGGGAATACAAGTGTCACCTCAGTTCTGAAGACAAGGTACACACAGGGAGCTGAAGAGCACTGCTGAGGCACACAGTACAACCACAGCTAATGCAGCCAAGACAGGGCCTTAGGCAGCAAGTGACTTTGCACCTCTGTCTAATCTCCAGGCTTATAAGTGGATGCCTTCTGACATTGCTCCTTTTGCTGTGTAAGGAAAAGCTTCAGCAGTTCCCTGAGACATTACCAAACAATAGATATAGTAATCTATTTATAATGGGCACCCGCTGCTTGGTCCACTGCAATTAGATATTCTGAATTTTGATGGCATTCCTTTATTTTAAACATGCCACCAAGAGTAAATATTTAATGGTCAGTGATCCCTAAACAATAGGGTTTAATTTCTCATTTACCAGGTATATGGGAGTAAATCCATGTTCAGTGCTCTGTAATAAAACACAGCTCATAAAGTAATATTATGCTTTGGAATATAAATATGAGGCATTACACACAGCATATAACTTAATCGTTCTTGACTCTGGCATAAACGGTCGGAGGTGAATGCCACCTAGATTAATACTAATTACACCTTGCACCTTTATGAACACTGACTACAGCACTTATCAGCCATGCACACAAGCAATTTGTTCTGAGCCACACAATGAGTCAGTGGCAAACAAAGGAGAGGAAACAAGGTTCCTTTATCTCCAAGACTTCTGAGCCAGCTTCTTGCCAACAAGAAATAAAAGCCATTTCATACTTCATAGCTACTTTTTGTCAGTGTTTCACCAGATTTATAATCTCAGCCTCACAATGTATTAAAAAAGCTTTGTACAAATAAATACATAAATATATGTATATATATGTGTGTGTGTTTTAAATATGGCAAAACATAAATCTAATGGAATAAAGCCTCACAATTCCTAAAATAGCTTATATTTAGTATCTGTACACATTACCAAGGAAAAGAGTGCTACTCTAAAAGCACATGTTTATTGTATAAACCTCAGTATTTTGTGCAGCATTTAGGTTCACTGCAATCCTACTGTACTACATTTTTATACTTCTTTAAATAACCACTGGGTGTCACAGTTATCAACAGAAAACGCTTGGGGGACTTTTCCAGGTTTGTTTCAACTGGGATTCCTATCATCAGAGATAATACTGTTCCCATGCCTGTAATGTTAATACCCAGTCCCATTTCAAGATGAGAAAATGGCTTCCTCAAAAAACAAACAAACAAACAAACAAACAACAAAAAAACAAACAAACAAAAAAATCCACCAAAAAAACCCCCCTGAGTTAATACAAACTGTTCTTTTGGAAAATCTAGCAAAATGGAGATTTACCTTTCAAATTTAGCCTACAGGTAAGATTTTGTCATACTGCACATTTGTGAAGTTCACTACTGGAGTGGAATGAGGAAATTCTAGACTTCATAGACTTGAGGAAAAAATTCTGTAGGCTTTCTCTTTCAAAAATCAGTGACATGAGAAACAATTATTTCATTTCCATAAGAATCCCATTCACTCAAAATATTGTGGCATTATAAATAGCCCTATAGCCTTATGCTTCAGGTATCAGCTCTCAGAATCACATAGCTAACAGAAGATAATGAATTTTCTTAATTTAAAAGTACATTTATGGTCTTCATCACAAAAAAGAAAACGTGACCCCAATGACTAGTCAGGTTTGCAAACAACAGCTTTAAATCATGCAAACTGCTCTGCGTCTTTGTTCAGTTGTCAGTCCCAAAGTAACAAAGGACTGTTCTTTGGGAGCCCTGGAACCCCTGCCCAAGGGGCAGAAGCCTCTGCGCACTGGAGAAAGAGGCCCTAAACTGTTGGAAGGACACTTAGGACATGGAGAAGAACTACCTCCCCCCCACAGCTCTTTGAAGTTTCATGTTAATATACCCCAGTTATGTTTCCCTGGTTGGCCCGTTGGCCTCCCCACCCCTTTTTCCCCTAATATGTATGTTCCCTAGAATGTTCTCCCCTTCCTGGTCATCCATTGGCCCCATTTTGCCACAGTGCCCCACCCCCTTTTACCCTATTGGTTGTCACCCTTTGCCCCGCCCCTGAGCCCTCAGCCCATTGGCCCTGATGCTCTGCTCCACCCCCTTGTTTCCCTCATATTTAAATCTGGACCCTTCACTTGTGTCTGGAATAAACCTGCTCTGTGGAGCCCCATACAAAGATTCTTTGTGCCTCTCCTGGATTATCTGGAGTGTGTGGTTTTGTTTTTCCCGTGTGAGCGAGCCTGTGCCACCACAGTGGTTTCTCTCCTTTCCTAGAGACGCTTTCAGGGGGTTGTGGCACCTCGCCACCACTTCATGCTGCAACACTGTTCACCCCACAAAATCCCAGAGAGATGAAGATTTCACCCATTCAGGTGTGTGCCTCACACCTGGAGAACTGCTCCGTGCTTCCACAGCAATTAAACCAAGCACCAAGTAAACTTGCAATTTGAGAGACTGCATCACCACATACGTGATCCAAATTATTCATGAGGAAAGGCTGGCACGGCTGGGACACCTGGGAGAAGACAGAGTGGACGGCCAAAGGACTGGTGCTCCTAAGTGCCTGGGAATGTCTGCAGGATACTTGGGAAACCTCTGTTGTACCCATGCTAAGGGATACTGGTCTGGAGCAGATGCTAAGAGCATCTGGGATTCATGTTTGGGATAATTCTGGACAACAGAGTTTTGGGGATCTTTGCCAGGACCTTTAAGATGTGAAGAAAAAAGGAGGAAGGTATTTCATGGATATCTCCTGTATCTTGGAGTATGACTTTTGAGGGCTGAATTAAGGAGTGTGGGTCAGTTACCAGCTGCCACGTTTCTCATTCCCTACTTTTTCTTACTCAGGGATTCTGAGTTAAAAAAATGGAAACAACTAAAAATGGAAGCAGAGACTAACCTAATCCCTAAAAATCAGACTCCACAGAAGCACCTATGGTTCCTGGCCACAGTTCAGGTGACGGGTGAGAGATGCAGGCTGAGACACGGGCAGGTGAGACAGAAATGCCAAACAGGCACTGTCATGAGAGATGTGCAACACATGGCAGGCACCAGCCTCTCTCTCATGCACTATGTTTAGGGCCTCAGATCGCCTTAAGAAAATCACCCTGCCCTGCCCAGCATTTTCTAACTCCTCCATTTCAGCCACTTGCTGCCTGAGCAGCTAAAATGACTGTCTCAGCCAGAAATGTGATTTTTTTTTTCTTTTTTCCCCCTTTAATCTATATTCATACAAGTCCAGCTGCACAGAAAAAGGCACATGCAGGAGAATGCAAGCATTATCTAATATATAAAAGATGGATGCAGAGAGGAAGAGAATTAAGCTGTTCTTCATGCCCAGCATGGCATGATAAGAAGTAATGGGTGTGAACTGCAGGTGGGAGTTTTAGATTAGACATTAGAAATGGCTTCTTTTAACAGTAGGCATAATAAGGACTTGAATAGATTGCTTGAGGAGGCTGCAAAGAATTTCAAAAACAGATTAGATAAACGTTTATCAGGAATCGTATTGGTATACATGTTTGCAGACTGGAGCAAGGAATGGATTGTTTAAAGTCCATTTCAGTTCTGTTTTCCTATGATTTTTGGATCCAGAGATGCCTAATGACCTATTTTTTTGCTAGGGATTGATTTTAAACAAATCTCACAATCTTAAAAACTTGCCAGCAAAATAATAAGGAGGACTTCTTAAACATTATTCCAATTTCTTCTCTTAGTCAAAAAGCCCTCCCACTCTGCAATACATTCAACTACAAAGCTGAATACAGTCAGTAAAATACTGAAAGCATTAGCAGCACTGCTAACACCACGGCAATAATAAAACAAGTGATCTGAAATGCCCATTTCTTTTGACCAACTCCTTGCCACTTGTACCTTTCTGTCCTTCTTGGCACCCCAACACAATACATAATTTTCTAAATTACTTGAGCTTTTCTGCACACTTCCATTAACATAGCAGGTGCAGTTATTTAGACCATTAATGTCCTAGCAGTAGTGGAATTTGGGAGTGACCCCACTGCAAATTAACAGTTCAGACACAAGAGGTGAATGGTGCTTTAAAATACAGCTGGAAATCTTCCACTGTACCCAAACAGGACTCGGTCCAAGGTCCTTGTCTGAAAGCTGCCTTCTTAACACAAGTCACTGGAGTTGGAGGAAAAAAGCATTACAGATTAATTCTGGTTTGTGGAGAAAAGAGGCTCTTTTCTTCCAGCTGAAGTTAAAAGCTGCCAGCAAACATCAGCGACCTATTTGGAAATTTTGGACTGACTCCTCATGTGATTTGACCATGGACTTTTTCTCCACTTTCCATAGTATTATTTCTATGAAGTCAGTCACCAAAAGCTTCTCTGAGTCAAATTCATTCTTTCTGCCTTTTCCCTTCACACTACTGTGCCACTATTTGTCTTTCCCATTCCCATCACTTCTCAGCAGTAACTTCCCTTCCAACAGTTTGAAAGACTGATAACAATGTTAAGAATAAACCTGCAAGGGAATTCCTCCTATTCAACCTGTTCTGTCCATGTTACCTTTCCATTTTGTCTCCTCTTTCTAAACTGTAAGCTTGCAGGGGCATGGACAGACATAAATTCAAACTAAATATCTACAAAAGTAGGGCTTACTTTGCCTGGGCCTGCTGGTACATTAATGGTTAAAGACATTGCATTTATATATTGTAATAAATGCATTTCATTTATGTATTGTAAATAATGCAATGTAATGTCAGTTTGTGGCTACTACTGCATACCTCAGGAAACAGGGGAAATAACCTCCAGGAATCCTTCTTGAAATATTACCAAAAAATTATGAAAAAAAGGAGATGCAAAAAAGGACAGCGTGATAAATCATTTTGAGAATGTGCTGGTCACATGTCAAAACACACTGACAATTACTGAATACAGAACTGGCCATGGAGTGGGGTCCCACAGCGTGTGTTTGGTAATTTCGTCACCTGTGATACATATTTGGAATAACTTTGGTTGAATTACCTACCTCATTACTCATGTAACCCTATAGTTAAATGCAGGATATGGCTGCACAGCTCAGCGCAGCACTCCTACCAGCTAACTCCAAAACAAGATGCTGTAGAGGTGTGTCACCAGGGCGCTCCACCCCGGATAATGAGCACAGCAGCCAGCTGGGAAGGCGGGCTGAGGTTGGGACACCTGCATCTTCCATAGCCCCAGCCCACAGCCCAGTGTCCCTCTGGGAATGAGGAACGGGACAATCAGTAGACCTATCTCACTTCAAAGACTTTGAGAAACAGCCTTTTGATGTCTGTGTAGCACATAAGGGTGTGAAGATAGGATCTGCTTCTCTTTTAACTGAGAGACCTCTCTAAGTCAGGTTCCAGTCCTTCTTGTTCACAACCACCCAAATTGCTCTTCTTTTGCAGAGCTAAAATGATGGCAATGTGATCAGAAGTCACAGCAAATTGAGCGTTACTTTGTTGTTGATTAATTACGTCATTAAACATATCCTAATTTGTTTCAGGGGACCCTATGTGGCCCCACATAGGTAAGAATCACAAAAAACGTGTACTGAAGCCAGCAGAGCTTACACCAGTGTAAGCCAGTCTTAAAACAATGTAAATCTCATTTAGGTAAACAAAGAACAGGCCCAATATATAATCTACTTGAATTTATTAAAATAGCAATCTATACCAAATATTACCTGGGTTAATGAGTCAGACACAGTGAACCTCATTCTGCTATTCCTTGTTCTTCCTCACATAAAAGTTCCACAGTGTAAAGAGGGCAGGATTAGGCCAAACAATTCCATGAGCTCATTAGCTTCACACCACAAACACAAATCAGACACGCGTAAGAATAAAGAGCCAGTTTGGCAAGATACCACGATGCCAAGTCAGGTCAGTCAGGTTATAATAATTTTTAATTAACACTCTTCCAAGTTTCAGTGTTATTTATTTGCATGCCAGTGTCACTCAGAACAATACAATCCTCTTTCCTCCCTATGAAAAACTTGGAAAAAACTGAAAGAAAAATTTTCAGCCTGATCTGGACAAAGAGAAATCCAATATAATGACAAATAAAAATGACAGATGAACTTGAAAACCCTGAATGAAAACATCTCTAGAGATGAGAAGACTGATATCAGTCTGATATCCACTGATAAAGAAACAAAAAGCATAAATCAGCACCAGCTGAACACCACAGAAGACATGATTTCTACTGTTCTATCTATTTTTGATTATGTTTATCGAAGCAGCAAAAATTCCCCATCTCAGAGGCTTTATATTGCCTTGCCTCTGAAAATGCTCCCTTTTGAAATATCACTAATGTTAATCCCTAAGGAATACAAAGGTCCAATGTAAAATTCAGCAAGCTGAGTGTTCTAGAAGGTTTCATTTAAAAAATTAGTATTTAAATTATGTTTTGAAAATGCTTGATAGTGCAATAGCTATCTAATATTATTCATCAAGACTCGTTTCAAAAGTCAAGTCATGGAAGCAGTTACTGACAATCTGAATCTGCCTCAGTTTACTGTCTTCTAGTTGAAAAAATCCAGACTGAATATCCACAGGGTTTGTTCCATACTTTAAATTATTTACAATTTAAATTAATGTTTATAGGTATTTGTGTTATATAGGTAAAATGATAAAAACTATTAAAGGTGTTGAAAGGCATAGTTAAAATTTCTATTCCTATGACAAACTTCAGAACAGAAGTGAAGTAGCATAGTCTTATTTTTCACATAATATTTGCAATGTATTTCATTATTAATATTTGTTAACAATATTGATAAACCACAAATATTTAATGTTATAAAAGTAAGATGTTGCATAATATATTAATTCTGTGTGGAAGACAGATTAAGGATGTTATAGCATCAAATAACTTGTAAGATTTCAGGGAAGTCATAATGTGTTTATACTAGACGTTTTGGGATATCTGCATGGTCAGACTTTTTAACAATGAAGTAGATGACCCTAAGTCTCTTCTCTGTGCTGAAATAAAGCTATCAAAGTGTTGTTGAAGAAGGCATGCATGTATGTGTTATGGGGTAGTTAACTTCATAAAATACAAAAATTAATATGAAAAATGAATGGGTTTAGTGAACAAAAGTGCCTATTTTAAAGTTTTGTTGAAAAGATTTTCTTTTCAAGATGGGACACTTGTATTTCTTTATTTTTACAAAGGATAAGAGATGGTGGGAAGAAAGAAACTGCTGACAGTTCTGTATACACAGAATGCTTACTGCATTTAATCAGGAAAGGTTTTTAAGCTTTCACCTTGCTTTTTGTTCCTCTGATAGTATTTCCATAATAATTTTAATAGTGTATATATTTTTATAACTAATGAAGCATCAGTGACTACCCTTTACTATCTAATGAACTGCACATAGGCTCTAGTTAGGCCCAAGAGTCACAAGATACATACCCTGAGGAATCAAGAGGATGGAGAGCTCTGGGAGCAGCTTCAAGATAAGGTGTGGTAGGTCCAGACCCTCAGAGATCCCCAAAGGTCATCCTCAGATCCTTCCTGCTAACATCCTTGGAGACCTTCTGCTTCTTCAGGTGACCTGTCAATACTGGCCTGAACATCCCTGTCTGGCTGGTTTCCTCCCACAGCTGGGTCTTAGGAGCCATTATGACTTTGAGGACAGATGATGACAGATCACCAAGAAGGGACGTGATGGTACAGCTCTGTGATCCATGAGCCACAGGCTGGCTTCCCAGTAACATGGGAGTGAGTGCTCCACTGCCACAGCTCGCTGTGGCTGTCAATGGCACTGTTTGGATTTCCAAATTTACAATCACAGTGGTAGAATGTAGGCCAGAATTCACCTCTTTTAACTCTGCTCACCTAGGAGTTAGTGATATACTCTAACATCACTGGGCTAGGCTCCCGCAGTGTCACTGCAAGACACCAGAAAGCGACACATCCCATCCTGTGATAAGGATCTGGGATGAATCACCTTTGTGGCTGCCTCCACCTCTTCAGAGGAAGCCTAGAAAAATAGCTTGGGCCAACTGCTTAACTTAGAGATGTACCAAAGCCAGGCTAGATTAATGCCATGAACTATGTTTTTCAAAAAGAAAGTTTTATCAAGGTTTTCCTGCTCACACTGTTGTTATAATAATAACAGCAAAGCAAATTTATCAAGCTACCTACTTTGCATTTGTGTCAATGCTCCTGGCAAAATGAAATTAGTTCTGTTCAGCTGTGTCTTTGGCACTGCACATCTTTGGCAGGGGACTCCTAACAACACATGGGTATTCTTTTAGCTTCAGGGAGAGGAGTCTTTGTCTTTTAGGACAGAAAGCTTGAGCTCATTTCAGGATGCATTTGTGAGGTTTTGAGAGGCCACGATGTGCAATATAATTAGTTACTCCAAGGTGATAGATTTGTTGTAATTCATAAAACCAGGTTCCAACTGTGAAAGTGCAGTAAACAGTACTGCCCATGGAAATATGTCTATGCATCCACTGAAATATTTAAAAGACCAAGCCTTTGATGCTAATTTTAGGAAACTCCCCTTTCCTCCTTCCAGCTGGAACTATTTCCCACCATGCCTCCCAGCACCGACAGTATCCAGCAGGACACACAGCTCTCTCAGATGTGGCACTCTGAAGAAGCACTATTAAATCAGAGTTACTGACAAAGAAGGTGTTGGTATTTATAGAAAATGAGGAACTACCTCGGAAATTCTACAGATGTAATTGTGTCTATTGTATCAACTTGTCCTGCTGGATAAAAATAGGAATGACAATATCTAGGGTGTCCTGCCCATTAGTCCAACTGGTGATGAGTAATGCAGCCAAATGCATGTCAGTAAATCCTCCCTACCACACCATGATTCAGAAACCCTCTTGGCACCCTTCTTTAAGAGAGAAGCCATGAAAACATAAAGGTTTAATCTGCATGTATTTGAAATTACTGTGTTACTTATGAGGCAAAGATTCAAATAAGGTATATTAGTTGCTCCAAATATGTCTCAGTAAAAATACTATCTCTCTGCCTCCATTCCAGAGTTTGTAACCTCTTCAAAAACCCTCAAGTATTATAGAAAATTTAGTAAATGTTACACTTTCAATTGGAGAAATCAGGTTGGTTTAGTTACAAAAGACCAAAATACATTAGTCAAAGACAAAAAACCAAAACCCTGATACTAAGAGCCTTTGGAAAAGGATCCGAAGAAACTCTTCTGGAAATCAAAAGGAAATGTTTAAAGGTTATTGGATCACATGGATTTAACACCTTACAGCCTGGTGTTAGCCTCAGACAGAACTTGTGTCTTGCATGAGTGTCCTCCTGAAAGCCTGAGTGATCAGTCTTCAGTACCATGCAATCCTCTTGCCCACTCCTACATCTCAGGCCAGTCTAGTTCTGAACAACATCCTTTTTCAAGCATGCAGAGAAAGTATTTTTGTGCTGGACTAGTGGTGGTGTCTTGGGTTCTTTATCAGAGTAGGTATTTGAAACTTCCTGAGGTCTTCAGTCTGAGAGTAATTGCCAGAGCTGCTGTACCAGAAAACATTAGATGACGATGCAGTGAAAACTTTTTATTACAGAAATGTATGGAGCCACACAAAGGAATCTTTTATCTAATTTTGTGGCTTTTTATTTCTGATGTAATTATTATGCACCAACAAGGAAGGAGGAGCTTGTACAGGAAATTTTATTTTAAGTAAAGGCACAGTTACGAGAAAAATTAATGATTTCCCTTAAAATAAGGGGCACTAAATAGTGCAATGGCATTCTTGTGACACTAGCCTTTAATCTCTTGCCCAAAGTAAGGAGGGTCTGGTTCACTGGCTTTTTTAAACACGGACTTGGAAAACCATATATTCCTGATTAAGAAGGGGAAAAAATTAGTAAGTAATCCCAGGGCTCCAAGGAGCTATTCACAAGCTTAATGTTAAGATGTAATCTTCTGGTGATTACGTAATAATTTTCCCTCTGCCCATTCCAGAGTGCATATGAGATACTACAGTCTACATGCCTGGTCTTGCATGTTTAGTTCCAGGTATGAGAGTTCATTGCAGTTGCTTAGAGAAAGGCCAAGTATACATGCCATTCTGGGAGAGACAGCTCCTAATTCCAAGGATAGGCAATAGAAGGTGGTGTCACCCCACTCAGGGTTAGGCTCTAGGAGCCATGTGGGAGTTGGCAGAGACAATTAACAAGCCTGAAATAACAATTGCCTTGAGAGCCAGCACAAAATAAAAGGCAGGGAAGCATCCCTCAAGTAGGAAAAGTAAAATAACTGCAACAATAGCAGGACAAATCTAATCTCACATAAAAACACCAATAACCCATCTGAGACCTGGACATGAAATCAACACGCTGATATTAAGGAACACAGACCACAAGAAACAACAATCTTGGAAACCTCCAGGGAATAAAATCAGTGATTGGCTTTTCTGTGGAATATCTGCCAGCTCCTGCTGCACACAGTGGTCAGAAGGGGATTTCATAAGTGTTAGAATGAACGTTTACACCTATCAAGATGTGGGGAAAAAAAAAGAAATATCAAAGCATGCTGCTATTCTGTCCATTGCAATTCATTGAAGCACTGACATGGTGGCCTACTGTCTTTCCAAATCCTGGCTACACATAACTTCTGAATATATCTGAAAATGCCTTATACATCACAGGATACATAGACAGATTTTGCAAGGTGATATCTAGGATAGTCCCAGGCAGATAAATCCTTCATGCAAAGCAAGTCTGACATGTCAGATTCACAGCATATGCAATATTGTCTTGCTCAGAAAAGCTGCACCCTGAAGAAGTACCCATCTGTCAGCACACCCCTTGCACATGCATGTTTTATCTGTCCTTACAGGGAAGTCTCAGTTCTCCCAATACATCGCATCCTGCACATGCAGAAAGACACCTGTGGCAACGGAAATACAGGGGAAGCCATGCCATGTATGCTCTTCCTATGAGAAATTGCACTGACCATGTAATAATATGACACACCCTGTATTAAACAGGACGTTCTGTACCACACGGGATCCTCGGCCCTTTCTGACATTTATTTTTGTGACCACACCACGCTGTGCTTATCCAGGAGAGTGCAGAGGTCAACATCAGTGTATGCACATGAATTTGGTGGACAGAAGACACTGTGTGATTACCTAATATTTAATTAGGCTGCAACAATAGGACCAACACAAGCTCAGCTACAAAGCAACAGGATGGCTGTACTGAAGTTTTGGGATATAATATCAGTAATCCTCAAGACATGACGATTATCCAGTCACCAATACTGTTCTCCCCTAACACAAGGATGGTCTTGTAGAAAGTATATTTATAATCAAATCAAAATTAAAGTTGGGCAAGATATTTTGCAGGTCACTGGTTCAACCTCCTGCTCCCTCCACAGCTATCTTCAAAGATAAAGTAAGTTGCTCAAAGTATTTTCCTGTCTAGTTTTGTTTCCAAGGATGGAAAATCCACAGCCACTCAGGGAAAGTGCTCTGCTACTTGACCACTCTCACTTTGAACTTTTGTTTTCTTACACACAATTAGAGTATCTCTGGGTGCAGCTTCTCACTTTTGTCTCTCATCCTGCTGGTGACCATGTCAGAGAGAAGCCCTGTGCCATCTTCCCTATAATTCTCTCTGGGAAGGTGCACACTGTAATTAGATCCTGCTGTGGCCAAATTCACTTCCTCACACAGCATGTGCTCCAGCCCCTACCACCTCAGCAGCCTCTGCTGAACTGGTGGTTCCCAAACGGGACAGTGTGTATCCAGTGTGGCCTCACTAGTGCTACACACAAAGCTTGTAACTGCTGGGTGTATGGATAATGCAGCCCTGCAGGTGTTGAAATCCCATGAGGAACTCCTTTAGTCCACCAGGATTGCCAGGCCCTTTTCTGCTGGGCTATTTCCAAGCCAGCTGGTTCTCAGCCTGTGGCGTCTATGAGGATAGACTGTCCCACATTCAGGACTTCGCCCTTGTCTCTGTTGACCAACACAAGGCTCTCACTGGCCTGCTCCTGCAGCTTGGCAAGCCTGCTCTGACTGGTGGCCTCCTGTGTATCAACTGATTTCCCCAGCTTGGCAAGGGCATCAGCTGAAAACTTGCTGAGGGTGCACTCTGTACCACCCCCTGTGTGGTGACCTTGCCAAACAAGACTTGCTCCAGTACTGATCCCTGACTCCTCCTAATCGGGCATCAGTCAAGACTTCAAACCATTGAGACACAACCTCCAAGCCTGGGGGTACAGCCAGTTTTTCACACACACAGTCTGCCCACCCCACTCTCATCTCCTCAGTTCTAAGGTTATTGAGGAAGTCCACCAAAAGCCCTCATAAAGATAAGCTTGAATGGCACCCTCTGCTTTCCCCGTGCTCACTAAGCCCAAAGTCAGTGACACTGGGTCAGACACAACTGAACTTAAATGTGTAACATTAGCCTTTGTTCAGTCACCTGCAGGTTTTAAATGCCATGGACTTTCAAATGCCATAGGGTGTGAGCACAAAACAAAACTGGCCAGCTCCCTCAACACTCAAATTAGTGTCATGTGGTCCAGTGGACTTGTATATGCCCAGTTTGACAGAGTGGACTTTCTGTGGGTAGTTTCCCTCCTCTGCCCAAACCCTGCTACCACCCATAGAAACTTGGAAGATGTGGAAGGGCTTTTTCCCAGCAAAGTCCAAGATGAAAGAGGTTTCTTCTTTTTCCTTGACCTTTATGGCCAGTTTAATCACCCAGATCTGCAGCAGGCCTGTATTTTCCCTGGTCTTCCTTTTGCTGCCAATTCACCTGTAGAACCTCTTTATGTTGCCCTTCATGTCCTTCAGCTGCAACTCCAGCCAGGTTTTGGCTTTCCATATTCCACTCCACTACTAAAATACTGATCATCCTCCTCTGCAGGAAGTGATAGAATCTCAGACCAGTGTAATTTGCTTACTATCTGCTGGATGACTTCTAGAAATGTTGTTTAAGGAAGGCGCTTATCTTTCATCCTTATCTTGTTTTTTGGAAGTTGCAAGCATATCCAGGTGCCTGTTCAAGCATTTATTTATCTGGTAGTGTGGAAAATGTGACTGTTCTAAATTATTCTTTCTTTCTTTGTTCTTTGTTGTTAGATGGTTTGTTTCCAGTAACCTCAAATTTGGTGCAGAAGAAAAGGGAAAGTATACATACCTAATAGAGAATCAAACAATTAATTACCCTCAGCATGCAGCTTTGACTGCTAATCCATCTCTCGAGGATTTTCTCTAATATTTTGTAGTATTATAGCTCTGCTGAAGCAGCCTCACATGGTTATTATCAAATAGCCCAGGCCCTTAATGAGAGTTCCTTCCTATTATTCAGATCTAGATTATGTGCTCCATCTCCTCCAAAACAAAAAAAAAAAGGGGGGGGCAGGCGGAGAAAGAAGTAAAAAACCAACAAAAACCTAAATCAGCCAAAGTTTATTAGTTCTAGCCAGCTCACAAACAATAAATTCAAGGGTTGTTTTTTTTCTGACTTTCCAGACATAGAAAATTGAAGTGTTTCTTGCTTTTCAAGCATTTTTATTTAGTCTAGAATGTCCCAAGACGGGTTTCTTGCACTTAAGAGATACCACTAATTAAAAATATTCTACATTGGTAATTTCATTGGTTGCTTTTGACAGGAAGTGATTGGGCTCTTCAGTTTTCTAAACTACCACAATAAGTAAGAAGTATTTCTGCAACATTTTTTCTATTAAAGATGTGGATCTATATAATAGGAAGTTGTCTGAATTACAATATAGTCAGAATTGTACCTATTCTGCATAGTTATGTATGACACCTCTGCTTCAGTAACATGGCTGGTACTACAACTGTATTTAAGGTTGTCAAATTTCTCTTCAAAATTCCTCTTCTGGGTGTTTATAGGCTTGTCATTTTTTATAGCTGAATTGTTCAATTAATTCTCTACTTTTGGGAAATTTTAAAGATGCCTGAAAATGATGAACTCACACTTCTGATATTATAATAGAGTCATCTGTCACAAGTGAAATGTGTTTTGTATTTACCAGTTGATTCTCTAATTGCTCAAAAAGCTGGACACTTATTTGGATTATTAAATTTGCCCTCTCTCATCTGGCTGCAGAATAGAATGAGATCCAAATCAGGGCTTAGCTGATGAAAAACTGACAAAGCATGGTGCCATTACCCCTTTCACAATTCTCTTTTTTCCTGTGGCTGTGCCAGCCCCAGACCTGTCTTCCAAGATCCCCTCCTGGTGACTAGGGAAAGCCTAAGAGAAGTAAAAACCACCTCTGACTAGGAAAGCCATGGGTGACAAAGGACGACAGGAGAAGACGGTGGGAAGGGGTTTTACCATCCCTTCCTCAGGACAGAGACACAGGGCAGGAAAGAATGATGAGCAATTTCACCTTCCTGAAAACCTAGTCTTCATCTTTAAAGTTCACTTTCAGGTGCCTTCACAGGGTCTATGCTGCTCTCTGTAACTGTTCCTGCCATCTTTACCCAAGTATTTGAATTACAGATCCAGTGATGGCATCTGGGGAAGACCAAGAAAGAACTTAAGAATGCTGAAAACACATAACAATGGAGAGTATATATAGCAGTGAAGTGGCTAAAGCACAAGCCTTGTGCTCACCAGCAATGTCTGGTGAGCTAAAAAAACATAATCAACATTCCCCTCTCTGGAAGACCAATGTTGAATGTTGAACACTACAGCCACACCTGGGCAGAGGTCATGGACAAAGCTCTTTCCAACCTCTCCTTCTGGTGTAAGAGTGCTTTGGCTGTTATCAGCCAAGTATCTTCTGCAGCCTCTAAATAGGACCAAGGTATCTACTTCAGCTGGCCAGACCTGCATGAGGTCTCATCTCCTCTGGTTTCACTCCTTTCATGCATTTTGTCCCTCCATGGAGTTCTCCACTGGTCTTGGGCCTGTGGTTTCCCTCAGCTGGACTTTTTCAAAGTTCCAGTCGAAACAAAGCACTGTTGTTCGAATTTACTAGTTTAATCTAAGCCAGTACTCCTAAAACCTCAGCTTCTGAAGGGGAAGATAATTAGATATTAACCTCAGCTTTCAATAAGGAAAAAAAAGTTTTGTTATTTCCCTTTGGGTTTTGGAGAAAAGTTCGAGCATACCAAAGATAAAAATTCTAGGCTCTAAACCAAATAACATAAAACATATTATTTCAAGATGCTATTTTTAAAGACCAAGATTTCACTGATCTCATGACTTTTGACCAGAGGCTTGGCTCAGGATTTGAGTTTGCCTTCCACCACACAGGTGAGTTAGCAGGGAGGAACCACGGGGCAGAGACTGGGATGCTCATAATTCCCACTGTCTTCTGACAGCCTGTCCTGACAAATGTGCCCCAACTCTCAACATTCCTGAAATATCTACAGCAAAACTGCCATTTCCCCCCTTTTTCCGTGCCAAAGCATGCAGTAACTACAAAAGATAAGGCTGTCAGCGGGTCTGAAACCTTCCAGTAACCAACCCGTGCAATACCAGGATGCAACTTCATTAAGCATTTTCCTCTATTAAAAACCCCCAAACACAGAACCATAGAATCAGGGTTGGAAGTGACCTTAAAGCCCATCCCTGCCGTGACCTGGGACACCTTCCACTAGGGCAGGTTGCTCAAAGCACCATCCAACCTGGCTTTAAGCTCCCTGGGCAACCTGTTCCAGTGTCTCATCACTCTCACATGAAAGAATTTCTTCCTCGCGCCCAACCTAATTTTCCCCTCTTTCAGTTTGCACCCATTTCCCCCTGTCCAAACTGCATCAGGAAACTACCTGAGGCCGGAAATTACCCGGTCACCTCCAGAGTGTCACAGGGACAGCCGGTCCCACCGGGACACGGCGGGGCAGCGGGCGCCCACCGCACCTCCTGTCCTGCGCCNCCACCACGGCCGCTCTCGGCGAGGAAACTCTGGCCTCCGCTTCCTCCTCCTCCGACTCGGACACCGGCGGAGCCTCCCCGCCCCCGCGGAAGAAAGCCCGGGCCTCCCCGGCGGCGGCGG
>VWZS01008552.1:422222-464632 GCA_013397075.1 Rhabdornis inornatus
AACGGCGAGGCCTCGGCGGGCACGGCCGCCAGTGACCAGCTGGCCCACGCCAACGGGCTGCTGCCCTCGGCCAACAGCGGCGGCCCCGGCGGCGGCGGCAGCCCCGGCGGGCTCGGCGTCAACAACGGGGTGCCTGCCGCCGGAGGGCCCGGCCCGGCCGCCGCCGAGCTGGGGGGCAGCGGCGGCGGCAGCGCCCTGAAGAAGAAGAAGCGGCTCTCGCAGTCCGACGAGGACGTGATCCGGCTGATCGGGCAGCACCTCCACGGGCTGGGGCTCAAGTAAGTGGCCGCGGTGGGCGAGGGGCAGCGCGGCCGGGGCGGGGAGCAGGCTCGCTCCTTCCTTCCTTCGTTTTGTGCGGCGCCTTGAGCGGAGGCACCCCCCGGGGCCGGGGCAGCTCCGAACACACGCCCCGCTGTCCTCCGCTCCGTCCGCGGGGAGGGTCCGGCGCGGGGTTCCCGTGGAGGATGGGCAGCCCGGAGCGGGGAGGAGGGCAGAGGAAGGTAACCCCGCCGGGGGGTTGGTGGCCAGCACTGCCCCGTCGCAGCCAGGTGGTGTCCAGCGAGGGGAGAGCGGTGCCCGGCTGCCAGGCAAAGGCATTGGGGCAGGCCCGCTCCCGGAAAAATGGGGCCGGAGCTGTGTTTTCCAAGCCTGTGCCGGTGTCCAGCGAAGGGACAGGACAGGAGCTTCCCCTGCCAGGGATGGCAATATGGAAGTCGAGTTGCACACCGATAAGGGTAGATCAATACAAATGTGTTAGTGGGAGAGAAGTTATCTGGTAAGCATAATGGAGCCCGCAGCTGGGCGTGGGGGGGGGGGCGGCTTTTCGCAGATGAGCTCCAAGATTTGGCTTGTCAGCTCGGAGGAAGCGACACAAAGTAAACTGCCACTTAACGGGCTGTTCGGATTCACTCTGCAAACCTTTGGCCCTCTAAATGGTGAAGGCCTCTCTAGATTTGTACTGGACACGTGTTTTTGCTAATAATCTTACTTGTAAACAAGAAATGAGAATGTTGGCCCTTTCTTAAAATCAGAATAGAGAAAATAATTTCCCAGTGGAATAGGGGAAGTCTTAAGCATTTAATCATAATGCTTTGTGAGTAAAGCTAAAGCTAGCCAGTATGTCATCATTTTGGAAGGAGGGTAGAGAAGACCTGCAAAGTGCTTGTGTAGCCACAAAAGAAGTCTTCAAAACACTGCAGAATGGGTCAGCTATAAAGAACATATTCTATAAAATAAATTGCCTCTGACACAAGAGGCAAGTTTAAAGCAGCAGACAACTCGTGACTATTCATAGACGACACCACAGTAAATAAGCTATTTTTAGTATAAAAGGGGGAGGGCTACAGGTTCCTGAGTTTGTTTATTTTTTTTTAAGGAGCCAGTCTTTTAAGAAGTGATGAAGAAGTAAAAATTAGGCTTGTGCCAGATGTTGTAGCTCTCCTTGTTCTTTTAGGGGGGAGGCAGGGAGGGGGCAGGGGATGGCAGCCAGTAGCTAACAGCTTTCTAGACTGTATCTTCCTTCATTAAGTTTATCTTCTATGCAGGGCTGACTGTTTGTGGTGGCTGGTAAGTCACATACTTTATGGTACTTCAGCAAAGCTTTCAAGCTCCTTGACAACTTGCTTTAGGTAGAGGTAGCTTTTTACATGTCTCAGGCCACTGAGATGGTCTTCTTGAACAAGCATCTGAATCTGGTCATCATATTCTTTTTTTATTAAAGTTACTTTAAAGTATGGTAGACTGTTATCATGGCAGACGGTGTATTTGTGAGGGTGAAACTGGTCGGGTTTTTTTACACTGTATCTCTCCTGCAGCCAGACTGTTGATCTCCTCATGCAAGAGTCAGGATGTCGTTTAGAACATCCTTCAGCTACCAAATTCCGCAATCATGTCATGGAAGGAGAATGGGATAAGGTAACGTAGGGCTTATAGGACTGTATTAACCACTGTTGAAATTTATAGTATCTATGAGAGAATTCAAAATTCATCCTCCTTATATACTTTTTTTTTTTCTTATACTGATTTCTGCAGGCTGAGAACGACCTGAATGAACTTAAGGCCTTAGTGCATTCTCCGCATGCAATTGTGGTAAGAGGCACACTTGAACTCTTTCAGAGCTGTGTAGTTGGACTACTTGTAGTGGTGTAATCTTTCACTATGGAGTTGGTTGTCCATAGTTCTTGTTTTCTCTTTTTTTGTTTACTTTAAGATGCTTGCATGCTATCTCAAACGTCATACTAATCTGAACTTCTTTTATTCTGTTGAATAAGAATGTGAGATAGGCAGCCCAAAAGGATTGAGGCTAAGATTTGGTGTACTGAATGTTTAAAACTCTATTAAGCATACCTAACTGATAAAATGTAAATCCTGTCACAGTCCTAAAATAGGTCAGTTTCTGTAGAAACTGCCTATGTTGAATACTAATTTCAACCTTGAAATACTTCTTACAATCTCTGTGTTTATATGAGTTAGGTTTTCTTGAGGAGAGAGAGGTTTATAAATAAAATGCACTAATACTAATGTGGAGTTGGCATTGTAATAGCACATTACAAGAATATAGAGGCTGCTATAGACCATGAACAATACTGTTGCTTTTCCAGATGGCTTTTAAAGAGAAAATGCATTTGTATTGCTGTTTGTGATTTTATTTAGAGCTTTTTCTCTTTGGGTGGCTTTTTTTTTTCTTTTAAAAAAGATAAACCTAGAAATAGAAGGTTGGTGGATCCTGTGACTTGACAACTACAATATGTGTTGTTATAATTTCTCTTGCTTTCAGTGAAGTGTTTCTTGTTTTGATTTTTGGATCTCAAGATGAAAATCATTATTTGGCTCTTCAAGGAGCTTGTTCTCTCGTATTTAAACGTTTATTTTAATGAGGTGAAGTTAGAACAGCTATGGTCACTTAGGAAGTAAACAGTATCAAGGCTTTTTAAAGTGTCTGTGACTGTAAACAATGAGGAATCAGCTGATGGCTGCTTAGTTCCACTTCTAGCTGATTCATTTGTTGTCAAGACAATTTCCTGTCTGGTGGGGGAGGGAGAGAAAGAGAGAACAGGAAATGAAGTAGGAAAAACAGATGTTTAGCAAAACATCAGAGGATACTTGACAGAAGTTTACATTTAGTTCTATTAATTTGGTCAAAGCTTAGCACTTCTTAATTAGACCAGTAGTTCACTTTCTCTTTTGTCAAAGACCTGAAAGAGTTGAGAGTATTGCATGCAGCTTTCAATAGTTTGTCTAGCCCGAAAGTATGGAACTGCCATATGGGAATATGAATGGTCATTTGAAGCAGATTTTTCTCATGTTCATGTTTCTGAAGTTACAGAGTTTGTCTGTAGTATTAAAGTGTTTTGCATGTCAGAGAGTCAAGAGGTTTAATTGAGTTGTCAACTTTGTACTTTTTGGATAACTCAAATTGAGAAAAAAGAATATTTTCCTTCTGTTCTGAAGGGCTCCGAGAGCATTGCTAGTATTGATGTCTTAACTGGTTCCATAAAGCTTGGTGCAGTAAAAATACTTGGTTTAGACTGAACTTTACCTGAACCAATATTAACTATTTTCTTTTTAAAGTTGATCTCCTTTATATAAACTTGATATCATTTAGAACAGGTAACAGTTTTGAATGTCTTACATGTGTAAGACAGCATTATTTCCAATGATAAGTTGAGCTTGCGTGTGTTCTGTTGCATGCACAGAGTCTCCTCTTCCCTCCCTGTCCAGCTTTTGTGCACATGGTTGAGGTTCTGGGTGGGTGTTAGTGCTGTCAGCAGCTGGGAAGCTAGAGAAAGATCATTACAGGTAAGGAGGGATGCTTTATGCTCTGTAGGTATTCCCCACTGCAGTAAAGTCAGAGCTAATGAAGCTGATAAATGTGTTGATCAGGAAAAGTCCGAGCAAGGTGCTGCTGCAGGTAACTCTTTAAAAATAGAAAATTGGGTATTGAGTTTCCTGACTTGTGACTCACACTATGTGACTAGATGTTTTAAAAATGTGTGCACACAAGAAGAATGGGTACCTAAAAATTTAGATGACACAGAGTATTTAACTAAGTAGGGTGTGTGTTCTGTGGTTTGTTTTTGGTTTGTGGTTTGGGTGGGTTTGTCGTTTTTTTTGTTTTGGTTTTTTTTCCTTATAATTAATATGACCTGGACAAAATAACCTGGATACATGGTTGCTTTTGAAATGTCTGGTCAGTGAGGGAAATGCATATGTATTTTTAAAATCCTACTCATGTTTAATTTCCTGATTTCTGCAAAGTGCTTTAAGGTCTACAGGTGAAAACACTAAATATGAAATGGCTGATGTCAATTTTTAAAGTTTTGATGCAGTGTGTTGATATGGGGGGGGAGGAGGGTGTGGCAGCACACAGGACAGTTTGCTATTTCTATTTGTGTCAACACAACTGAGTGCTGTACAGTATGTGATTAGTCATGTTTACTTTTCCAGCATGTAAGATACATATAAGCTGTCTTAGAAAATCTGTAGGAAAACTTTATAATTGAATCAAGTATGATGTTTTACCTTGAGTAACAGTTAGAAAACACCAACTTTGAGCCACCCTGAGGTTTTGCTTACTTTGGGGCTACTCAAGCATGTGATGGCATCTCTTTTGGGTACTTAATTGCACCTAGGAAGAAACTTGGAGGTTATTCCTCTACAGTCATCTAGAAAATACCTTCAAATTGTTCTCTTTACTTATTCCAGAGGTATACAGCCTGCAGCAGGCAATACAGTCTAAAAAGTGAGTTAAATATTATCAGTTGAGTGAAGTGCTCCACCTGCCTGCATGGTGTCCATCTTGCTACCAGCATTAAGGGCAGTTCCCTACTGGAGTTAATTACTCCCTGTGTGGAAGGACTTGGTATGGTTGAAGCCTCATTAAATTCCTTGCCAAATTCTGTAGAGCAGAATGTTTTCTGCCCTTTACATATCAGGGTATTTAAGTTTTGGATTGTTTTTAAGTGGTTTTATCAGTGTTTTACGAAACTATCGAAGTAAAGGGCTACAGGATAAAGAAAACTGAGATCTTAGTCCTGCAGGCTGTAAGTAGGTAGCTACTGTGTTCAGTTTGTTTTGAAACATCTGCTGATAATTTCACCATGTATTTTAGTTACCTATTTAATTTCGAAGAGCAGTTGTTTCAGCAATGTTTACTTATTTTGGACTCCTAGTACATCAATAAAACTGTTGTGGAGCTTGTTAAGATATGCAAGTTGAAAATAACACCAAAATCGAGACCTAAACTTAGGTTATTTTGCATTTTGCTCATTAAACTTCTCAAGATTCACTGCTGGTTACTGATCAGAATGGCCCAATTTCTTGCCTGTGGCAGTATGTTTGTCCTGTTCCTTTCACAGTTTTGTTTGCTGAGGTTTTCACCTTTGGTTAAGTGGTGATGATGGGTTATGGTACATGCCAGACTTCCTAGAATTTAGGATTCTGGAAGGGGCTTTCCTAACACTTAGGACAAGGAAGGAGTACAGTACTAAGCATTCATGTTAGTAATCGAAGGCTGTAGTTTGAAGAAAGGGAAATGCTAACAGTGCACACATTGAAACAAATAAACAAAACCTTGGAAATCTGCTAACTCTTAGTTTTACCCCAGGGTAATCCAAGTTCAATTTACACTTGAATAATAGCTTGTAGAAACAACAAAGTAATGCACTTTATCCTCATCCTTTCTGCAGAGGTGAAAGACAGGGTGAGGTAGTAATAACTGAACAAAACTAGCCAGAGTGCAGTGCTGACACTTGGATTGGACTTTCCCGAGGGTCCTTCAGGATGAGGAACTTTGGCTATAAGCTAAGCAATGGTGGTGTCTGAATTTTAAATTGTTCAGCTGTAATGAGTGTAATGATGTTGAATTTCCTTTGCAAACACTGAGATGGTAACAAATCTCAGGCACTTGTGTTACTTCAGTATGGTTTCTATTATAATCATTTTGATTTCTCTTCTTTGTAAGGCAGCTAAGAACGTGGAGAAAGAATAAGCTACTTAATCAGTGGAGTTTGTGCTTTTGCTTTACAGTTGTCAATATTATAAACAGTTCTCTTTACTTCTAGAAGAGGTTGTTTGGTTTGTAGAAGAGATGATGTACCCAAAATGGTCTTGGATTTTGTAGAAGGTGGTGTTGGAAGAAATTAGGAGTACTTTTAGGCTGGCATAGAGGAGTTGAGAGAAATCTATTTGTCAGCAAAGTCACTAATTGCACAAAAATGGGAAGTAGGAGACAGTGTGTCCCAATGTTAAAAAAATGACCTGCAGTGTGATGTTACTGGAGTGTGACTCTTGCCTTAAGGAAGTTCATGCCATTGTTTGAGTATGCGGTAGGGCAAGTTTTGGAGCAGTTATCAAAATAGCTTAGAAATTCAATGTAACTTCCCCATCAAGACTTTATTCCCTGCCCTCTGCTATTGATAAGTTACTATTTCAAGTTGCTTATCTCTTATTCTAATTCTCCATTATGGGAACACTAGATTGCTGCATGAAATGTATAATACTTGGTTCTTCTGGAGGCCTTTGTATTCCTGATGTGCCTAAGTCATACATGGCACTGATGACCTCTTTTTTTAAACCATACTTTTTAGCCTAGAACTGAAATTACACCTCTTTGACAACAGCATTCTGAGTGGTAGTATTCCTGTAATGCTTTCATGGAATTGCTGGGACTGATGTTATAAAATCCATGTTATAGGGTTTTTCTGCTCTCTTTAATTTTTCCTGTAACAAAACGAATTTAATGTGCCAAGTCCTGGAAGTAAGGAGGGAGAAAAGGTAGGTTATCATATTTAATGGAAGTATTGTATAAATTGAATAAATACTATATGCAGGGAATGGAGAAGGAAGATAGGGCTTACAGTTTTTATTACAAACTGGAAATATCAGGCTGTTTTTTATCTGGTGGTGAGCATCAGGGTGAGGTGACCAAGAGCAGTGAAATATAGTGTGTGTCTGCTGCCTGGGCATCTCCATGTATCCTGGAGAGCATGTGCACAGCTAGTGGAGGAAGTTTTTATCCCTCCTGCTGCTGGTATATAAGCAAACAGTGTGGGGTCTGCTGGCCTGTTGCATGGAGCCAACCACAGGGCTTGTGAATAATTGGGATATCTTTCATTTGGTTTTTCACATGTCAGAACATCAAAAAAAGTTGTCTCTCCTGGAAGAACTGTACAGTAATGATCTACTAATTCCAGATTCAAATAAACTAAAGAGCTGGATTGGGAGTGCAATACAGGTTTAGAGTGCACTACAGACAAGTTTGAACATAAATCATCTTTACTGTGTCATGTTTTATGCTTCACAAAGCTGTGTGGTAAGTTAATGACACTGTATGTGGAAACTTCATTCTTTTGAAGAACTGAGTGGCTCTGGAAATGAAAATGCTTTATATTTTTAACTTTGGATTTAACATCTAGTGAGCCTTAAACTTTCATGTGAGCTTTAATAGGACAGGAACATCTTAAACTTCCTGATTATCCCTCTACTTAAGGAGGCTGGCAGTGTGTTTGAAACTAAGTAAACATTGACCAAATATGAGCATGAAAGTAGTGAGGTGCCTGAGGTCTGATGAAAGCAAAGGAAACTGGTGATTGAACTGGTGGTGTATTCATTAGAAAAGCAAATGTAGTTTGCTATGCTGTATCTCCAGTCTATATCTCACCAGCTTGTCTAAGCATGTACGTTTTCCTCATTTTCCTCTTCAGCCTGGTGAGTTTTGTGGACTAAACCTGTCATTTCTGTCTGATAACTGGGAGCAGTAAAGAATGTGTACAAACACAAGATACTTGGTTTCATCCAGAAACAACCAGTGTGTTTCTACTAAAATTAGTATTAAAAATTTATAGGCCTTCAGGCTTTTTTTTTAATATAGTAACTTAATGCCTAATTTACTTTTTCTTTTTAACCAAAGATATTTTTTGTTAGAATAGCAGGCTTGATTATTTTTTTTTTGAAAGAAAACAACCAAAAACTTTATAAGTTAAAGTAAAACTAAAGTAACAGCACTTAATTCAGAGTGTTGGAGTGACTCCTAAATATAGGAAACTATTATTTTCTGTAATCCTGAGAACAACCCCCAAGGAAAACAAGTTAACATGGAACTACAAAAAAAAAACCCAAATCACAGGCAATGTCAGTTTGTTACTGTTATGTTATGCAGCCACACAAACAATCCCTGTCAACACCTATGTAAGCAGTATGAGAACTTGTTGAGTTGTCCTGTTGTGTTCTGTGCTGTCTTGCAGTCTTAAATATGTGAATAACTGATTTGGGGCTCTTTTCTTGATAGAATGTTTCACTGGAAAGCCTGTCTAATGCAGGGTTTGAAGGATGATGACTAAAGAGAGCAGGTAGAAATGGGACCAGTTGCAATGGGGATCTGAGGAAAGAGATAGGAACATACTTGGAGCCCCATCAGGCAGGGAGGAAATTCATGGATAGCTTAATTGCTGCAATGTTGTTGGAAAGCCAACAAATGAAATTGAGTAATGAAACATTACTTAGAGCTTTGTTTCTGAAGGGCATAGTAGAATGGTTTCTACTGTTCTGTTTAGGCTCAAACGTTTTCTGAAACTTCAGTCAACCTTTTTCCCCTGACTGCTGCTTTCTGTCATGTCAGAGGATGAAGTTTTTGCTGCTGCAGCAGAAGTACCTGGAATACCTGGAGGATGGCAAGGTCCTGGAGGCACTTCAGGTTCTACGCTGTGAACTGACGCCTCTGAAATATAATACAGAACGCATTCATGTCCTCAGTGGGTAAGTGTTTGGACTTTGAGAGCTCTTGCAGAAAAGTTTTTTAAGGAATTTTGTAGCTTTTGATAGCTGATGTTGTAAAGACTCAAGCTGTATTAAAGCTACTATCCTGGTGAATAATAAGCTGTACTGAGATGTGATAAAATTATGTTCAGTAGACAATATTTTGTGTCAGATGCTTGAAAATAACCTGATGGTGATTTACTTAAATACTACTAGAACCCAAATTAGCACATAAGTATGGTCATCTGTTCTTGAGAATTATTAGCCAGTTAGCTTATAATTTAATTAAGTGGGTATAATCTGGTTTGTTCTTAGATGAAAATAAGACACTGCTACCTTCCTAAAATTGCATGTGTTTTGTTTTCTTTTTGTGTGGACAATTTGCAGACATTTGTTCAGAACATGTGCATTAGTGTGAAATAGTTCCCTGCGTTTTTCCCTCTTGGTCTCAAGCTTAAGTTGCCTGTTCCCACTTCATTTAAAATGTTATGATCTGTATCATGCTTAAAAGTGAAAAGAACTCTTCCAAAAAGACTTGGTCTGTTGGTGTGTGTGCACTTTTGAAACAGGTACCTGATGTGTAGCCATGCAGAAGACTTGCGTGCAAAAGCAGAGTGGGAAGGGAAAGGAACAGCTTCCAGATCTAAACTTTTGGACAAACTCCAGAGTAAGATGTTCTAGTGTTTAGAATTTCTTCTCACCTCCGTTAAATCCAGTATAACTTGCACATTCCAGGGAATTGGCTGTGTTTTGCTGGTTGGTTGTTTTTTTTGTTCGTGGGGATACCTTTAGTTGCCTTTACCCTTTGGTCTTCTGTACCTGACCTTTTGCTATCTCTGATAAACTCTTTGTAATAAGAACTGTTACTTCTTAGCTCTGCTGCATGCAGTAGTGATAGAACGTGGTGATTAAATGTGTGGTTTGGGGGGGGGTGTGTGTGTTATAAACCCAGCCAGTGAGTGGTGGAAACCAAATGTGACCTATAACCAGTAGTGATACTGGTACTGATTGATAGTGGTCTCATACTTTGCTCTGAATTATGGTTTCTCCTCTTGTGGCTGTTGTAGTCATCTGTACTAGAGTTGTGAAACCCATGGTATTCTTTATTTTCATAGTGCTGGTAAGAGAATTTCTTAGAGGAATACAGCTGATGGTGTTGTTAAACAACATTATAGATTTTGTTAAATACTGAGTTTTGAGTTAGCTTGTGTAAATGGTGCTTGTTGGCCAGGACAATGTACTCTGTAACAGCAAATACCTTGCATACAACTCTGCTTTCCAGACGTTCATGTTTCTAATTCCGAGTGTATAGCTGTAAATTCAGCAAGCTGTGTGTGCTCTTATTTACTAAGGTCTCTTCCAAAACCACTCAAATCAAAGTATGCTCTTACTTGACACTTGCTTTTGATAAGTCTCTTTTTCTTCCTAACTCCTCTGAAGCCTACCTACCCCCATCAGTGATGCTTCCTCCGAGGCGTTTACAGAACCTGCTCCGCCAGGCTGTGGAACTCCAACGGGACCGGTGCCTATATCACAACACCAAACTAGACAGCAATCTAGATTCTGTCTCGCTGCTAATAGATCACGTTTGTAGTAGGTAAGAAACTTCCCTGGCTTCTGAGATGGGCAGTATTTCTTGGTCTTTTAAAATAATCTGATTGTTAGCAGAAATGTGAAAACTGTTCTGAGCTGGTTTAACAGGATTTTACTGGGAAAAAGTAGTTCTGGCTAAATGAGCAATGGAGGTGGGGAGTAAAGAAGGTGTGTAGAGGAGGTTTTGGTATCTGGATGTGGGGTAATGGGATCAGACTGAAGCTTAAAAATTTTAATCAGATTGGTGTAGAAAGAAGATACTGCTATGCTAATCTGCTGCTATTTGTTTCTGGTCATTTTGGACAGCCAGTCTGTTTATTCATCACAGGATTGCTGTGATTTTTCACTGGAGAATCAGTGGTGTGTTGCTTATCCAGACTCTGTCTTCAAGGTTGCTGGAATGCAGAAAGCCTGCTGAAGCATGCTTCCATGAACTCAACTTTCACCTGTAACTTTTAAGAGTAGACACAGGTGCTATTAGACACAAAAATTAAAACAGAGGAGAAATCTGCAGTGGATTTTTCTGAGTTACATAATATACAACATGGATACTATAAAGAACTATTTTCTCAGATTTTTAAGATCGTAAGAATTGAGCGTTGTCTCTTATGCCTTTGTATTGGCTCTTTAGGCTGTTCTGGATAACTTTTTTTTTGTGACAAAATGGAGGCTGCTTCTGAACCTTCAAAATGCAATACTCTTACATAGACATGAAACAGGAAAATGTTTGTTTTTAATAGGCTGACTTGAGCAGTTTTCCCTCATCCAGCAAAACTTGGCTAAGGACCTAAAAACTCAATGTAGCTTTTATGGAAAACTGCTGTGCTGTGCACGGTGGATTAAGGGAATAAGGGCTAGAACATAAGGGCTGTATGGGATATCCTTGTATTTTTGTCAATATATCCTTATGTATTTGTCCTTCTATATGTAACAAGGTAACACTTGAGCTTACAGGGGAATTGTTTTCAGTTAAGGTTAGTTCATCTGAGGAAGTTAATTAAGAACTGATAAACTTGCTTATAGAAATTTTCTATACTCAGCTGCTTTGACTTGCATTCTTGGGTTACTTGGAATCAGTTTTTAGAGATGCAGACTTCCATAGTACTTCGCTGTAGCCATCTTAAGGTTGAAAATTACTGTCTTTGGCACAGTATTCAAGTAGCCTTTTAGCTTACAGTTTTTCTGCTTTGCATTGTTTCAGCAGCTGTGTGTGTGCAGACATTTGAATGTTGCCATTTTAAGAGCTGTTGGAAATGATCATATACTGGTGTTGTGGCTTCCCTCCTTCAGAAGTGAGTCTTAAAATCAGACTGCCTAGGAGAGATTTAACCTTTAAGCAAGTCCATGAGTAGTGCTGGATGTTGTGCAACAGGTTTGATATTACTAATCAAATCCCAAGGAGCATTCAAGATCACTGTGAAGAGCTTGATTTACTGAAGCCAGGGTACAGAGAGCCAGAAAGAAAAGATACTGCATGCAACAAACCTGGGTTTGAATTTTCTCCATCTGAACCTATTTGCTGACATAAAAGTTTGGGTGTAGTTTAGGTTTTTGGTTTGTTGGTTCCTTTTTTTCCACTAAAGTAGTATTTCCTAAACTTGCATATTTGCTGTGTATATACATACATAGATACTCATGGCTACTGTAATTTTAAAAACTCCAACAAAGAAAGTACCTGAAAATCCACTTGAAAAGAAAGGCTTCCATTCTGTCCTCATCTTATTGTAGCTGCCTGTTGCAGGGGTCTGAGTGCAGTTTGTGGTGTGCTGCCATGCTTGGGCATAGTGAGGTAAGTTAAGACAGTGGAAGCCAAATTTTGAGGAAGGTGACAGAAGGAACAGTGATCTAATAGCTTAGACAATTCAACTCCTGTGCTATTTAATTGATGGAACACTGGTAAGTTTCCCCTTTTTAGTTGGAACTAATCCCTTTTGGACATAACAGCAATATTTTGGTTAAGCATGCTTGAATTGCACTAACAGGCAAAATGTTTAAGTAAAAACTCACTTGATAAGAGCAGGAGATGTGAGTGAGGCAGTACTGGGGGTGAAGGATTTAATTTTATTGTGCCAGAGATTTTTGATAGTAGAGAATTGATGCTCTTGGGGATGATGATTTCTGGTTTTGAGAGCCTTTGGCCTAGTTGCGTGTGTTGGGGTTTTTTTTGTTCATTTGCTTTTTTGGTTTTCTTTGTTGAGGAATAAATCTCATTGTAGGTACAGGGAATAAAAAGGTAGCTATTGAGTATTTTATTCTATAATTTTGAACTTGTGTAAATACAACAACAGGAAACTTTATTAGATGCTTTATCTCAGTAAGTGAATGACATAATTCAGGTGTTTTGTGCTGAACAGAACGACTTGTACTGAAACACTTCAAGAAAGATGAAGAAAAGCCTTTGAGCTTCAGTAATATCTAATTACCAAAACTAGAAGCTGTTAAGACAACTGGTTCTGGTTTCTTGTTTCAAGACTGCTGCTATTTCCTTCCACAGCCAGGTTATTTAATGTGGTTTTGCTATCTGTGAAGTCAAACCTGTTGAGTTCTGTTTCACTAGTAAAGTGAAAAGGACTTTTTGTGGGAGCATTCTGATCCAACTGAGTTGTGAGCAGCATAATTCAGTGTTGGGATGTGTCTGCAGCAGCTCTAATAACTGTGTGTCACCCCTTTTAGGAACCCAAAGGTATCTTACTATGAAAACTGTCTGCTCCAGCATTATCCTGCTTGCTTTTCATGTCTACAAAACCTTGGCTGCTTTTCTTAAGCTTTAAGATGGAAGAGCTATTGTTCCATAGAGTACTATTTTGAAATGAAATGTGCTGAAAAGACTTTCCTGGGACACAGTGTGCCCCCTGTACTTTGTGTGAATTATGGATGCAGCCTCACCTCCTAGGGCAAGTTGCTGCTCTGAGCAAAAACATTAATTTATAACATTATGGCTAAATAGTAATGAAACACTGCTCCTGTAGGTGCACAACTCTGTGTAAGGGCTTGCCTGCTGCCCTCTAGACTTAAGGAAAACAAAGTCTTCTTTTGTGAGTGGGGCTTTTTACCTTGGGTTCAGTGTTCTTCCAGGGGCAACCAGGCAGTTCCTGGTCAGCTGAAAGCAGAGCACACTTGTGTTTCTCTATAAAAAAGTAAGTATGGACATATCAAAGGAAGCCAAATACATATATATATACATACATTTTATCCCTCCCTACTGTAAGACAGAAAATGAGACTGTATGGTTGTTCAGTGTGCTGCTTGATGGTCTTTAAGCACAGACTAGGAAGCCTCTTCTAATAAAAGAACATGGACTGTGAGGGTACAGAACACTATGTGAAGCAGAACTTTTTCTAGCTTCAGGGAAGTAGTCGTTTTTTAGGTGTCTGTCAGCCTAGCTGCCACCAAACTGTATTTGTAAACATGAATGTGAAGGAAGTAAGTTTTCTGCTTAAAATAATAGGAGCGTTAATGGGGGGGGTTGTTTGATTGTTTTCATTTTTATTTATTTGCTTTGGTGAGTGGGTTGTGATATGTTTTTGTTGTTTTCTTGGGGTTTTTTTAAAGTCAGTTTATCTCCAGTGATAAATACAACTGTACATTCAAGGGCACTGTCATTTCCTTAGTACCACTGTGTCCCATCAGTGGTGTTGGCCTGTTGCACTGGGTGCTATAAAAACTCAGCCCACAACTAAACCACTTCAGGATCTCTGCAATTGAAGAAAAAGTGTCTGTGGTTAGAGACTATCTTTTAGTGCATCTGAACAATGAACTTTTACTTTTTGCAGTATTACTTTGAAATGAAGACATCTGCTGTAAATGCCTACATTTGTTTTATCTTAGCTCTGAAATTCTTATTTGGGAGCTTGTAGGCAAGATTTAAATCAAATAAAACTTGTCTCCAGTTCTCACCTAACTTAATAATTTGACTGTTAGCTTTTTTTTTGGTGTGTAGCTAGAGTATTAAATATTGGCTCTAGAGGAATGTTTGAATCTTCTTTAGTAGTTTATCATGTAATACTTGGTTTGAGAAACACAGCATTTTACAAAATAATTTAGATTTTGTGAGGGAGAACTGTTCAAGTTGAAAGCTCAATGGTATCTTGCTAGTTATACTTAGATTTTGTATGTGGTACATACAATGTGGTACAAAAGTAAAAATGACAAAACAAAGGCAAAGAAACATCTAGTTTATTGCAAGGTCACATTCAGGAAAAGGACCTTTTATGTAAGTATCATTTCTTGGTAAGATACAGCTAAGTGAGTTAGATACCTACAGAAACTTCATGAGTAAAAACATTTCACCTGTGGTTCAAAGAGACCTATACTATAGTATTTTCTATACAGTAGAAAATGATATAGTAATAAACTGTTACACTCCTGATGATGTCAGTTTAATTCCAAGTTACATGAAGGCATAACAAATTATGTGAGTGAAATAAGAGCAGTTCTGTGTTCTTATGTTAATTATGATGACTTGATGGTGTTAATTATGATGGCTTGTATCTTGTTGCCAGATAAGACACTTTGTTCTGTACTTAGTTGAAACAGCTGTTAATAGAGGGGTTTTCTAAGTTGTCTGGTCTTGCATTTAAATAAGGTTTTTGTTTGACTTTTTTTAAATAGCTTGACTTTAAAAAATCTTACTGCTGTGTTATTAATCTGTGAATCACTTTGTTTTCCCAGGAAACAGTTTCCATGCTATACCCAACAGATCCTAACGGAGCACTGTAATGAAGTGTGGTTCTGTAAATTCTCCAACGATGGCACTAAATTAGCAACAGGATCTAAGGACACAACTGTTATTATATGGCAGGTCGATCCAGTAAGTGTGCAAAGTGTGAAAATGTGTATGACTTGTCTTTCCCTTTCCTCTCTGCTTTCTCCTGCTAGGATGGTGTGATTCTTGTAGAATAGGCTGACATGGACTGTAGCCCTGTTACATCCCATTCCTTGGGATGTAAAAGTCTTGTAAGTCTCGTAGCTGTAGGATGTTTCATACATCTTTCCTACGCATGTCTATTGGTATATAAGAGGTTGATTGATGAATCTAATCCTGTTTTGACTTGTAGAAGTAATTATGAAAGTATGTCCATGTAGTTCATAATAACTGAAGACTGGGAATAAACTTTAACATATACACACAGCATTTGAAGTTGCTAATGCTTGTGGAACACTATCAGAAATAAGATCCTTATGGTTTTTTAACCACACAGGTGCAGGCTGGTATGTGAGGTGGAAAATGGGAGGTTTCTGCACTTCCATGCTGGTGTTCGGTAGGATTTGAAAGCTGAGTTCCTTTTCTTTCACTTCAGCTTAGGAAGCTGTATAATCTGAGTCCTTTTTTGCTATTAAAATGATGGGAGGACTTTAAAACTGATCCATGTGCATAATTGTTATGTAGCCCCAGAACTAACAGCAGGCACCGTGGCTTTTTCAGGCATAAGACTGCTGTGGTTTGTGTCTTACTGGGGCCGGTGTGCTCTGGGCCAAGAGCTGCATAGCAGCAAAACTGACTTCTATTGTTTAGTTTGGAAATTACTTGTGTTTTGTTTGTTGGTTTGGGGCTTTTTTAGCAGTAATTCAGATGAATTAAGGATCAAAAGTTTTTTGCTGTTAACTTGTCACTTGACTGTAGATGCACATCTTCCTTCTATATTGATGGGTTTTAATACCAAACATCTTGATTAGCACATCTTGAAGTGAATTGTTACCTAATAGCTGATTAGTAAAACCACATAAATGTTTTGTGAGTGTTTAGACTAAGCCTTTTGACCAAGTGTTGCTGAAGAATAAAAATATCTAAAAAATAATTAGTGGGAAAGTGGTTTTATAGAGTTTTATTGGTTTGTCTCTTTTTTTGAGTGCTTTAAAAAAATTGCAATGCTTTCAAGCAGGTAGATACTTAAATAGCATTAGACCACATCAAGTGGTTCATTTTCATATTTGCCAGAACATGCTTCTCACATTTCCTGTAGCAGTTGACAATGTCTTTTGACCCCATAAATTTCATCTGTTTTTCAAGGCTTTAGATATACAGAATTATTCTAATCTGTTTGCATAAACTACATGGAAACAAATATCCAGCAATGTCTGGGCAAGTGGTGAGGGAGCCCTGTTTTAAATCAAGTGTTTGATTTTTCCACACGCACTTCACATGTGTAAGAATCCTTCACTTCTCTCTCTCTTTCTTCATCACCCCCCTTGAAGTGTAAGGACACTGCTGCAATGTGTTGTCTTAATTTCATACCTTGAATTTCTTAGTATTTACTAAGACCCAGCCACATGTCTAGACTGTCTTAACCTATTCTTCTGTTGTCATTTTTGTGTGCTAATTTCAAAGTTCTACCACAGACTCAGCAGCATTAAATAGTGTCTTGAGTTGACTAGGTTTGTGTGGGATGCATTATTTGACTGTCAGGAAGTGTGGCAGAATCTCTGTGGAGCACAAAGGATGAGCACACTGTGCATCACCTTGTCTAACATGTATCTTCTTTGTTAAGAGTTCTTCTTTAACTGGCTCCTTAAAAAAATCTCTTCTGCATTTTCTAAAAATGGTTGACAGGTTTTTGGCGTTTCAGCCAAGGAGTTCAGTTGCTGCAGACTTGAGTTGATGCCTGAATAGTTGCTTGTCATACTCAACAAAAATTTGGGAAGCTGTATGTAAGGGATAGAAGTGCTGAGATTTCTTTTGGTGGTGGGTGGGAGGCAGGTTGACTACATTTGGGGGTGTTTGCCTGAAATACCACTGACTGCTGTTTTAGAGCATGGTATAGCAGCTTTATGGTATTTGGAGGAAAGTATGAGAGCAGTATGGAAGATAGTAACAGCCACACAGTGCTATCATTAGAAGAGGAATATCTTATGTATCTTATTTCCCATCAGTTTCAAATATGCTGAAGTGACAGGCTGCTTTAATCGTGTTGTAAAAAGAAATGTATCTGTTCCAGACAAGCTCCAGGATGTGAGGTGATGTCAGACATGACTCAGTTCCCTTGAAAATCACTTTAGCTATAGACACAAGAATGTCTAATACAGTCCAGGAATAATGATTAGAATGGAAAAGGGATTTTGAGGAGGTCCATTCATTTGCCCCTCTTTCTCTGCACTGTGAAGATTATTCTTAGCTCACTTTCTTTTGAGGAATTTACTTCTTCTAGCCAGCAGAACCCCCAGTGCTGCAGGCTGGCTGAGAGTCACCAAATCCCTTGCAGCTGATCCCAGGAAACAATCCTTCATGTCACTCTTCCTCTGGTCTTTCTCTTTAGAATCAAGAAGTGCTCTGTTGATTGATACTGAAAAAAAAAAAAAAAGAGAGAGAATGGACAATTAAAGAAATCAAGCTAGATTTTCAAACTAGTCACCCTTTTTGAGAAGAAGCTGGAGATACAAGCATCTGCCATGCATGGAAAAAATGGGAGTGGGTGGGTAGAGGGAGGACAGTTTCATTGCCCTTTGCAAGAGGCTTCAAAATAATTATTTTTAGCGTTTTAACAAGCTCTGTTCTACTTGTGTATATGGATGCTGTTACCAGGAATCAGTGCTAATACTGTACTGAAGCATGTTTCTGTATTTAGGAAGCCAGTGTGTCGTTATTTCACAGTATCTAGCTGTACTATTTATTTTTACAAGTTTCCTGAAAAGTTGAGTTCCTCTGACAAGGCAGCAGTGAAACAGTTGTAATGTAGAGATGATACAAGATGCTGCATGTGCCAAGTATGCTTCATTCACTAAATCTGGCAGAAAACAGCTTGCTGTAGGCAACACTTCTGAAATAAGAACACCTCTCAAGGAAGTTTTAAAAAATATTTTTCTGTAAATCTCTTTCCTTGAGCAGCACACACAAGATATATGCAAGTTTATAAAAATACTGGCACTACAAGGTTTTTCCTTGTCGGTAGCTGTGAAGGTGTTGGTTCTCTATTTAACCATAACAAGTTTCCAACATGTCTTTACTTTTAAGAAAGTAACTTAATTCTATAAAATATAGATAGTAGTGCTTTCATATTCAAGTAGATGTAGAAAAACTTGACACTACAGAAATCGTCTGTACTAAGGCAAGTGTAATGTAGTGTAAAACTTTGTACACAGTGGTATTTCTTGAGTTTTATGTTCAGAATCTCAGAAAATTAGAACAAAAATACCTATGAGTGTTCTTGTTTTGAAGGTTGAAAGTTAGGAGCTTTCGTTTTCTGGCCCTGTAAACTAGCAAACCTGTCATGCTTTGAAATGGTTGCTGTGAAAATGTGAAATGTGGTGGGAGTTCATTTGTATTGTCTCAAGAACACCTCTCTTGTTCCAGGACACTCACCAGCTAAAACTACTTAAGACATTAGAAGGTCACGCATACGGGGTCTCCTACATTGCCTGGAGTCCAGATGACAACTACCTTGTTGCCTGTGGTCCAGATGATTGTTCTGAGCTTTGGCTCTGGAATGTACAAGTAAGTGGTGGCTAAGAGTGAAATAGAAAACTTTGTGGTCAGCCTGCTGCTTTTGTTTCAATATCTAAATACTGCAGGCGTGAATGAAGTAACTGCTGCAAACTCGTGCCAAGGTGGGAATGTAAAAGAAGAGATGCTAATCTTGCTGTCCTGCTGTCAGTTTGAAAAAAATAATTATGGCAGCCTGCAAATGCTCTTTGCACTTTGGACAGAACTGAAACTGGAGTTCAAGTCTAAGTGTCTGGGATTGTGCAGCAGTTCTGGGGTGTGTGGTTGCTGTCATTTCTGAGAAGGGATGGCATAAATGCATAGGATGTCAGAGAGCTTCTGAAGAGAAGGACAGCAAATGAATCAAGAAAGGCAGAGGGCATTATCATTGAAGGGAATTGCTCATTGATGATTTTAACAAGTAGCAAAAATAAAAGATGCAAACTATTTTACTTCATGTAACCCTCCCAGTGATGTTAGTGAAAGCGGCTCCAATTTATGATTTCAGAATTTTATCTTTCCGTCAGGTGCTTGGGCATTTTGCCATTCCCTCCATGAATTTGAAAATCACTTTCTGCTGTTGAATTTTATGGGCACTTGAGTTGATATAAAAGCTTCCCTTGCTTTGGTTGAGAGCTGCATAAACTTCCTTGTGCTGTCTTGGACTCTGAACTAATTTAGTTTCCTAAAACAAAAACACTCCCTTTCTTCACTCTTGGAACACTTTTCTTCTGTTTAATTGACTAAATTGGCTCAGTGAAGAGCACTACTGACAATGCCACTCATTGGTGTTCTGTCTTGTGAAACGGTGGCTTTATACGCTAGGCATGAAAGCTAAAATTTGGCGTGGAAAACTTCAGCTCAAGGAGGAAAACATTCTAACTACTGTTATGTTCCTAACTTCTTACTAAAATGTATTTTGTTACCTCGTCTAATCTCTCCATGCCTCCTTTCTTTCAGTATTTTGTTTTTTTTTTAATTTAATAGTCCTTGTCACTCTCTCGGCTTGTTCATGTAATTTCTTTTCATTCCACTCAAAATCCCTTTAATTGTCTTAACAGACCAACTATTCCGTCTCTCTTGATTTGAGAGACAAAGAAACTGTCCCAAATCAAGTCCAGATTTGCTGGATATGCTAAAGTAGTTCTGTCTTTTCATTGCATTATTCATAAATATGTGTTGCTTTTTAATAAACCTGTTGAAATATACACACTCCCAAACACTATTCATGTCAGATAAAATTACCAGTGCCTTTTTGGGAAAGGGTTCTGGTTTAAGGCCCTGCTGCCTCTGTTTATTTTCCAGACTGGGGAGCTGAGGACAAAGATGAGCCAGTCTCATGAAGACAGTTTAACAAGCGTGGCCTGGAATCCTGATGGGAAGCGTTTTGTAACGGGAGGGCAGCGTGGACAGTTCTATCAGTGTGTAAGTTCTCTCCATCTGTCCTTTTGAAAGCAAAGCAAGAAATTCAAGATTGTTTGATGCATTTCAGGTTTTGTGTGTGTGTGTACACTAAAGCTTCTGATCCTTTGTAATTCAAAGAAACAATACATTAATGCAAGTATTTCAGCAGCACTTTTGTATGGAACAGTTTGAAGGGTTTGAGCATCTTTGGTCTGCCTCAAGGAGGATTTGTTGTCTTGATTTTCTTTTTTTTTAGCTGCTTCAGAAAAAAACCACTAATAAAAAGCGGTACCTTTGTCCACAAGTGTTTTTATTCCACAGAATTTTGACAACATCTTCCTTAGTTTTTGCGTGCTGTCTTTGCTTAGTGAAAACAGAAATGTGAAACACCCATTACTTGACTAGTATTGATTTGGGGTGGTGGTCCACAGTTTCACCATATTCTTGATTATTTTTTCAACTGGTTCCCAGAACAATAATGTAGTATGCAGACTTCACTGTGAAGGTCAGCTCAGTGATGGGGTGCAGGTGGCATGTGTCATGCACGAGAAAACAAGTGACAGAAGGGCTTCTCTGCTCTCCAGGGCAGATTCCTACAAAAGCCCTTGGTTAAGACAACCAACTCCTAATTGATTAAGCCCTCCCTTGTCAAGGGTAAGATTGCATTCTGTAGCAATTGTCTGAATAGAAAGTGAAAAATATTTTTATTTGTGTCACAGCTCCTCAGAAACCTGAGACTAAATGGTTGAATGTTTGTTGTTTTTTTCTTCCTTCTGCTCAGGATTTAGATGGTAATCTGCTTGACTCCTGGGAAGGGGTGAGAGTACAATGCCTTTGGTGCTTGAGCGATGGGAAAACTGTTCTAGCATCGGACACACACCAGCGAATTCGGGGTTATAACTTCGAGGATCTCACAGACAGGAACATGTAACTACCTTTTTTTTTTTTTTTTTTTTTTTTCTGAATTCCTGCTTCTTAGTATCAGAGGAAAATTGAGGAAGGGTGTGTGGAACAGGATGGGAAACGATGTTTTCAATATTAAAAGATGGGACAAGAATTAGTGAGCAAGTTTCAGCAAGCAGCATTAGATCAAGTATTAGAAATAATTTCCTAAGCACTAGAGTAGGTTTCTGGTGATGTTTTGGAATTTCTATCATCACGACTACTTGTAGTCCTCTCAATTCTTGGCATATTTTAGTATATTCTGCCTTGAATTTAGGAGTTGAGGTCTGAAGTCCCTTTTGGTCTTGGTATTTGGCCTAAGTATAAACAAGTACTGCAGACCTGGCTTGTATTGGTGTATAGAGTCATCCCTGATTTCAGATTTGGAACTGTTTTTCCCTAATAATACTGCAGAGACAGGACATACCTGTTGTGTTGGTGTTGTGTCATTGTCTGGTTATCTTGACTCTCATGTCTTATCATTTCAGAGTACAAGAGGATCACCCTATTATGTCGTTTACTATTTCAAAAAATGGCCGTTTAGCTTTGTTAAATGTAGCAACTCAGGTGAGTTGGGGATGCTGAAAGGAAATGCAAATAAACCTGCTTGCAACTGCTACCTGTTTTTAAATATTTAGATGTGAGTTTGAATGTTTGATATTAACTAGTTGTATATTGTGTAATATGAAGGCCTTAATATTCATAAATATAGGATGGAATTCTCTAACAAGAATTCTTATTCTTGAGACCTGATTTTATTTTTCTTTGACTGATTTATAGTCAGGAGTTTTGTATTTGGAAATATGTACTATTAAATACTATTACCTGGCTGCTGATTGAGAAGCCAGGTACAGCAAGAACTGTGGCACTTCACATGTCTGGGGGCATAGATTTTATGTGTCTGTTTCTGCTTTTGCTACATTGGGTAAGAATAAAGCTTTCAGAGTGGAAGGGACCTAAGAGTGAAAGTTGAGTTTAGTAATTTGATACGTGTTTACTCTTTTCACCTACTAACTACCAAAGCTGGCTCTAAAGTAGTGCACTTCCATGTGTAATTTTTTTCATTGTTCAGAAGAATGCCATTAATAATATTTAATGATAAAATTATATTCTTTATATTTCTAATTTCCAGGGAGTTCACTTATGGGACTTACAAGACAGAGTTTTAGTGAGAAAGTATCAAGGTGTTACACAAGGATTTTACACAATTCACTCATGTTTTGGAGGTCATAATGAAGACTTCATTGCGAGTGGCAGTGAAGGTAACACCATTCTCCTTTGCAGAAAACTGGGACACTGTATCCTTCCTATACCTTCATCTTATAGGTGACAGTTGCTAACAACAACATTATAAAAGCAAACCAGCTGGCTCATGAAATAAATTTGAGGTGTGCTGAGATTGTGGCATACTTCAAGAAGTGATTGTGGGCTGGCATAAAGAATCTTCTGAGGATAGCAAAGGTAGAACGCATTAATTACTCTTTTTGTATTCCTCCTCTAAAGCAAAAGCATCTGCACAGTTTTAATTAGAAGTGGGTGGGGTGTTCTTGAGGATTTTTCTTTTTGTGGTATGATATTTAGACTTCTGGTTTGAATAAAATTTACTTCTGGGGAATAACAGCTTCATTCGCCTGTTGAAGATACAGGTGTGGTGAGGTTATTTTGATTTCAGTAGAATCATTTTAATTACAGACAGCGTAGCCTCAAATTAGGCAGTTGTTGACGTAGTCTGGTAGAGTTGCTTGGTGATTAAAGGCTTTGTGGTACATTTTTATTCAGCTGTCTGTGGCAAGAGTAGAAATTTGTTAAAAGCTTGTGGGTTGAATTGGTTCAGATCTGTCACTGGTGTAGTGCCATAACCTGGCATGGAGGTCACTTAAAATTCACGCTTATGCAGGGCTAAGAATTACACTTGTAATAGGTAAACAAATTACTGTGAGTACTGTGTAACTCACAGTTCTTAGGAAACGAGGTTGGCAAAGGCATTTCCTACTGTTTTTGGAAAATATGAAATATGTCTATAAAATAAAGTCAAGTTTCACCCTCTGGCTATATCCAGTGGAATATGACTGAAAGACAGCACCTCCAGTCCTCCAATCCAGTGTGAACCTCTTTTCATGGTTGGACAAGCTTCTTGGTTTGAGACTTGAGTGCCTGAAAGTTCAGGATTTGTTTAGCCATAACTATGTGGTTGTGTAGGTGTAGATACTGTTGTGCACCAGTCCTTTTTTCCCCAGGTTACTGGCTTTCTATTGTCTTCATTGTTTAAAAACCACTGTAGTTGAAAATGATGGTATAGATTTCAACTCTCTGAAGCTGTCACCTTTTTGTAAATGTGGCTACTGAGACTATTTTAAAAAAACAAACGATAATAACAGGTCACATTCTCATAGCTGGCTTTAAAAAGTAGTTGATCACATTGTCATTACCTCTTAAAACATCTTGTCAGCTAGGTAGGGGTTTTCCTGACAATTGCATCCATAGGAAGAAAAAAGAGGTCTCTATCTCAGAGGGGAATTGACTGCTGCCTTAATGTAGCTATCTTGTTTTTTCCAAACCGAAGTACTGCTTTGTCTTTAGGCTTTGGTTATCTGACTAGAGCAGAGGTTTGTGTGTGTCGTGTGTGAATTGTGTTGTTTGGTGAATGGCATGGATGCCATTGAAATCGTAAGTGGAATGGAAGCACAGCCAGAGCATTTGCATCAACGCGAGCACACGTGAAGGTGGCACCCTCCTCAAATGAGCTGGTTCAGCACAAGACAAGGGGGTTACCGCATGGGAAAAAGCCATGAGGCTTTTCTAGCAGGGAGGTCAGCAGTGTTTTATAAGGGGCTGGGAGGGGGAATAGAGGAAGATTGGTTTGTTTGCTGAGCCTTCAGAGTGACAGCTATGTGAAAGCCTTTCAGACAGATGAAAATGCTTTCATTTGATTGCTAGGTCCCAATACTAGGCTTTGTGTAATACTAGCAATACATACTTGTCCAGTTTATGTAGCTCTTTGGAATATTCCACAGGCATTCCTAAACAGGTAAACCCATAGACTTGTTACAGGTTGCTGGTCTACAGGTGGGACAGCTCCCCCCTTCTTCCCACCCTCCATTTATTCTTAAATACGGTTGATTATAAAGAATGACTCTTCTCTAAACATTGCAGTAGAGTATCTAACCAGTTCCCTATTCTTTATCTAGCATGTTGCTAGAAGTAATTAAAAGCTTCCCATCACAAAATAGGATGTATAGGGTTTATTTGCATCTACTTTAATACATACAAATCGACATCTTTAAATACCACACAATAATTGGTTGTCAAACACAGTAATAGCTCAAAATTTGAGCTGTTAAGCTTTGCCCTCCCCCATTTGCTCTGTTTGCACTTTCACTGGAGTGTTACAGGTTTTTAGTATTAAGATGTTTTTCATAAACTCTAGAGCTGTGATCTTATCTGGCACTCATCAACAGGAGGTGGTTAAAATTATTCTTAGTACTCATGACTTTATAATGCATTTACTAATTTGAAAATACAATTACTTGAGGGGGGAAAAAAGATCTGCAAGTGTTCCTTTTGAGTAAGATTACAACTCTATACCTGTAATTAAAGAGCAGTTTAGTTTCTCTTTTTAGCTTTGTATTGTCTTATTTGCATTGCAGTCAAATGTTTTTCTTCGAATACCAAGTGTAGTAGACTTGCAGGTGCTAAAAAAGAATGTGTCTCTTAATGGAAGAGCTTTGCCTGCACTCTTTTGATCACTTTTAAAAGAAGAATTTTGTTAGTGCCGTTCCACACAGGAGGCTCTGGTTTTTGACGTGGGTTTTAATGAGAGCTGTTGGTTTCATGGGTGGGTCTGTGCAGAGCGGTGCTGCTGATGCTGCTCCTGCTGTGTTTGGTGCAGATCACAAAGTGTACATCTGGCACAAGCGCAGCGAGCTGCCCATCGCGGAGCTGACGGGGCACACGCGCACGGTGAACTGCGTCAGCTGGAACCCGCAGATCCCGGCCATGATGGCCAGCGCCTCCGACGACGGCACCGTTAGGATATGGGGACCAGCGCCTTTCGTAGACAACCAGGATATTGAAGGTAACATAAATGCCTCACTGAAAAATCAGTCACTGCTTTCTTTTGGTTTTTTATGGTGTGTGACTGTTGGTTTTTATCTGAGTTACTCATTTTGTGGAATACGAAAGACACAACCAGTATTTCCAACATTATTCTGATGTGGCCCTATAGGAAACTGTGATGTCACTAAGACCTTAGAGTTATATTAACTTATTTATTTAGACTCCATAAAAACTTTGCTTTCAATGCTTAGGTTTAGTAATGTGCAATGTTATTAAAATTTAAACAGTGTGTTTTAACTGCACTGCAAATTGAGTAATGGTATTGTAATGGTTACAAAAGGAATTTCTGATGTCTAGAGAGAGTGTAAAGTTTTACTGGAGAAAATCTGTACAAAATTGAATCTTTACTAACCATCAGTAACCATATGTGTCCAGGGGAGAGAGAGACAATGCTCATCTTTTTGCTGCCAAAATGCACCCAGGTGTTTCCAGCCCTTCTTGCCTCCCCCAGGATTGTTAAAGGAGATGACTGCTTGGGAGTTGTTGTGCACTTTATATGCTTCTGTCATTACGTATTCAACCTTGCAGTAAGAATTTACAGGGGACATTAAAATGATATATAGTATATCCTGTTGCCACAGGACCTCATGGATGTGACTTCAAGGGGAACCTGGGCAAAGTTATCAAAGAGAAATCCATTAAGTGCTGGTAGATGAGTAAACACCTCTAGTTCAGAATGTCCCTTAGGTAAAAATGGCTGAAAGTTGGAAGGCTATTAGGAGGAAGAATTGCCTCCTCTCCCTGCTCCAGTGCTTTGATGTATCTGCTTCTAGTCTTGGACTAGGTGGACCAGCCTGGCTAATCTGTAACACCTGGAATGCCCCCATAAGGAGTCAGAGCCTGTCCTCCAGCTGGTTTTACTCATGGCTTTGTTGTTTGGTTTTCTCCAGTGAGCTGCTTGCTCACTCTTTCTTAGTTCCTCCAGAAAATGAACCAGTAAGTGCCATCAAAACCAAACCAACTGCAAATGGATTTCTCACAGCAGTGCTTTCGCAAGAGGTGTGGGTGCATGGAATAATACCTAACCACTTAGGAATCCTAAATGGGTGACAAGACAGCTCTGTAATTAGCACACTCCCCATGAACTTGTATGTTAACGTGTGTTACTTCTTTTTGGACCAGATGCTTTTTGAGTATCCACACCTAACATGCTAAAATAATTTCTAGATTGTTATGAATAATTTTACCTATAATAAGTAATTTTAAGCATGGAATTTAGCTACAGTATAAGATCCATTAACTAGTGCATGTTCAGTTAAAATTTATGTAAATACACTGTATTAATTACCTTATGATAGAAATATGAACTGTTGCTAAGATCTTCAAGCTGTGATTTCTTTCTTTCTCTCTGTTTTTTTTTGCTCAGAGGAATGCAGTAGCATGGATAGTTGATGGCGAATTTGGAGCAGACGACTTCAGTTTAACTTAATTAGTCGTATTTTAAATGGCTTGGGATTTGGTGCAAACAAACATGATTGATAGCTGGACAGACATGCTCGTCATGAAAAAGAACCATTTCTGAAGCCCAGTTGGGGCCAAACATTTGCCACCTTTGCTTCATAGTAACCAGTCGAGATGAAGCACGTCTTTAGAACTTTGTTGGACACCGTGTTGAAATTACCCCCCCATCGGTTGTGAAGAACTGTGCTACATTCAGGCTAACCATTGAACTCAGTATATATATTTTTCCCTCCTGCCTTTTTGTCTGGCAGGCTACTGTTCTTGTTGCTCTTCTGTGTAATGAAATTTAAATGCTTGTTTGGAACACTTTATTTAACAGTTTAGAAGGCTTGATAGAAAGAGTGCTTTAGTCTGAAGAGTATACATTGGATAGGAAAGTATTTCCTTCTCTTGTTTCTCAAGTCTCTCTCCGCCTTACTTAGCTTGAGATCTTTGCAGCTTGGTTCATGGATTCTAGCCTTGCCCGTTGTGCAGTATATCTATCAATTGAGAGGATAAACCAATGAACTATGTCAAAAGCACTCTCAGTATCACATTTGACAAAAAGTTTTGTACTTTTCACATAGCTCGTTGCCCTGCAAAGGGGTTAACAGCACAATTTTTTAAAAATAAATTATTTATAGGATTAAAATGACTTCATTTGTATACATTTGGAATTAAAACAATGCAAGAAGTGTCGTGAAACACGGTATCACTGATGCTTTTCTGGAGTGTCCTGAGACCCAATCAAAAGCAGTGGCTGGAAGGAGATTTATGTAGGCAGTAAAGCTTGTTTCAGATGGAAGAATTCACTACCCATCTTAACAGATTAAACTGTAATAGTTAGGGAAAAAAAGCATTCAGACTACACCACCAGTCTAAGAGTTGAAACAAGAAGAGGTCTTTTTGGTTTTTTTAATTACATAAATATATGCAACAATGCTGGTGTAAAAGGTAGACTACACTTTGAGGGAAGAATGTGTTGAAAGAGTCCTTTCTTCACAAAGTCAACACTTTGTATAAGTAATTTACGTACAAATCATAATTAAACACTTGTATTATGATGGAAATTTTTTCTTTATTTGATAAATAAGGGTGGGCAGATTTTTTTACTGAGAATATACTTTTAAGTTTGCAGATAAAAATGCCTCTCCCAGACCTTATTGCAAGCTGGGGCCGTGAACATCCTGACACATCTAGGAGTAGTTCCACTAATGTCCCGTGTTAAAGAAAAACAGACATTTATAGTTTAAATATTTATTCTTTTTGACATAAACAGATGGCCTGACATCTCTGCTTCTGCACTACACACAAATCCATTATGGGATGGCACTGAATTCCCTTTTGCCACCTTGGGTGGAAAGGTGTTGGTACTGCTGCAAAGTAAAGAAGGAGCAGGGAAGGGCATGCCACCAGGAGTCATGTGAGCAGGAGTGTGGACTTCATCCTTTCATGAGATAATGCTTTAATGTCCTTATTAGTCACGTGTAGAAGAAGGGCGGGGGAAGGTGTGCTGGAATTCCTGGGAAGAGACATGTAGCCACTATGATGAATGGGAGTGTGGTGTTTCCCAGAAAAACAAAGGTTAGCAGGTGAGATTTTTTTTGTTGTTGTTTTAGATTCCAGCCATGTGTGTGTGTCTTGCCTTGTGTGCAGACTTAAACATGAGCTAAGATTCTGATACAGTGGTTGAGACCAGCCCTGAATCTGACATACGAGTCTTCTAATACCTCCAAAACCAGGTAGGGACTTAATGTTCAGCCTTAAAACTAAGGTGAATGCTTTGATAGCAATTACTGTTTCATAGCACTGAGAATAAATGTGTGAACTTAAGATTATACATCAGTTCCTTCTTCTTTTAATCAGTTCTGAAGGAAGCTCTATATTTCCCTTCCTAGTTCAGACAGTGGAAGATGAGTGAGGCTGTGGCCTTAATGTTGCAGGAAAACAGACAAGTTCCCATGGTCAAATTTGAGTATGCTAAACCTTGGGGTTTAAGGAAAAGTTAATTACCTAAATTGTGAACAGTGAATTGTAAAAGTATTTTACATGTTCAAAGCATGGTACAATTCATAAGCAGTGCCAGCATGTGAATCTTTGGAAGTTATTCTAGTATTGTCTTACTCTGGAACTTAATGTTTTCAAACCAAACTTTGTTTAGGGAGAGTAAGGAGAATAATGGTTTTGATGTCTCTTAATATCTCATACAGTGGTCTGTCACTACGTACTCATGGAAATAAAGTGTGAGCTTTAGGCAGGGGGTGAAGGCTGGATCAAATCTCAAGTGTAGATTTCAATTCTCTGACGCACTTCAGGCATTTCTAATGTGGCCATAACTAACCAGAGTGAGACTGGTACAGCTGGGGGGTGTGTGGGCTGATGCCTGCTTTCTATGGCAGTGCAATTAGGAATTTAAACATAGGACCTCTGCCGAAACACTGCCCATCTCTTCTGGATTTGGTTTGTCCCTCTGAAGGACACTTGAGGTATTTAGAAGCTGAGTTAGGGAGAAGCATGTGTGGGATCTCCCTCCCTTAGTGTCCTGGTGCAGCCATGCCACGTAAAGGCAAGCTCCAAGCAGGTGGCACTCAGTGACAGCCTGTTTGCATCTCATGGGCCATGAGCAGGCAGGACAGAAAGGTGAGATTAATCTACATTTTGCCACACTACTCAGTCCAACAGCAGCTGCCATTAGAGATGTAGCAATGAGTACCATCCCAACCTGGAGATGAAAAAGCAACCTAAACTATTTCCAACAAATTACATATTCACACTATGTGGATTGAAAAGTACCAATACTTTTTGTGCACAGATGATAAAATGAGACCAGGGTGGGGTGGGGGGGAAACCCAAATCAGTTTGCTCATTTGCAACACATTTATTTCCATGTGCTTAAAAATGTTCATAGGCTGGAGTGTAAGGCTGGAACAAGTACACACCCACAATAAATTACTGTCTTTCCAGTCAGCAGGCCATGGTTTTAGAGAGGAAAATACTGTGTGTACTCATTTTGTAACTTTCTCTGGTCACCTGTTGGCTTCAAGTATTCACAGTAGCCCCAGGTTATTATCAAGGCAGATCTCAAAAAAAAAAAAAAAAGCTGAAGCATTTTATTATCTGAATGTTCTTTAGCTGTTCAGGTAAGTAATTTTGAAGGCACAATGGAACACAAAAGGGAAAACAGTAGCTCCGTTCATGTTTTGGAGGGGAGGGAAGTTGGGGAGATGACACCTTTGTTTTTAAATTCCCTCTGTCTTTTCTAAAGTTCTCCAACTTTAAAGTTAACTTCTCTTTATGATTGGAGCAAAGATGCAAGCTAGAAATCTGCCCAGATCTTGCCAGTTACTTCTCAACTTGGCTTCAACCAGGTAATGTTTAATAAAACTGTCTGCTGTTGGGAGTTGGTGTCTAGTTGTGTATTTTTACACTGCTAAGTGATACTCCCACCCAAAATCAGTTGTAAAGGCTTCCTTAGCAGGAGGCCAGGACTTGTACAATTAGTTGTAGCTCGAGGGGATATGTTGTAGATCCAAATGGGGAGGGAGGTAGAGAAAAAAGAATGGACATAAAAAGCAGGATTTACTGACCAACAGACTACTGTAACTCAAGGGGGAGGAGGAAAAATGCACTTTCAATAGTTTGTCCATATTTTTAGCTACAAAATACACTTGTAACTAATTTCTTTTTGAGACGACTATTAGGAGGAACACCCATCCCATAAATGGCTAATCCTCCTTTTGCCCTCCTCCTGTCTTTTCCACATTGGCTTGAGTCCATTTTCAGCTGCCATACTTGATTTTTGAAAACTGCTACTTTTAACAATGTTTAGAAAGCAAAATCATTAACTATGACACTTTTTTTAAACAGGGTGGACTTAATTGAAGTATGCAGTGTTGAACTACTGCTGCAGTAGCTGCCTCTAGTTGAAATAAACTGTAGCCAAGTTTTCTGTCTATTCATCCAGATAATCTGGATTCAGTAAAACATCTGTGAGAGTGTTCCTCCCATCTGGTATGAGTGTGTGTGTGCATGTGTTCCATGAACAGACAGAGAACCAAATGTTCTAGGTACTTGTCACGTTTTATTGCATACTTTTAAGTCGTGTGTATGTGAAGTGTCCTTTGACCAGAAGGTTTTGGTTAATATCAGTATATTTTTATAAATTTGAAATTCATTGTGCCCCATCTCTTTTCATAAACATTTTTCATTCTTAGGGTATATGTGTTAGATTTGAAACTTAACATTTTTAGGCACAGATGGAAAAAGTTATTGGCTCCTTGAAAACATATGGGACAAAATGGATCCTCAAAGCATGTATGTACTTACAAACCAAGCTGTAGAGATCAAGAAAAGAACTTTATTGTTGATCTCAAGATTTCTAAATTGTCAAGATTTATATGGAGTTGTGGTGGAACTAGTTAACACTTAGAGCTTTTGGTATGTAATGACTATTTGCTATGGACTGATATTAAATGTTTCAAAGGATTGCGTTCTTAAACTTTCTGGATTTTTGTTACTCTCCTCAGATATTATTAAGTAGTTAAAAGTTTCTTTGCTATATTACATTAAAAACATAAGAACTTTGGGTCTCGTATTTATTTTCACTTGTTTTACTAATTATTTACAGAACACCGTTTTAACTTTTTTATTTTATAAATATGTAGTATTTTAAACATATCTCTAAAAATTGTTCAATTGGAACTACATTAACTTCTGATTTGTTTTTATTAGGAATTTTTAAAAAAACACACTTTTTCCATGTTGGTGCACAGCACTTAACAGAAATGTTTGTATTCCCTTTCTTTCAATTCAATAAACAATAAATAACTGGAATGAATAGTTCTTAGTTTCCCTAACTTCACTTATATGACTGACTTGGATGTTAATTTCTTGATCATTAATTATAGATTTGTGCCATATAGACTTCACTTCCTTGCTAGGAGAATTAATTTGTAGCAGTGTAGCTGCAGCTGAGTCACTCAGTGCTGTGTTCAGGTTCTCCAGGCTCTGCTGTCTGGCTCTAATCCACCTCACCCTTGTGTTTGTGCTGTACTTTAGCACTTGACTTGCCCATGTTCCAGGCTGTGCTTATCTGACTTGCTCAACATCTGCTCCCTTGAGGCTCTGTGAAATACATCATTCCTTAATGCTGCAGCTGGCTTAAATACCAGACTCTGGTTGCTGTGCTGTAGGTAATCTGTGAGTTGTATGGGGTTTTTTTGATACTTCATAGCAAAAAGGTGCTCCTAAAGTACTTGGATCTCCTGCCTTTGTATTCCCTCCTATGTTCTTGTCCCTCCTTCCTGGGCCTTAAACCAGAACCTCATCTTTGTCCTGCATTTTTATTCAGCTCTAGCTTATGTTGTCTTAAAAGGTTGTGCCTGAATTTCCACTCTCTGTAGCTTTTCCAAACTCAAACCTTTTGCTGATGTGCCTTCCATATTTTGAATTCTTTTAACTTACATATTGATTAGAAGTCTTCACTCCCTCTAGTAGCACCTTTGTATTAGCTCTGTTCTCTCCCTTACGGTTCAGGCAGTACATGCCAGGTAATTATGGCTTAAATGCAGCTGCCAAGAGAAGGGATGTGCCTTGTTCCTCTGTCCTCCTTTGTGCCACTTCCCTTGGCTACTGGTATTTGCAGGAGGGTTCTTGAGTTGCAGACCCACTTCAGCCATAAATTACTCACACAGCAGATGAACGAAGTTACTAACAAACCCAGCCAAAAAAGCTGCGCTTCATCTGCCATCCTGTCTGCCTTTAATAGGTCAGAAGAGTGCAAGAGAAACAGGTATATGAATTCTATGGGCCTATGACCTTTCAGCATCTGTAAGATTTAAGTCCTGTGGGTTTGGGGTTTGTTGTTGTTTTGTTGTTTTTTTTTCTTTCCTAATGTGTTTTTTGGTTTTTGTTTGTTTTTAAAAATGATTCAGATTATTTCAAAGAAATTCCAAAAGGAACCTGAAAGTAGACGTCCTTTGCTTAATTAGCTTAAATCCAAACTCTGCCTGAGGAGAGCCCTTCCTTACACCCTGTCCCGTGCTCTCTGTGCTGCCTGCTCACCTCCCTGCATGTCTTGCACATGCCAAGGCTGTCACCTCATCCCAGGAGGATGGCAGTGCCAGTTGTCTCCTCACTTTAAAAGACCTATTATGCTCTGAAGGGTAACCACTGAGGCTTGCATGCCTCTGTTCCTGCCAAAGCTAAGGTGGTGAATGTGCTGATAACTGCATGGTGGTTCATAATACATAGCCCAAATTTTCCTACTGCTACCTCCAATGTCCATCATGCCCTATACTTAAACGCATAAATGGTCTTTTGGCACTTGTACAAAATCCTAGAGAGCTTCTTGTGAGAAGAAGGAATTAGAATAAAGCTCTGACAATCCTGAACAGATAAAGATTTGCCTTTTTGGGCTTATCAGGGTTTCTGGTTGATTGTTAACCTGCATGTAGAATTGTTCTTAGGTACGACCACTGATTTATACCATGTTCCATAATACAGAACCACTTTAGAAAATCAAACCAGTCATTTACTAGATTGAAGAGGCAAGTATATTCTTTAAAAAACAGGCTCAATAACCAACAGACTGGAGCTAATGACTAATTAGGGGGAAACATGCAATTCTACACATTTTAACTAACCTCACCCCCCCAAATGCAGAATTCTTAACCGTTCTGTAATCTCTCTGAAAATTGATGCAGGATGATCGTCTTTGCAAGCTAGCCGGGCTGTAGACTGTGGGTGAGGAAAAGGGCTCAGGAACATCAGTTACAAGTTGGAATCCCTGCAGGACTTTGATTTATTTTCACTGATTAGGAGTTCTCTATCAATCATAGCTAATGGTTCCTCAAAAAGTTAGACTTGGGTACCTCAAGTCCAGAGGGAAATAGTCTGAGGAAGGAATCTGTATTTGACCTCACACCAATTTATAGTGATAGTCAGATGAATTTTTTAAAAAATCAGTCTCAAGTTTCTAATTGTCTTGAAATCTGTGTGATAAGCTTGGGTTTAAATTACCCTGTTCTCTGCTGGAAAATAGTGGGTTTTTTTTATTTTTACCACCATAAAAATTTCTGTGCTCTGTGGGTCTCCCAAGAGTGATGTAACTACAGTATTCCTATTTCTAGCTAATTAATCATGTTTTTAGCTATTACAAATACATTTTTTCTTTAGCTGACACTGAGCTCTGAAGATCTCTGTTGAAGCAGGCCCTGACCCTGTACAGTAAGAAGTCTTCAGCCTTACCAGTGGTTATTCAGCAGAATTGTAGTCTCTGAAACCTGCTGCTGAGGTTTTTACAACTCTTATAATCAGTTGTTGTAGATAAATGAACAGAGAACTTATTCATCATGTTTTTAGAATAAGATATCAAGTTGCTAGTTTAATTAATGGACTTAAAATTAAATTAGGTTAATGCTCATATTTCTCAGTGTGAAACAAGTTTAGGGAAATGTATTTACTGTCAGCAGTACAGCAAGGACCTTAGGCTCCTTCTTCTAACACCCAAAATATGTTTAGTAGGCTTTTTTCACACACGAATAAAATAATCTAATTGCCTACCGTAATCTGCTAAAAAAGTTACTTACTTTCTACTCTTTTGAAGTTTTATTTGCTCTCCTTCTCCAGACCTACCTCCTGTCTGGGTTTTGGCTTTATAGGGCAGAACTTCTTGTAGTTTGAGGTTGTGCTGTCAGGTACTCAGTGGCATCCAGCTGGGGTAGCTGTTTCCTTAGTTATTTTTTTAATGAGCACAATTTTCAGCAGTTTTTCGTCTTTAACACCGCTGAACTTGGGACTCCATCCATCAAAAATTTAAAGCCAAACTTCTCCTAGAACAAACACTGAACACAAGGTTATCTACAGCAATAAAGCATCTGTGTTGCCTCTTCATGGCTAGCCCTGAAAACAGTTGTTGACTCCAGCTGTACACTGAAACCCCAAGTACTTAAGAAGAAAAAGCTCATAAATTTTTGGACGTAATGACATAAGTGTATCTTTTTTAAAGTGTTTTAATTGATGTGTTTGTTCCAAGAGACCTGTTTGCAAGCACATATAAAAAACTTAAAGACAGTTATTGGACAGTGAGGGTACAAAGTCAAGTTTATACACTTATCACCAATGCAAGAGCTGCACAAAAAGAGCTTGCTGGTATCACTGAAGCAGAGTCACATCAGAATTGGGATGAGGGGGGTTATGGGTTACCACACCATTTCCCTGAGCTAGACAGACTCAAGTTTCACCCCACTGCCTCTGCAAACAGCAGGTTCAGGGAGCAGCCACTGCAGATAGTCTTCTGCTCTATAACCAACTCTACCCCAGTGCAATATGTTCGTTATCTGGATCTCCATGATGTACTTCAGTGACAAAATAGGAGTTGAAGGGAAAAAGCAAGTATTAATCATGTTTTTTGTTTATGTGCACTCTTACAAGCGTCACGTCCTCCAAAGGGATCTTAATCTATCCAAATACAAGACTTTATAGAGGTTGCTGNAACAGAAAGATGCAAGCTGTGCTCCTGTTCCACTTCAAAATCTGTTCCAAGTGCTGCCTCAAATTAGGCTCTGATAGGACAGCTTGGCAGCCAGAGTCTTATCCTGACATCTCTCAGCAAGAATCAGATATCATTGCTGCACTTAAATGTATTCTGGAACTACCATCATTACCAGCTCTCGCTGCTGAAACAAGTTTCCCTTATCACCTTTTAATTCCTGCAAGGTCACTTCTGTAAGCAAGGATTTCATCTTACAGAAACAGCAGCTCCAGCAGTTTGGCTTGTAAAGGAACAAAAACAACTGCTACACAGATCCAACGTCTTTTGAAAATATTTTATGTTAAAAATACAGAAAAATATTTCTTGTTCAAAGAGGAAAAATATACTGCATGACGACACTGATCTGGGTGTGTTCGGGAGGTGTCTGTGGCTCCACAACCAGTCACTGGAGTGATGACCCAATTTGGCAGCTAGTGGTTGTCTTTCAACTTCTCAATCATTTATCAAAGCCAGAATCATACTGTGACAAAACAGAAAACATGATACCAGTGGATTACTGAAGCTTATGCAAGCAGGAGCAGCTCTCACTGTCACGGAAGAGCTGAAATAGAAAGTCAAGGCACCCCTGCTGTGTGCTTTGTTTAGGAAGACAAGGCTGCAGAAGCAATACTGCAGCAGAGGAACAGCAGCTCTGCCACCTTGAAGTAAGTGGCCTCATCACAGAACACATCTGTTTGTAATTCCACCAGTCCAACTTCATTTTTTAAAAACAGAACTTGTAAAATAAACTTGGTTCTCAAGAGTATATCCTTTCTAAACAGGTCACTTACTGTAGGTGCTGAAAACATGTAACTCTTTATGTTGTACTTGTGGTTTGAGATTAAGGAATAGCCTGAGTTTCCAAACAGTGTTTGATCAGAATGAATAAAGGCATATAATGAGCCCAGAGATAGCTGTCAAAATATATTACTGAGGCTTAGCCGGATCCAAAAGGCTAAGACATGAATACCAGCAATTACACCAGTGGATTAGAGGAGATAAAAATAGCTGGCAGACAATCCTTTTGTTCCTTGGAAGCAATTTTGAAACTAACCTGTAAAGGTACATGAAGAAACAGAGCAGATGAAAGCCCAGCTTAATCATGGCTTCTTTCATGTGTGATTTCAGTTGTCCTCGGTTATGGATCTCTGTGGGATCAAATACTCCCATGTTTCCACTTGGCACCATAATGTACCTGAAAGTTAAAGGGAGAAAAAAAAACAAAACAAAAACCACACAACTAAACCCAAAAATGTAAGCACTGAAACATTAGAGAGTGTCAGGGCAAGAAGCAGGAGAAATCTTGCCAAGAAGGGACTTTCATCTAAAGAGCTGTTTCACAATTCAAGGTAAGGGAGTTCTGGATATTGCAGCTATCTCTGCCACTACAACCCTCAAATAGTAAGAGAACAAGTACCAAAAACATCAGCTTCCCATGTATAAATGAGAGAGATTCCAGGTAATAGCCAATTCCAGTTAATTTTAGTTCCTGTCATGGGGAAAACGCCCACCCACAGTGGAAAGATGCATTAGATGAAAGGGACTGGAAAATAACCTAATTTAACTAAGAATCAGTAATTTATTTAGCAGAAATCCTCACAGAGTGAATCACAAACTCCACTGGCCACGATGAGATGGCAAAAGCCAAGGCAAAGGATATGTGCTGTTAGTCCTGCCCTTGTCACAGCCATCCTGGGACATCTCAGCACAGACACTGAGGCTGACAGGATGAGTCAGGCAGAACTGAAGATGTCAGGTTCTGAACCCACATGAGAACAACAGCTGAGTGAAGCCAAGTGGAATGTAAGCCAAGGAAGCATAAAAACAGCAAACCAAATGTTTATGTCCTGTGACATTTGAGCCAGCAGCATGTTCTCCTGTCAGAATTTCTCCAGGGAGCACATGAAATTCTTACTCCAGCTGAGCTCAGGCTAGAACATCACTTCACTATGATGTTATACAGGCTCTACTTTTCTGGAATCAGACTCTTTCTATACAGGATTTTAAGTCCTTGTCTTAAAGCTGGAGCAGAAACACGGTCTCAGAACAGAAAACTTGTTCAATTTTCTTCATTTACTCCAATGGCACCACTTGTAGTCCAAAAGGCATTTCCCCACCACTTACAACATTCATTTCCATAACAGGAGAGGAAGGAAAGGGAACAAGCAACAGGGGGGTATTCTAGCAGAAGTCACAGAGGCACAGAAAAGCACTGCAGCATATTTGACTAATACCAAAGACAGTTTGTCCCATTAAAAATAGTTCATGTTAAATAATTTCAGTTTAGAATTGTCTTCTAAATTTGAAGTTCTGAATGTTCTGTTTTTTAGTGTTATAACACAAATTATCGTCAATTTCCTGGGAATGTAATATATTTTATTGGAATAAAAGGAGGAGCACGTTTCCTGTGCCATTTTATCCTAGAAACAGAATGCATAATTTTCTTACGTGTCTGGGATATGAGTGCCATAAAGACAGCATGCATTAATTTTGCTTTTTTTTAAAATGGTGACACTTAAATGATGCAACTTAATTGTGTAAGCTGTGAGGCATTTCTTCCAAGAGGTCCACAAGGCAGGACAGCCTATATTCTATTATTAAGGAACTGAGCCATGGATACAATGCTGCTGGATGCTGACAAACCCATCTTAAGCCAGCTGTCATCCTCTACACAGCAAAAATAACTCTGCAGCAAACAAGTAAACTGTCAGCTTTAATAAATACACACATTAGTACCTCCAGGATTTACATTCAGTGGAAGCTGCTACCACAGCAACAGGACACTTCCCTCTAGATTTCCCAAATTTTAAAGGGATGTAGAAGTTCTGACCAGAATTTTCAGTGAATTGTAAAGATTCTTTTTTTCAATTTTTTTTTACTCTTTCAGTTTCGTCTCCTTAAAGGCATGGCAATAATCTCATTATTTGGACCTGTTCTCTCAAAGAACATCTATATAACAAAGAAAAGAAAGCTGAACGCTTCCATTTGAGTTTTAAAACAAGGAGAATGTAAACAAAACTGTCTCACTGGAGACACTACAAAATTCATTTTAAAAAAGTTAAATATCATCTGAGTGTGCTGAACAAGAAGGGCCAGTAGGATGTAGGATACTGGAAATTTGAAAGTCTCTCTTAATGCTGTTTTTGACTAATTTATCCTTCCCAGGATTTGTTTCTGATACCCTTCCTGCACAAAACTCCTTTCCTCTCACTGAAATCCTTGAGAGAATTATTAAATTAAGCTAGTACTGCTGGTAGCTGCCATGCAGTGATTGGGATTAAGGAGGTTTTAAAGAAAAGTGAATAAGGGGAAGAGATTATCCTGCCTTTCCCTCTATCACTTACACAGCAAAGCAGGGACTTCTTCAATCTTAACAGAATTATTTTTCTTCTGTATTTCTAATCTAAATTTCCCCTCTTTTACTTTGAACCCATTATTCCTTGTGCTATCATTACAGTTCCTAATGAGCTGAAAATGCTAAACCCTGCACTTGCTTTTGCAGGCCTCCAACTCCTTCACTAGAGATGGGATAGTCCAGGCTATTAATGTGGGAGAAAATACTCAATCCACAGAGAGAAGGGAGAATTAGTGATACAGGCCTAATATTTTGACTTCTTATTGCCTACACTGCACATCTAAAATCAAGGAAACAATCCTGGATTTTAGGATATTCAGAATATTTATGCTATGTAGGACATATATAAAATGAGAGCTGTCAATACAAAATAGCAATCAAAGCTTACTGCCTGACATGTAGGAATAGAAATAATTTCTCTTTTAAAATTCCCTCTGACCAGTTTTAGAAGGAAAAGCAAGTGGCTACTTTAAAAATTAACATAAGTACACAAAATGAAGCAGCAAAGCGGTAACCAGCACAAGAAATTTTCACAGTTTCAAAGAAAATGCATTCTGTCTGTGGTGTCTCAGCCTTGCCTAAATGAAACATCACACCCTAAACTTGCCAGCAGATCCCCAACCAAATACTGGTCACTGTAGGTCACAGCTGTACATAGGGAGGGGCAACAAAACCACACAAAGCCGTGCCCTATGTGTGCGTATTTAGGCAACATTTATTTATTAAGCATAAAGTTATACTGTCTCATGTTTCTCCAGCTTAGAAACATTTGAAGGCTTTGCTGTTCTTCTAGAAAACCTTGTAGACAATCACCTTGTAGAAAACAAGGGTGATATTTAGCAATACTGAAATAGCACAGCTATTTTGCCCAAGAACAACCAGGTTATCAGTACAGAGATCCTCAGCTTTGTTCTAATAAGGGCTATTAAACTTCTTGTTTAATCCTACCAGCAACTCAACCCATTCCTGCCAACAGTTAGCCCTGGCAGGTTCGGGAAAACAAGAATTATAGCCAGCTTTCCGAAACTGTACATTTAACATTTGGGCTTTTGGGTTCCCTCAGTATAGTGACTGGAGATAATTTGTGACAAATCCACATCCAGTTTCCATCAGCTAAACACCTGTGAAGGGTCAGTTCTCCACACAACAAATGATAACAGATAAAAAGAACATGGTTTGAACTGACAGTCCCAGTGTTGCCACATGGAAACCCCCACTGGTAACTAAACCATTTCCAAGGGTGGCAGCCCAGTGTACACAGAGCAGTAACACTGACAGCTGTCCTAGGGTGAAAAGGCTGCAAACTCTCCCAAATACAAACCTGCAGGATGGGGGGCCCAAAAGCAATGCAGATGAGAGGAAGGCACAAGTCGGTAAATGAAGGAGGGTGCAGGGGACAAGACCACAGACCCATGGTTCAACTCCCATCAGCCATGCCAGCCTAAGCACTTTCATGCTGATAGCACTATCAGGAACAGCATGAAAACATTATTAACTCTGTTTTCAGTACTATTTCATAATCCCAATTAATCTGCTATGACTTCCTATGAATTTGGGAGTGACTCACAAATGGAGATTCCTGGGAACTAAAGAGAATGCAAGCAAAGGCCAAAAGTTTCATGTCCTTCGCACTGCTGGGTTTCTTGTCATTAAAATGACACATGCAAAATAATGTCAGTTTGATCAATGAAGACTGTTAGCAGCTCAAGAACACAACTGAAACATCTCACCATGACATACTATTCATCTTTATACTACACTTAAAGCTAAACTAGTAGCAGTGCTGAAGAGAAACCCCACAAGCCCTTGAGCACTTACCTATATATATTCCACGTGGCCACTGGCAGGTTAAGGAGAAAGATGAACCAGTGCAATGAAATAAGCATTAAGACTGTGACAACAGCATGGCCAATCACCTCAGGTACCACCCACTGCAAAAAGGGGAAAGAAGAAAGAGTTAACTGCACAAATGTAAATTCCTTTATAAAAAAGGCATCTATTTGGGATTGTAATCTTATTATAACCACGTAAAATCTGAGTAACTGACAGCAGAGGCATGTGGTTCCATCACAGTGTGGACAAATTAGTACCTTCAGGCAGATTCCACACAAGTAAGCAGAAATCAAGCCTATATTGTAACAGAGGTGCTTTTTCCAAGCATTACAAACATTTCCAGAGAGCAGCACAGTCTGAACACAACTGTACGACAGGAAAGAGAACTGAGAAAGTATACAGAGCTCATTTGAAATCACTGCAGAGAACAGTGGGTTTGGGAATTCAGATAATTAAAACCTGCACAAACAGCCCCAGGCTTGGAACAGATAAGAAACCTGATCAATATAAAAACTGGCATCCTTAAACTGGGTCAGACCCTGGCAATTACACATTCTTGGCTTGACAGGATCCTGTACCACTCTCTCTCACATTAAGAAAAAATACCTTTGAATCAAACTGAACACACGTGGGAAGGCCACATTGATTTAATTCTAAGAGTTTTAAGCAGATTAATCTAAAATGGTACTTTTGTGATGGAATTTGCTGAAAGATGGACTTCCAAAAAAAGACAAGCAGGCTGAAATAAGGTACACATACAAAATACTGCCAATCAAGGCTCCTCAGATACCCATCACGCCCCAGTTATTTGCAATGCTTAGATGAAGGATATGGTTTTCTCAAACCACAGCAAATGCAAAGAACAATTTACTTTATTGAGCTTGGAGCAGCACGATCTAGCGTTGATGTAGTCACATTCCAGATCTGATAGTGTGATTATCTGAAGTTCAGGATAAGGAAACACTGCATGGTAATTCAGAATACACAAAGCTTTACCTTTAGCCAATAAACTGGGCAAAACCCTCTGCTCTCAGCATTCACTGCCTCGCCCTACCTCGCTCTGTCAAAGGCATACTTCAATTAGTTACAACTCACTCCAACTTTAGATAGAAGGCTTGGCTACATTTTATCATCAGGCCGAGTGATTTTATTACATATTCCCAAGGGCAACTGTTGCACAAGTGCTAAAGTTCAGTTCAGCCCCTAAAACAGAATGGGGAGGCAAACTCAGTACTTTTAGTATCAAATTTGTTACTACAACCCTTGAAACCAAAACTCAAACGGCAGGAGAAGTTAATGCACTGTCAAACTCTCCTCACAAAATTGTGCGGTTTTAAACAGTGAATCTACTTTTTTTTTTTTTACATTAACAACAACATTGAATTAATTAATACTTTGCTAGGAAATAACAGAGTAACATCATTACTGAATTAACTTTCAGACTGAAATACAAATATTTCAGACAGAAAAGTCCTCTCAAAAAAGGCTTAGGATGCACGTGTGCACCTCGCCATCCTTTCTCCTGTAGAGCTCATGGTTCTTTTCTCCAAGGAAATTAACACTAAGAGATCTTTCTCCTATTCCTAAAAATGGGTAAAGGCCGTTCATTTTTCAACAAACAACTTATCCTTCTAGGATGAATTTCTTTTTTCGAGTGGTTTTGCTAACAGAACTGGGTAGACCCTGAAAAATCCCACCAGGACTGAATGTGAAAGCCAGTTCTCTTTTATTGAGAAAAGTATGGGAAAGAAGTCAAATCCGTGCCTTTACACTGCAACAAGGCCAGCCGGCAAACACTGCGGGCCAGCCCCTAACAAAAGCGCATGGCAATCCAGCTCGCCGGGGAGCTCGGAGCCCCTCAGCCACGAGCACACCGCCAGCACAGAGCACGGCGTCCTTGCGGTAAAGCACCGCCGGCCGCACTCCTCAGGCCCCGGGGCTCCCTCCCCAGCACCGCCCGCTCCTTGTGTCGCGCCTCTGCCTCCTCAGCCGCGGCCTGGCCCGCCCGCGGAGCCGCAGCCCCG
>VWZS01008554.1:2347-18602 GCA_013397075.1 Rhabdornis inornatus
ACCCACCCCGATGGCCCCGTGCAGGTGAGACCCCCCCAAAACCCCCCCAAAGCCCCTCCCCCATCTCTGCCTCCTCTCTCACCTCCTCCTCCTCCTCCTCTTCCTCCTCCTCTCAGTGTGCCGAGGGGCCGCGAGGTGAGAAGGGACAACGTGGGCAGGTGGTAAGTGACACTGGGGACAAGCTGTGGGGACACCGTGGGGGTGGCCCTGCCCTGGGCTGGGCTGGGGGGAGGTCCAGCTCCGTGTGGGCGTGAAAGGAGAAGGAAGTGACCCTGCATGAGCCCACCTGGGCACCCGGGCACCCGCTTTGTCCCGTTTTTCCCGTGCAGGGACTCCCGGGGCCAGCTGGCACTGACGGGCAGAAGGTGAGTCCAGCCCACCTGTGGGTCCTGGCATGGCAGCAGGGACACCTGCGGTGGTGGCAGAGGTGCCAGGACCTGCCAGTACCAACCTGGGCAGCTTGGGTGACACCATGGGTGACACCACGGGTGACACCACGGGTGACATCTGTCTGTCCTGCAGGGTCAGAAGGGTGAGAAGGGCGACGGGGGACTGCAGGGCAAGCCGGGGCACCCTGGGCGTGATGTGAGTGGTGCTGGGTGGTACCTGGGCACCCCCTGGGCACCCCCTGGGCATCCCCCAGGTGGGGGGGTGCAGCCCCAGGACCCTTCACATCCCACTTCCCCCTGGCAGGGCCGGCCTGGAGAGATCTGCGTGGTGGGGCCCAAGGGCCAGAAGGTACCTGGGAGGTTTGGGGGTGACAGGTGCGGCACCTGGTGGCACTGCCAGCACTGACACCCCCCCATTGTCCTCCAGGGTGACCCCGGCCTCGTGGGACCTGAGGGTTTGGCCGGTGAACCAGGACCCCCAGGCAAGCCAGGCTCTCCAGGGATTGGCATTCCAGGGAAGCCGGTGAGGATCCCTGTGCCAAGGCGGTGTCCCCATGGTGGGCACTGCCACGGGAGGGGCGAGGTGCCACCCCACAGGCAGAGCTGGCCAAGCAGGGCTAACAGCACCCTTTGTCCCTTTCAGGGTGACCCCGGTGGCCCCCCAGGTGCCAAGGGAGAGAAGGTGAGTGGAGGGAAAGGGGTCCCAGCTGCCCCCCATGCCCAGAGCTGGCCTGGCAGGGCAGGGGGGGCTGTGCCATCCCATCCACAGCCGGATGAGCCAGAGCCATCACCCATCAAACCACAGCTGGGTGACCCAAGGTCATGGTTTGGGGGGCAAGAAACCCCCCGGGGGGGGACAGGGGTGTCACAGGGGGCCCAGGGTTGTGCTGTTCCCCCTTGCTGAGGGCAGCTTTTCCCATCTCTGGCTCCAGGGCAGCCCGGGAGCTCCTGGACCCGGAGGATCGCCTGGGACACCCGTGAGTAGCGGGAGCCGGGAGCCAAAACCCGGGGTCAGGGCCGGGTTTCTTGGCTCGGGGTCGGGGCTGCTTTTGGCCGGAGAGGTGACGGGATCCGAGCTCGGGAGCCGGGAGGGTTTTGGGAAAAGCGGCAGCCGAGTTCGGGGCCAGGATCAGCCGGTGACGCGGCTGGTGGCCAGCTGAAGGGTGCTGGTGGCACTGCTGGGGCACACCCTGGGCTCCATGAAGCAGCCCCGTCCCCACTTTTCTCCCGCAGGGTCTCCCCGGAGTCCTGGGGCCGAAAGGAGACAAGGTGGGTGCGGTGACAGTGACAGGGTGGGTGCGGTGACAGGGTGGCCTTGGGGCTACCTGGCACATCCTGGGGGTCACCCCCCAGCCCCCCAGGCTCTGTCTCACTGCTCCCACCGGGCAGGGCGAGCCGTGCGAGGTGTGTCCCACTGTCCCCGAGGGGATGCTCGGTGCCATCGGAATTCCCGGCAAGCCGGGACCCCGGGGGGAGCCCGGAGCGCCCGGCAGGGACGGGGTCTCGGTGAGTCTGAACCCAAAGATTAGTGGGGTGGAGCGCAGAGCGGTGTCACCCCAGCATTCCTGATGTTCCCTCTGTTTCCCCCTTCCCAGGACACGCCCGGCCCCGCGGGACCCAAAGGGGACAGGGTAGGTGACACGGGCTGGGCTGGGCTGTCCCCAGCCGGAGCTGGGAGACACCGAGCACCGTCCAGCTCCTGCTTTTCCTTCCCAGGGAGATCCTGGCATCCAGGGGGTGAAAGGGGAGAAGGTGAGTGTGTGACCCTCCGTGCCACCCCCCGCTCGGCCGCTGCAGCCCCTGAGCTGTCCCCTCCTGCCATGCCAGGGGGACTCGTGCCACTCCTGCGACCTCCGCGTCCTCGCCGCGCTGCGCCGCGGCCCCGCCGAGGGGCTCGAGGGGGAGCCGGGGGAGCTGCCGGTGAGTACCGGGGTGGGACGCCCCCCGTCCCGTGTCGGGGTGACCCCTGGGATGGCGGGGTGACCCCCGGGGGTGGCGTGGGTGCCGCTGAGTGACCGTGTGGGTGTCCAGCAGGGGCTCTCCGGGCTGGCTGGGATCAAGGGCGAGAAGGTGAGTGACCCCCCCCGCCCCCTTTTCACATCCATGGGAGGAGCGGGAATGGCTGGATCATCCCATGGGGTCGGGGCAGGCTCGGCTGATCCCGGCCCTAATTCTGATCCCGGCCCTAATTCTGCTCCTGGTCCTAATTCTGATCCTGGCCCCAATTCTGCTCCTGCCCCAATTCTGATCCCAGCCCTAATTCTGATCCCCACCCTAATTCTGATCCCGACCCTAATTCTGATCCTGACCCTAATTCAGATCCTGACCCTAATTCTGCTCCCGACCCTAATTCTGCTCCTGACCCTAATTCTGCTCCTGGCCCTGCTCCGTTTCAGGGGGACAGTGGCCATGTGGGACCCACGGGCAGACCGGTGAGTGGGGACACTGTGGGGGCACAGGGTGGGGAGCCCAGGAGTGCAGGGGGGGTCTGGGGGTGCCGGAGCCGAGTTTTGGGGACCGTGGTGTCACCTCTGCTGTGGATTCTTGGTGCAGGGAATCCCGGGAGAGAAGGGAGATCCAGGTGCGCGGGGGCTCAAGGGAGAAAAGGTGAGCCCAGCCGTGGGGACATCCCTGTCCTTGCTTTGGGGACACCCCTGTCCCTGCCCTGGGGACACCCCTGTCCCTGCCCTGAGGACACCCCTGTCCCTGCCCTGAGGACATCCCTGTCCTTTCCCTGGGGACATCCCTGTCCCTGCCCTGGGGACATCCCTGTCCCCGCCCTGGGGACACCGCTGTCCCCGCCCTGTCTCCGCCACCTCCCCAGCTGACACCTGGGGCCGTGAATCCCCCGCTGCCGCCGTGTCGCGGTCCCCAAAGCCGCTTTCCATCCGGGATGTCCCTCCGCAGGGCGACCGATGCGGGCAGTGCCCTCCCAGCCCGCAAGCCCTCCAAGGGACGGCGACAGCGGTGGCAGTGCCGGGGCCACCGGGTGAAAGGGGTCCTGCTGGCCCCCCGGGCAGAGCGGTGAGTGCCCCCCGTGCCCTCCGTGCCCATTTTTTGGGGGGGATGCCGCATCCTGACCCATCCCTGCGTTTCCCCAGGGCAGACCCGGCGGCGCTGGCGAGAAGGGGCAGAAGGTGAGAGGGGCTCGGGGTGGCTCCCAGTGGTGGCACAGGGCTCTGTGACCCCCGTGCGCCGTGTCCCCTCCCTCCCCGTGCCAGCCTTGTCCCCTCTCTTTGCCAGGGCGACGCTGGCAGCCCCGGGGACCCGGGCACGCCGGGCATGGCCGGTGTCCCAGGGCTATCGGGTGAGCCTGGCATCAGGGGACCAGCCGGCCCCAAAGGCGACAAGGTGAGATTGTGACACATTCTGGGGAGCTGTACCCCGTCCCCGCGGTGTCACCCACCCCTCCATCCCCTCTCCTGTCCCCTCCCCGCAGGGAGACGCCTGCGAGCCCGGCCCCGCCGTGCTCGGCGACCTCTCGGACGTGCTGGGCATCCCGGGACAACCCGGGCCCCGAGGGGACCAGGGCCCGCCGGGCATCGGCCAGCCGGGCAAACCCGTGAGTGCCACCTCCCCACAGCCACAGCCCCTGGTGGCACCGTGTCCTCGGGGTGACCCTGCTGTGTTTTAGGGGAAGCCGGGGCTGCCGGGGGTGCAGGGCCCCGCTGGGCCGAAGGGGCTGCAGGTGAGTGGGGTGTGGGGTCCTGGGGACACCTCACGCCCCTCTGTGTCCCTTGTGGGGTGCAGGGGATGGGTTTGGGGTCCTGGGGACACCTCAGTGCCCCTCTGTGTCAGTATTGGGGTCTTGGGGACACCTCACGCCCCTCTGTGTCCATAGGGTGAGCCAGGACCACGGGGGATTGGCCAGCCAGGACCACAGGTGGGTTTTGGGGTGCCCGTGTTGTCCCCTGCTGTCCCACACCTGGTGGCTCTGTTGGGTTTTGGGGTGCCCGTGTTGGGGTGCCCGTGTTGTCCCCTGCTGTCCCATACCTGGTGGCTCTGGTGCCTTTCACACACTCTGCTTTTCCCAGGGAGACCCCGGGAGCCCCGGACCCCCCGGACCCGCTGTGAGTAGGCTTTGGGATTTTGGGGTGCCCAGCCCTGGCTGCTGGGGCAGTGAGCAGTGGGGTCACACCCCTGCCAGCCCCCTGTGTGCGCTCTGGTGGCTTTGGGGACAGCGTTGTCCCCTCTCCGTGGTGAACCAACACCCTGTCCTGCCCCCAGGGCGCCCCCGGACCGCAGGGACCCCCGGGGACGGCAGCAGAGAAAGGTGCCAAGGTAAGGGAGCGTCCCCCCGCCCTCGGTGTCCCCCGTGCTCCCCATTCCTGCTGTCCTTCCTCTGCAGGGATCTCCGGGCCCCAAAGGTGCCACGGGACCGCCTGGGCCACCAGGGAGCAGCGTCACAGGGCCGCCGGTAGGTCCTGCCCTCCAGGGTGGGCAGTGCCACCCTGCTGCCACCTTGATCCTGGGGCGAGCCAGGGAGCTTTGCTCACCTTCCTCTTCCTCGCAGGGCCCCGAGGGGCAGCGGGGGCTCCCTGGGTCCAGTGGGCAGCCGGTAGGTGTGGGGGGGTGCCAGGGGGCTGGGGGGTCACACGGTGGNCAGCCCCCGCCAGGACCCCAACTACAACGGGATGCCGGTGAGTGTCACCTCCCCCCTGGCTCTGTGTCACCCCCAGACCCCGTTCCACCCTCCCGAATTCTCTTCCCCGTCTCTCATCCCCAGGGAGCCCCAGGGTTATGGACCGGGATGTCCTGGCAGCCCCAGCCTGGCCCTCAGGTCGGTGCCACCCCCGCCGTGTCCCTCCCACCCGTCCCCCCTCACCCCTCGCCTCTCTCTGATTGTTTTTTGGGGTCTTGCAGGGTCCCCCCGGAGCTCCGGGCCCTCCTGGCCCGCCAGGTGCCCCCGGTCGCCAGGTGAGCGATGGGAGAGGGGAGAAGCAGGGTGGGGAGCGGGGCCGATCCTGATCCTTTAGGGCCGGCTTTCAATTTTGAATTTTGAATTTTGAATTTTCAATTTTCAATTTTCAATTTTCAATTTTCAATTTTCAATTTTCAATTAATATTCCCTTTGGATTTAGGGAATGCCGGGACACAACGGCTTGCCCGGACTGCCTGGACCGGCTGGAGACCTTGTAGGTGGTGACAATTGCCATGGCGATGTCCCCCATGGCGGGGACAATCCCTGTCTCCACCCCTCCATCCCTCCCTCTTTTCCAGGGACCTCTGGCCGTCATGGCTGAGAGGAACATCGAGGTGCTGAAGGTGAGATGCTGGGGATGTGGGGTCACCCTCCTGTCCTGGGGGACCCCTCGGGGCCTCCCTGACTCCTCCTTTCCCCCCCCCAGACTCTCTGCGGGGACTGTGCCCAGCTTCAGGCAGCTCTGGAAGCTCCCAGGGGAGTGGAGGGGGAAAAAGGGGATGGGGGCATGCCAGGTGCCCCTGGCAGTGAAAATTGTGCCCGGGTGAGTGTTCCACAGCTCTAGGTGGGAATTTCGGGGGCATGGGGGCATGCCAGGTGCCCCTGGCAGTGAAAGCTGTGCCCGGGTGAGTGTTCCACAGCTCTGGGTGGGAATTTCGGGGGGATGGGGGCATGCCAGGTGCCCCTGGCAGTGAAAATTGTGCCTGGGTGAGTGTTCCACAGCTCTGGGTGGGAATTTCGGGGGGATGGGGGCATGCCAGGTGCCCCTGGCAGTGAAAGCTGTGCCCGGGTGAGTGTTCCACAGCTCTGGGTGGGAATTTCGGTGCCCGACATCCCCTGATCCTGCAGGGGTGAGGTTGGAGAGACGCTCCCGACTCCCCGGGAATTGGATTTTGTGGGACTTGGGGGAATCTCCGCGCCCTGGACGCGTTTTGGGGACACCCTGGGAATGCGGGCAGGCTCCCGGGCACAGCCCTGAGGAGGGACAGGCACGACCTCTGTCACAGCTGGGTCACTCCGGGTTTTTATTTTCCAGTGCTTCGCCCAATTCCCGCGAGCGGAGGAGGCTCGGGTGAGTGACACTGATGTCCTGGTCCCCAGGGATGGTCCCTGCTGGGCATCCAGCGCTGTCCCCCAGCTGTGGGGGGCTTTGGGGAGGCTTGGCAGGGTGCTGGGCAGCGGGCAGTGCCATCCCGGGGTGCTGATGTGTCCCCACGCCCCGCAGGGTGACAGCCCTGACTGCGCGGGGGATCCCGGGCTGCCGGGAGCCCCAGGAATGCCAGGAGAGAGAGGAGAGCAGGTGGGTGAGCCCCAACCCATCCCCGGCCCCTCTCCTGCCATCCCAGCCCTTCCTGGGAGCTCTGGCAGGTCCCGTGGTGGCCCTCGGGGCTGTCCCCACCTCTGTGGTCACACCTGGCACCCCCATCCCTCCCCAGGGCTCCCCAGGACTGCGTGGACCTCCAGGACCACCCGGACCCATCGTAAGTAGCCCTGCCCGGGGTGGGGGGCTGGGGGTTCTGGGGGGCTCTGAGCCCCTAAAAACAGGTAGCCAAAGGCGCCTGGCACCCTGCCCTGAGGCCGTGGCGACAGAGGCACAGGTGTGACACGGCATGGCACGGATGTCCCCACGGAGGCTGGAGAAGGAGGTGAAGCTGCTGCCAGCCCGGAGGTGGGGCAGGAGCTCCGTGGCACCCCCAGGGCTCAGCCCAGGCTCCCCCAGCGCCTTTTCCAAGCTGTGACCTCCCTGTTTCTCCCCTCAGGGCCCCCCAGGCTTTCCCGGAACGCCGGGCGCACCCGGACTGCCCGTAAGAACCCAGCACGGCTCCGCTCTGTGCCCTGTGTCGCTGTCGCTTGGTTTGGCCGTGTCCCTTGTCGCTGTCCCCGCCGGGAGCAGCCGCAGCACAGCTGCCCCTCCCCTTCCACTCCATCTCCATCCCGCCATTCCCGCTCCTCCATCCCAAACCAGGGGGTCCCGGCGGACCCGGCGTTCGCGGATCATCTTCCTCAGCTCAGGGTCCTGGTGTTGGCACTCGCCACCTGCCGGGTCCCTTCGCCACCGCGGGACCTGGCGCAGCCCCGCGGCTCCAGGTGTGCCAGGGACCTGCCACCTCGGCGAGGTGACCGCCACCAGGGATGGTCACCAGGGATACCCCTCGTGGGGACCAGGAGGATCCCGTGTGTGGCCAGTGCTGCCTGGGCTCACCCTCCTCCTCCTCTGGTCACCACTCGTCATCTCCATCCTCATCCTCATCCTCATCCTCATCCTCATCCTCATCATCTTCATCTTCATCTTCATCTCCATCCTCATCTCCATCTCNATCTCCACCCTCCTGCTCCCGCCCTGCTCGCTCCCCACAGGAGCTGGTGGTGGGGCTGTGCCGGCAGCTCTCGGAGGATCCTGCGCTCCTGCTCGTGTCCCCTCGTCGTGTCACTAATGTCACCGTCACCCCACGGGCTCCCTGGGGCTCTCTGGGGCTCTCTGTGGGCCGTGCTCTGCGGTGTGCCAGCGTGTCCTGTCATTCCCTGTCACCCTCAGCACCATGTCACTAACCCACCCTGGAGGTCCCCATGGTGCTCCAGGCTGTCCCCGTGTCACCCTGGGAGGACGGGGGGCACCAGGCTGGAGCTGAGGGCTGGAACCTGACCTGGGCACCCCACACAGGGCTGAGCTTTCCAGGGTGACAGCACCAGGGTTTGAGCGTCCCCACCACACCTGGGCACTGCCCCCGGTGCCTGTGGCTGTGCCAGGGGTGGAGGGAGCCCGGGCAGGGTCCCAGCGGGTCCCACAGACCCCACGGGCTGTGCCAGGTCCTGCTGCCAGGTGGGCACAGCCCCGGGAGGGGCTGTAGGAGACCCCCCCGCATCTCCTCTCTTCTCCCCACAAAGGGTCTCCAAGGGGAGCGTGGCCCCGCGGGGCTCGCCGGAGCCAAAGGGGAGCCGGTGAGTGCGGTGGGGCGAGGGGACAGGGGGACATTGGTGGCCCACGGGGGTTGGCACCTGGCTGGGGCACTGCAATGTCACCATCCTCACACACAGGGACCTCCAGGACAACCTGGCTACCCCGGGGCCACGGGGCCCCCCGGCCTTCCTGTGAGTACTGGGGGGGACCAGGCAGCCCCTGGTGGCCCCCAGCCCCCTCAGGGGTCCCCATGGCCCTCCTGGTGCTCACGGAGACCCCCCCACGTCACAGCTGGGGGACACTGGTGGGCACAGAGTGCTGCGTTCCTGCAGGGCTCATCCCTGTCCTGTCCATCCAATCCCATCCCACACATTCCCAATTCCCCACAGCCATCTGCACCCCGAGCACGTTCTGTGTCCCCATGGCTCCTCTTCTCTGCCTCATGTCACATCCATGCTCCATATCCCATCCGTGCCTTGAATCTGTGTCCCATGTCCCGTCTGTGTCCCAAATCACATCCGTGCCCCAAATCCCATCCATGCCCCAAATCACATCCATGCCCCATATGCCACCTGTGCCCAATATCCCATCCATACCCCATCTCCCATCCCTGTGCCGTGTCCCATCCCTGGCCCAAATCCTGTCCAATGTCCCATATCCCATCCCTGCCCCAAATCCTATTCCTGCCCCAAATCACATCCCTGCCCCAAATCCCATCTCTGCTCCATGTCCCATCCCTGCCCCAAATCCCATTCATGCCCCAAATCCCATCCCTGTGCCATGTCCTATCCANATCACATCCGTGCCCCAAATCCCATCCATGCCCCAAATCACATCCGTGCCCCAAATCCCATCCATTCCCCATATCCCATCCCTGCCCCAAATCCCATATCCCACTTTCTCACCTCCTCCCCCAGGGCATCAAAGGCGAGCGAGGCTATGTGGGTCCCCCTGGCGAGAAAGGGGAGCTGGTGAGTCCCTCAGGGGCAGTGGGGCCGGGACGGGAATTGGGGCCAGGGGTCCCCCGGGTGCCCCAAATCCCATGCAATGTNTCATGCCCCAAATCCCATCCCTGTGCCATGTCCTATCCACACCCCGTATCCTACCTATGCCCCATGTCCCATCCAATGCCCCAAATCCTATCCATTCCCCATATCCCATCCCTGCCCCAAATCCCATATCCCACTTTCTCACCTCCTCCCCCAGGGCATCAAAGGCGAGCGAGGCTATGTGGGTCCCCCTGGCGAGAAAGGGGAGCTGGTGAGTCCCTCAGGGGCAGTGGGGCCGGGACGGGAATTGGGGCCAGGGGTCCCCCGGGTGCCCCAAATCCCATGCAATGTCCCAAATCCCATCCCTGCTCTCTCAGGGGCAGTGGGGCCGGGGTGGGAATTGGGGCCGGGGGTCCCCCGGGTGCCCCAAATCCCATGCAATGTCCCAAATCCCATCCCTGCTCTCTCAGGGGCGGTGGGGCCAGGGTGGGAATTGGGGCCGGGGGTCCCCCGGGTGCCCCAAATCCCATGCAATGTCCCAAATCCCATCCCTGCTCTCTCAGGGGCGGTGGGGCCAGGGNCTGTGGGGTGTCTGTAGGGTGCTGTGAGGTGTCTGTAGGGTGCTGTGGGGTGGCTGTGGGGTGCTGTGGAGTTTGTGGGGTGCTCCCACCACCATTCATCCCTGTAACAGTGGTGAGTGTTTTTTACACCAATTAATCAGGGGTTTGTTTGGAGCCTCTTCTGCCTTCACTCAGAGCCAGGATTAAAAAATACACGAAGGAAACGGAATTTTTTTGTGTTTGGGTTCGGTTGTTTATTAAATCTTATCAAAAAGTAAATCTTATCAAAAAGAAGCAGGTAAAATGGGGGAAGATCCACCTGCTACAAGGCTTCTTAAAACTAAACAGTCCAATAGAGAATTAACACCTCTATTATTTATACTTTTAACCTAATAACTAAATTCCTTTGACCCTCTGTGGCACTGTCCAAATAGAAACTACCTGAAACCATGGAGAAGATGAACACCAAAAAGAGACACCACCCAAAATCCTCTGTCTTGTCTCATACCTATTACTATATTAAAAAAACCTCAAATTTAAAACCCTTCACCACATGAAATCACACACTTTTATTTAACTACACACCCGTGATTTTAAGTCCATCGCTCAAATCTGGAAGTTTGAGTTTGAATTTGGGGCTCCAAGACCTCAGGTCAAAAGCAGTGTTCTCCAGAATGCACAGAAAGCTCCAAAACCCCAAATTTCTGGGATCCAACAATCCCGTCTCTCTCCGCAGGGTCCCAGGGGTGAGCGTGGCCTCCCAGGAAGTGCTGGGGAAAAGGGGGACCAGGTGAGTGTCCCCAAAAGGGGGACAGGACCCCCATGGGGCAGGGTGTGGCTGTGGGGTCTGGCTCAGCTCTTGTGTCTCCACAGGGTTTCCAGGGCCAGCCTGGCTTCCCGGGACCACCGGTGAGTCAGTCCCACCGGGAATTTGGAGCACATCCCGCTGGGAATTCCGGAACTTTGGTGTGCCCACTGTGTGTCCCCGCGTCCCCACAGCACCAGGGATGGGGACACAGGGTCCTACAAAGGGGATGGGGTGCAGGGAGCAGATCAATCCCATTAAAATAAGCCGGGAAAGAGTGGGATTTATGGGATCTGCTGGGATCCCCCCCTTCACCCCACACCCCTCTTCTCTTTAGGGTCCTCCTGGTTTCCCAGGAAAGGTTGGTCCAGCTGGGCCACCAGGGCCTGTGGCTGAGAAGGTGAGTGCCAGGGACAAGTGCCACCAGGCAGTGGCTCTGTGGTGTCACCTCGTGTCCCTTGGGCTCTGGGGTTTGGTGCCCGTGACCTCCTGTGGCTCTTGTAGGGCAGCGAGGGCATGCGAGGCCCCACAGGGATGCCAGGACCCCCCGGACCCCCTGGACCCCCGGGAATCCAGGTGAGATCCCTCTAAGTGTCACCCTTGGGTGCTCCTGGGAGCACCTATGGCTGTTCTCATTCCCAGGGATCTGTTCCCATTCCCAGGGACCCATTCCCATTCCCTGGGGATCTGTTCCTGTTCCCATTCCCAGGGATCTGTTCCCATTCCCAGGGACCTGTTCCCATTCCCTGGGGATCTGTTCCTGTTCCCACTCCCAGGGATCTGTTCCCATTCCCTGGGGATCTGTTCCCACTCCTGGGGACCTGTTCCTATTGCCTGGGGATCTGTTCCTGTTCCCAAAGATCTGTTCCCATTCCCAGGGCCTTGTTCCCATTCCCTGGGGATCTGTTCCCACTCCTGGGGACCTGTTCCCACTCCTGGGGACCTGTTCCCATTCCCTGGGGATCTGTTCCCACTCCTGGGGATCTGTTCCCACTCCTGGGGACCTGTTCCTATTCCCTGGGGATCTGTTCCTGTTCTCAAAGATCTGTTCCCATTCCCAGGGCCTTGTTCCCATCCCCAAAGATATGTTCCTATTCCTAGGGCCCTATTCCCATTCCCAGGGCCCTGTTCCCATCCCCCAGGGCCATGTTCCCATTCCCAGGGCCCTATTCCCATTCCCAGGGCCCTGTTCCCATTCCCAGGGCCCTGTTCCCATCCCCCAGGGCCCTGTTTCCATTCCCAGGGACCTGTTCCCACAGCCTGGGGTGCCCTGAGCACCTGTCCCTCAGGGACCCCCAGAGCTCCCCAGTGCAAACCTCCCTCTGACATTGTCACCTTGTCCCCACAGGGCCCTGCTGGCTTGGAAGGACTGGATGGCAAGGACGGGAAGCCAGGGCTGAGGGTGAGGCTCTGGGTTTTGGGGGGGGGGACAGCCACCCCAGGACCCCCCCAGAACCCCCGCAAACCCCCCTGCTACCCCCCCAGGACCCCCCCAACCCGTGTCTCTTTCTCCCCAGGGTGACCCAGGTCCCCCCGGGCCACCAGGGATGATGGGTCCTCCGGTGAGTGACAGCCCTCCTTGTCACCCCTCCCTCGTGCTCTGTGCCTGGCACGTCCCTGCAGCCGCCGGGACTGTGCCACCAGCTGTTCCTGGGGACACTGAGCTGTGGGTGGTGGCCCTGGACCCACACTGCATGGTCCGGGTCACCTGCTGTCACCTGCTGTGACCCACCCAGCTCTTTCCTCTCTCCAGGGCTTCAAGGGCAAGACAGGACACCCAGGGCTCCCAGGACCGAAGGTAGGGGATGGTGACGCTGGGTGGTGACATCCCCAAGGACCTCGGGCCTGCCCAGAGCACCCCCACTCATTGCTGTGCCCGTGATGTCCCTTTTCTCTTTTAGGGTGACTGTGGCAAACCCGGCCCCCCGGGGAGCACGGGCCGGCCGGGAGCCGAGGTGAGCGAGGGGTGGGTGACCCCTGTGCAGCCCCTTGTCACCCCCCCTTCCTCCCTTCCTCCTCCTCACCTTGCCTTCCTCAGGGTGACCCCGGACCCATGGGACCCCAAGGCCGGCAGGGACCCCCAGGGCTCATCGTAAGTTGGAGCTGCCCCCCGTGACGAACCCACCACGGTGGGGACATCCCCCGTGACCCCCAGCTGAGCCCCCCATTTCTGTCCCCAGGGACCCCCCGGCAGCCCGGGACAGCCAGGTCCCGCTGGCCTCGCTGGAGTGGTGAGTACCGCCAGGGCCGGAGGTTTGGAATTTGGGATTTGGGGTCGGGATGAGCGGATTTGGGATCCCCGCGCTGATCCCGGTGCTCCCTCCTCGCCGCAGGGGCTGAAGGGCGAGCGCGGCTCCGTGGGCGAGCGGGGTCTGCCCGGAATGCCAGGACAGCCGGGACCCCCGGGACACCCGGGACCACCGGTGAGTGCAGCAGGGGACCTCGGGGAGCAGTGGGGACCTCGGGGGTGGCCCCGTGGTGTCACCTCCTCACGCTGCCCTTCTTTGACCTCGCAGGGAGAGCAGGGACCGGACGGACCCGTTGGGAAGGAGGTAGGAGCAGGGATTTCTGGAACTTTCCCGGACACAGGGCTGGATTGTGGCATCCTCTGCCTGGCCGCTGTGTGCCCAGGGTGGCGACATCCCTGTCACACTCCTCCTGTTTTCCAGGGACCCCCAGGAAAACCGGGCATTGCGGGACCGGCCGGACAGAAGGTGAGGGCAGCCTCTGCCACCAGTGCCACCTCGGTGTCGCACAGCTGTCCCAGCACTCAGAGCTGAGCTTTTCCTGCCCGCAGGGTGACGCTGGATCCCCTGGAGAGAGGGGGTACCCCGGGGAGAAGGGCAGAGCCGGAATGCCCGGGGGTCCCGGGAAAAGCGGCTCCATGGGGCTCGTGGGGCCACGGGGACCCGCGGGAGAGAGGGGACCCCCGGGCTCGCCGGGCCCCGCTGGTAGCCCCGGGCTACCGGGACCGCCGGGGATGATGGTAAGGATGGGTGGCTGTGTGTGGGGGGGACAGGACCCTGTCCCTGTGGCGGGGCCCCTCCCGTGTCCCCTCCCGTGTCCCCTCGTGTCCCCCCGCAGGGAGATGTGGTGAATTACGACGAGGTCAAGAGATTCATCCGGCAGGAGCTGAACAAGATGTTTGACGGTAACGGGGGGGGTGGGGGTGGGGACGAGTCCCGGGGACCCTCCCCGTGTCCCCTCTTTGTCCCGCTGAGCTCGGTCCGTGTCCCCGCAGAGCGGATGGCCTATTACACCTCCCGGCTGCACTTCCCGGTGGAGATGGTGGCATCCCCGGGCAGGCCCGGTCCCCCCGGCAAGGATGGGCTGCCCGGCCGGCCGGGACCCCCCGGCTCCCCGGGGATGCCGGGGCAGATCGGCAGAGAGGGGCGGCAGGGCGTGCCGGGCATGCGGGGTACGTGCTGCTGCTCCCCGGGGCGTTCCCGGTGTCCCCGGGGTGTTCTCGATGTCCCTGCGCTGTTCCCGGTGTCCCTGCGGTGTTCCCGGTGTCCCCGGGGTGTTCTCGATGTCCCTGCGCTGTTCCCGGTGTCCCTGCGGTCATCTCGGTGTCCCTGCGGTGTTCCCGGTGTCGCCGGAGTGTTCCCGATGTCCCTGCCGCGTTCCCAGTGTCCCGGGGTGCTCCCGGTGTCCCCAGGACCTTCCTGGTGTCCCTGCCGTGTTCCCGGTGTCCCCATCGTGTTCACCATGTCCCTGCGGTGTTCCCGATGTCCCTGCAGTCATCCCGGTGTCCCCGGAGTGTTCCCGATGTCCCTGTGGTGGTCCCGGTGTCCCGGGTGCTCCCGGTGTCCCCAGGACCTTCCTGGTGTCCCTGTGGTCATCCCGGTGTCCCTGCGGTGTTCCCGGTGTCTCCAGGACCTTCCCAGTGCCCCTGGAGTGTTCCCAGTGCCCCCATCATGTTCTCGATGTCCCTGGGGTGTTCCCAGTGTCCCTGGGGTGTTCCCAGTGGCCTCAAGACCTTCCCGGTGTCCCTGAGGCATTCCCGGTGTCCCTGAAAAGTTCCTGGTGTCCCCAGGACATTCCCAGTGTCCCGGGATGCTGCGGCCGTGCCGGAATCTCACCCCTCTCCATCCACCTCTCTCCCAGGTGAGCCGGGTGCCAAAGGAGAGAAAGGCGAGAAAGGTGTGGGGCTGATGGGGGACAGCGGCCCCCCGGGACCCCCAGGTGAGCCCCCCTCCCTCTGCCTGGCCCCCAGCCCCACGCTGGGTTTTGCTGCCACCCCCTCACCCTGTCACCCCACACCTTTTTTCATCTCTTCCAGGTCCCCAAGGGCCACCAGGCTATGGAAAGATGGGTCCCCCGGGCCCCGTGGGGCAGCAGGGCATCCCTGGCATCCCCGGTCCTCCCGGTGCCACGGGGCAACCGGGCAAGACCGGGCACTGCAGCCCCGCCGAGTGCCTGGGGGCCGTGCCCATGGAGCAGCCGCTCTTCCAGCCCAAGAACGTCAAGGGTCCCTTCGGCTGAGGGTCCCCGCGCCCCCCGAGCCCCCCGAATTTGCTGTTAATATTGTTAATATTGTTTCCCCGCTGTGCCGGGGCCGTGCCCGTGGCGGGGGGGGGCTCGGGGGTTGTACAGCTCCGCGGCGATCGCGGGGGCGGGTGGATCCTGCCCCAAAAATACACCGGTGCTGGTGGCCCGTGGCTGGACACGGATGGGTCTGTGCCTCCTCCGAATCCCTGTCCCCAGCCCTGCCACCCAGTTCTGAGGCCACTCCGGATGGGGACACGGTGACCACTTTGTCCCTGGGGACATCCTGTGACCCTTGGACTGATGGGGGAATCCCAGCTCTGATCCCAGGGGATCCTGGTCCTGTCTCAGGGGTAATCCCAGCCGTGATTTGGGGATATGCCAGCCCCATTCCTGGGGAGATCCCAGCTCTCATCCCAGCCCTGGCCTGGTGCGATCCCAGTCCTGCCTCTGGAGGAATCCCAAACTAATTCCCGTGGACTTCCCAGCTTTCAGCTTGTGGGGATTCTTGCCCTACTCTCAGGCTGATCCCTTTTGTGCTGAGCCTGATCATTCCTGGAATTCCTGGGAATCCCAGACCACCATCCCAGCCCTGCTCCTATGGGAATTTCGGTCCTGCTGCCAGGGGAACCCCAGACCTTGTCTTGTGGGGTGGCCAGCCCCACTCCTGGGCTGATCCTGGCCCTACTCCCGGGCTGATTCTGGAGAAGAAGGAAGAGGAGGACGGGATGAGCTCCCGGGAAATTCCAGCCCCACTCCCGAGGAGCTCCCGGCGCTCTCCCGTCCCGGTGGGCCCCACACTTCCCAGGCGCCGTTGCCGCTTTAAGGCGCCCCGCGGGCGCGCGCTTCCCGCGCGTCACCGCTCAGCCTCCGCCCCGCCCAGGGGGCGTGGTCAACTCCCAGCGCAGCCAATGGGAATTTGTTCTTTCTGTGACGTCATCGGGGTGCGGACGCGCTATGGCGTACCCGGGGCAGGTGCGGGACGAGGACCGGGACCGGGATCGGTACCGGGATCGGGATCNTGGGGGTGGGGCGACGGTGAGTGACACGGGGTCCATCCCCGTGCCCATCTCGGTGCCCACCTCACACCGGCTCTGTCCCCTCCCCAGGGCTTCCCCGGCGCAGGACAGCCCCCCCCGGTCGGGCCCTACCCCGGGGGTCCCTACGGCGGGGGGCCACCCCCCGGACCCTACGGGCAACCCCC
>VWZS01008554.1:32334-53021 GCA_013397075.1 Rhabdornis inornatus
GGGGAGGGGGCTCCTTTCCTCCCCCTTCCAGGGGTGTGGGCAGCTGGGGACAGCTGAGACAGGGACCCCCCAGCACAGCCCAGGGCATGGAGTTGGTGCCACTTGGATCCAGCCCCCTGTCCCCGCTGCCAGGGCCCAGCCACGCGCTCAGGGATCAGAACCGGGGGGGTCTTGGCCACCCCCCAGGCTCCAGCCGCCCTCCCTCCCCCGGGGCCAGCACCTGCTGCGGGAACTCAGCCGCCCACTCGGGGCTCCTGCTGTCCCTGCCTCGCCGGGAGCGCCTCCCGGCGCTGCCAAAGGATTCCTCGAGGATGCCTCACGGCAGCCAGGACGGGAGCACCGCGGGGTTCCCTGGGCGGCCGCGAGCCACGAGCCACGAGCCACGAGCAACCGGCTTCTGGCTGAGCCCAGGGGGGAGGGCTGAGCCCGCGGCCAGGGTGGGTTTCACTCGAGGGAGGGGAGTGGAAGTGGGGAGCACCAAATCCCGCCGGGCACGGGGGCTGCTGCTCCCCGGGAGCCCGGGGTGCTCTGGGCGCCTGAACGAGAGTCCTGTGGAGCCCCATCCGCAGGGAGCCCCTCTTCCAAGAGCTCTTGGAAGGGCCTTTTCCTGTGAATGTGTCCTTGGGCAGCAGAGCTGGAGGCTGGAGCGGAGCAGGAAGGAACTGAGTCCAGCCCAGAGTCCGACTGTCTCCAGCATGACTGGACTCGTAGGAATCCACAGTGAGTCACGAATTCCCCCAAGACCCCCGGGGAACAAAGCGAAGCCACTGGCACAAAGGACATCCCCGGCCACTCCTCTGTGTCCTTGTGCCCCCGCCAGCTCCCTGACAGCTCAGAGGACTGTGGGGTGCTGCGGGAACATCTGACCATTCCCGTAACAATCCTGTCCCCCTGCCAGCTGATAAGAGCCGCAGCGCGGAGGCGGCAGCGGCGGCAATCCAAGGGTTTGGAGCATCCCCTCACCCCGTTCCTGCGGCTGGGCTCCGGTGGCCAGCTGGCCCTGCGAGGTCACGGCTCCCTCTGTGTCACTCTGGCGCTGGCGTCTCCCCCCTGCTCGTGTCCCCTCTGCGGGGAGTGGCAGCCTCGGCACACGTGGGGCACAGCCAAGGTGGAGTGGGACAAAGTCCTGCCGGGGCACCTTGGGCCCATGTGACGGCGGGAGGCAGAGCCGAGGGCTGGCACACACCCCCTGCCCTGCCTGTGCCACCACCCCGGCCGTGCTGGGGGAGGGACAAGGTGCCAGGACCCCGTCCCCACTGCTCAGAGCCCTGGGAAGACCCCAGACCCAGCTGGGCTGGTTCTGGGTGCCCCGAACACACCGAGCTGCCACCCCCGAGGGGTGCAGGGTGAAGATCCCACCCTGGCAGGGATGAATCCCCCCAAACCCACCCGGGATCGGCGCCCACCCCCCTGGGAGCACCGGGACAGGCCGGTACCGTGCCCCTATGGCTTTTGGCGTGCTGCAGCTTCACGGATCCCCCTCCAAGCCAACCCCCCCAGGGATTGCACCCCACACATCGGGCACTCCGCGGAACCGGGGTGCTGGAGCCCCCACGAGCCCCCCATGGCCGGGCTGGGGCAGCTCTGGGGGCAGCGGGGCAGGGAGGTGCTGCTCCCGCAGCGCTCGGCTCCGGGACCATCCTACGGGGAGTTTCTTGGCAGGAGGCAGCCAGGAAAGGCAGGGACTGACCTGCGGCCAGCCCCGGCTTCCTCCCGAGCCAGTGGCACGGGAAGGGGCCACCTCACGCCTCCATGTCGCAGGACGTGTTGTCCCCAGGGGGGTGCCAACTCACAGCCACGGGGTGAAGCTGTGCTGTCCCCAGATGGGTTTGGGGGGCTCCTGGGGAAGGGGACCCCACCCTCGCCTCCCTGGGATGGCTTTGGGGACATCGCAGCGTCGTCGCCGTTTGGGGGGGATGCACCAAACAGGCGGGGGGGGGCAGCGACCCTTCCCTGTAAGGTGCCAAAAAAGCAGCGCGCGGGTCCTTCTGCAGTGACATCAACCCTGCACCTCCCCTTTGCCCCAGGATGGAGCTGGGGAGGGCGAACGAGCCGGAGCTGGGCTCTCAATCCCATCTCGGTGGGTTTCTGCAGCTTAAAGGTTCGGGGAGGCGTCCGGACACTTGTGTCCCCCGGCCGGACATTTGTGTCCCCTGGCCGGACGCTGCTGTCCCCTGGCCGCAGCTCGGCCGTAGGGCTGGAGTGCCACCTCTCGGGAGCGTCGGGAGAGAGACAGCAGCAGGCAGGCAGCCTCTACTCCAAATTTTAATGAAACAAATAAATTAATAAGTTAATCAAGTGAGGTAACTATCGCTCGGGGGGGAGGGGGCTGCGGGGACCAGCCAGCCCCGGGAGAGGGGGGATCCTAAGGGTTAATTCCTGCGTGCGGCTGCGGGCAAAGCTGTCACATGCACGTCGCCCCACGGCCACCCACCCAGCGCTGTCCCCTCGTGTCGCACCGCCCGGGCACTCCCGGGGGCGAGGGGAAGGGACCGGGGGGTTCAAGCAGCTCTGGCACGGCCCGCGCTGGCCACATGCACTAAAGGGGGCGAGGAGACGAGCAGGGTCGGGGGTCCCCACTCTAGCCGGAGCAGAGGGACGGGAAAAGGGGGTGCGAACGGCCCGAACCCCAGAGAGGGGCGGCGCTGGGTGGGTGCGAGCAGCCCCAGGACAGATCCCGGCACTGTGGGGTCACCACCGAGCCCCCCCAAAACCCGCGAGGGGCTGCAGCCGCAGCCTGGCACTTTGGCACAACCCCAGTGTTGCTGGACTGGGAACCAGCGCCGGGACTGGGAAGGGCAGCGCGGGGGATTGTGGCAGCGTGGGAGGTGTCGTGGCTCTGCTGTAAAGGTGACATGCAAGGACACCGCTCTGTCCCCACCAGGCAAGACCCCCTCCAGGCCCGGCCCGTGCTTCCCGGACCACAGAGGGGACAGGGACACGGGCAGTGACAAACTGAGCACCGCGGGACGCAGCCGGGAGGGAAATCCTCTAAGCAGGACACAGAGGGAGGGACATTCCTTGGGGACAGCGCCTATGCCTGCACCCCTGCCTTCCCCACAGCCCCTGCTCGGCTTCCTGCCCCCAGGGACACCCTCGGGTGAAGATTTTCCCCCTGGCCCTGAGCCCTCAGGGCCTCCAGGGCCCTCCTGGGCAGCCCAGTCCAGCCCTGGGAGCTGGCAGGGGGTTTCTTATTGCATATGTCCCCTCGGGTTGCTCTTCCCAGGGGGGTTGCATATTAAGACATTATTGCATAAATACATATATATATATATATATCTTCTATATATATATTGCCCTGGGAGCATGCACGGGCAGGCAGAAGGCTCTGCTGTGCTTCTGGAGAGGTGCAGCCTGGTGAGGGGGGGACAGTCCCCAGCTCCCTTCACTGGGGACCCCGAGTGACACGGGTAAAACCACCCTGGGTCGTGCCCTCACATCCCTGCACTGACAACAAGAGGGAGATGGGACCTTGCATAGCTGGTGGTGGCCCCGGCTCAGCTCTGGGGGACCAGGCAGGACCTGTCCTGAGGGCTGGGGCTGGGCTTCAAACCAAACCCCGGGGGATGGGGCCAGCCCGGAGCATCCCCACCGCAGCTGGGGAGCACCCAGGACCCCGGAGCTGGGGAGGTGTCATCCCGCAGGAAGCCAGGAACATCCCAGGAGCATCCCAGGAGCATCCAAGGAGCATCCCAGGAGCATCCAAGGAACATCCCAGGAACATCCCAGACCCCAGGAACATCCCAGGAACATCCCAGGAACATCCCAGGAGCATGCCAGACCCCAGGAACATCTCAGGAGCATCCCAGGAGCATCCAAGGAGCATCCCAGGAGCATCCCAGATCCCAGGAACATCCCAGGAACATCCCAGGAACATCTCAGGAACATCTTAGGAGCACCTCAGGAACATCCCAGGAGCGTGGGCTGGCCATGCCACAGTGCCACAGTGCCACCCCGCTGCAGCCGTGTCCCCGCAAAGGAAGACTCGGTTCAAGCAACACGGCGAGGGACAGCGAGGGACAGCAAGGGACAGCGAGGGGACAACGCCACGCCGCCCCCAGAGGGGACAGGGTCCATCCCGCTGCCTTCTGCTCCTCCTGCTCAGTCCATGTTGGCGCTGGCCGACCTGGAGATGTTGAGNCCCAGGGACACCCTCGGGTGAAGATTTTCCCCCTGGCCCTGAGCCCTCAGGGCCTCCAGGGCCCTCCTGGGCAGCCCAGTCCAGCCCTGGGAGCTGGCAGGGGGTTTCTTATTGCATATGTCCCCTCGGGTTGCTCTTCCCAGGGGGGTTGCATATTAAGACATTATTGCATAAATACATATATATATATATATATCTTCTATATATATATTGCCCTGGGAGCATGCACGGGCAGGCAGAAGGCTCTGCTGTGCTTCTGGAGAGGTGCAGCCTGGTGAGGGGGGGANACCCCAGGAACATCCCAGGAACATCCCAGGAGCATGCCAGACCCCAGGAACATCTCAGGAGCATCCCAGGAGCATCCCAGATCCCAGGAGCATCCCAGGATAATCCCAGGAGCATCCCAGATCCCAGGAACATCTCAGGAGCATCTCAGGAGCACCTCAGGAACATCCCAGGAGCGTGGGCTGGCCATGCCACAGTGCCACAGTGCCACCCCGCTGCAGCCGTGTCCCCGCAAAGGAAGACTCGGTTCAAGCAACACGGCGAGGGACAGCGAGGGACAGCAAGGGACAGCGAGGGGACAACGCCACGCCGCCCCCAGAGGGGACAGGGTCCATCCCGCTGCCTTCTGCTCCTTCTGCTCAGTCCATGTTGGCGCTGGCCGACCTGGAGATGTTGAGGGTCTGGGCGGACACGGAGATGTCCTCGTGGTCCACGGGGCTGTGGTAGTCCGAGGTGATGTCGGGCTCGCCGGGGGGCACCCGCACCGCGGCCAGGCTGAAGGAGTTCGTGGAGCCCTTGCGGAGGCACTGCGAGTAGAGGCCGAGCAGCAGGTCCAGCTTGTGCTCGATGGATTGAACCTGCAAGGGGCGCAGGGCGGGGCTGAGCCGGGCTTAACCCCGCGGGAGGGGTCTCGGGTCACCCTCCGAAGGGATGGTGACACCCCCGGGGTGTCCCCTGCTGACCTGCCGCTCCACTTTGACCACTCGCCCCATCATGCTGAGCTCGTCCACCAGCTCCCCCTCCAGCGCCGGCTTCTCCCCTTTCTCCCGAACCTTCTTGTCCGCAGGGAGGGCCCGATCCCTGCCCACGATCTGGTCCACGCTGGCAGGGAGGGAAGGGGCAGAGCCCATCCATCACTCCCAAGGGCTCGGGATGGAGCTCTGGGAATGTGGGAGAAGCCCTGCAGGGCACCTCACCGCGTCTGCAGGCTCTTGATCCTGCCCAGCATGTCCAGGTGTCCGGCCGAGTACTGCTCGATGACATCCTTGACGTCGTAGGGACGCAAGGTCTCCTTGAACTTCCTCTTGGCCACCAGGAATTTCAGGATCCTGCAGGGACAGCCGGGCTGGAGGCAGGAACGGGATGCCCCGGGGGGGGGCGGTTCTGTGCACGCTGGGGGACACGGGAGGGGACAGTCTCACCTGACAGCCCGGATCAGGGTCTTCACCGCTGGCATGACGTCCTCGAAGGCCAGGTCGCAGGGGGAGCTCCTCTCCTCGCCGCTATCCTCCAGCGGGCAGTCGGCTGTGGGTGCTGAGAGCGGGTGGATGGCAGACCTCGAGGGCTGTCCCCAACCCTGAACCCCCTCCAGTGTCCCCCAAACCCCTCAGCCAGGGGGCTCACCCTCAGCCGGGCTCCGCGGTTTGAGCCTCAGGGATGCTCGGAAGCGGGTGCGGTCGTTGAAGCTCCAGCTTTTCTGCACCTTGGTGGGGCTGGAGGCCTCGGCCACGTCCTCGGTGCTGGGGGAGCGGTGCAGGGGCGGCCCCAGGGGCTGCTGCTGCTGCCGCCCGCGGCTGCCCTGGCGCTGGGAGCTGCTCAGCCGGATCCGCTCCTTGATGCCCATCTTGTTGCTGCGTGGGGACAGCGGGACAGGGCGGTGTCAGGGCCGTGGGGACAGAGACAGGGACAGGGTGGTCGCTGTGGTGAAGGGGGGGTGGCCGTGCTGAGCTCACAGAGAGCCCCCGGCAGGTGATGGGCATGAACCAGGCCAGGAGCAGGCGGTTCCTGCAGGGGCGGCTCTGGGGCTGCTCCTTTAAACCCCTTTGGTTGGTCCCAAGAGCAGAGAAAGGAGGTGACAGACAAGGAGAGAAGGGACAGACGGGTGTGGCAGCAGGGGACACGCGGCAGAGCCACCTCAGAGCTCTGCTCCTGCTCCATCTCTGCTGGCACGGGGTGTTCGCAACCCGGCCAAGCTGCTTCATCATCATCCTCCTCCTCCTCCTCCAGGCTGCACCTCCCAATCCAGGCTCTGCTCCGGCCCTAACGCGAGCTCTGCTCCCAAACCCAGCTGCAATTTCGGGTTGGGGGAGAAGCGCCAGGCATTGTTTATGCAGGACCTACACAAAAACCCCGTATTTTCCGTGATGAGAGACCCCAAACACAGCTCAAGGGGACACACAGGGAAGGACCCTAGAGCCGGGGAGGACACGGAGTGAATCCCACACCCGCTGCAGGACAGGCTTCACGAAACCCGAGTGTTTGGGGACATTCCTGGATTTCCTCAGGCAGGGCAAGGCAGGGATACAGGCAGGGTCCGGGCAGGGTCTGGGGCTCCCAGCCCTTCCCCGTGCTGGCAGGGGGGGCTGCCACACATCCCACCCATCCACAGGCTATGCCAGCGGGTGGGAAGGGCTGCGTCCCGGGAATCAGGCTGCGACACAGCGGTGGGATGGGATTTATGGGATTTTTCCAAGTGCCGGTGATTGTTGCCAGCAGCCCGCGCTCATCCACGTCGCGATGGAGAAACTGAGGCAGTAAGGGACAGCGGGGACAGCGGGGACAGCCAGCTCAGCCCAGGCCATGCACAGCCTCCCTGCCCCGCGGAGGGACCCCCAATTCAGCCTCCACCCCCCGTGCCTCGGCCCCCAGCCCTCTCCATGCTGCAGGCACCCGGGCAGGGAGTGCATCCATGCATCCCGAGGTTCCCGGTGCCGCTCTCCGGCGGGACGGGCAGGACACGGTACCTCCGTCTCCACGTCTGCAAGAACCTCCTCTTACCACTAAAGATGGGGCTGGAGGGGCAGGGCAGAGACACAGGAGAAAAGAGAATCAGCCAGGGCCAGCAGGGAGAGGAGAGTCCCGGGCCACCGCGTCCCCGTCCCCCGCGGTGCCACCGGGGAGTGTGACAAGGAGGGCAGGATGTTTGTGTAGGTCCTGCATGAACACCTGTGCGGTTCCTCGGCTCTGCCGGAAGGATTTGGGGACAGTCGCCGGGCACAGGGACCGTGGTGGCCCCGCAGACCCTGGCGGGCTCTGGTGGCGGCCGGGGGCGAGCGTTACCTGAGGCGTAAACACTTGTGGGGCTGCGCGTCCTCCTCATTCCAGCTTGGGGGGCAAGTGGGGCACGGTGGGTTTGGGGGGAGGGTGGAGGGATGGAGAGGAGGAGGAAGGTGAGAGGGAGAGGGGAGGAGAGAGAGAAGATGAGATGTTATGAGAGGTGATGCTCGCGGGGGAGATGGGCGGGCTCAGGTCCCCGAGCGGGGTTCGGTTCTTCCCCTGCCAGTTCCTGGTTGGTCACCGAGCCCAGGGAGGAGCCCCCCAAGCCCCGAACTCACCTGGGGGGGAGCAGGTCCCGCTCAGCCCCACACCTGCAGCCTCAGCCCTGCTGATCGTGGGGGAAACTGAGGCACGAGGCCGCTCCCCACCTAACCCTGGCGCTGGCCCGATGTCCTGGCGGGGTGGCCAGCGTTGGTGGCACACTCTTCAGGCAGAGGGGACAAGGGACACGGTGCAGAGCAGCTGCCAGCAGCAGCAGGGCAGCCTCAACCCCTCTCTCCTCTCCTCATGGGCACCGGGAGCCTTTCCCAGCCCCAGGCTCTGGGATTTGCTCTATCCCGCCGGGATGGCACCGCCGCCCGTGCCAAGGGATTTCCTGCCACTCTCGGTTACCCTGTGCCGCATCCCGGGGTCACGGCCGCATAAAAAGGGCAGCGAGGTGACTTCACGAAGGTACAAGAGCCCAGAGTGTCCCTCGGGATCAAATCTGCGCCTTCTGGAGCTGGAACAGAGCTGGGGGCAGCACAGGAGCAGGAGGGGCGCCCAGCACGAGTGGGGAGCAGGGGCAGCTCGGGGAGGTGGCACCTCGGGGTGTGGTCTGGCAGTGACAGTGACAGTGACATCGCAGGAGGGCACAGAGGACACAGAGCAGAGAGGAGGGAGAACACGGGGGCTACCCCTCCTACCTTTCCCCTGAACACACGGCCAGGCTGAAGCTTTTCTGGGCAGGGGTGAAGGAGTGATAGGGCGGTGGGGCTCTGTCAGGCCATTTTTTCACCTCTGAATTCCTAAATCCTCCGTTGCGAACCCGGTGCAAATGCTCAAACATAAGGACCAGCTCTCTGAGGTCGGGGTGAAATAAAAACGGGGAGAAATTAAAATTTCCGAAGCAAACGAAACCGGCAAAGCGAGGCTGAGCAGCACCGGGTCCTCCTGAGCACGAACCGAAGCAAAACCAGAGCAAAACAAAACAAAACAAAAATCAGCATTTTTGTGCAAAAGACCGTTTCTTAACTGGGGCCGAGGAGGCTGGGGAAGGGTCCTGGGACAGGATTCCACAGAAGGAACCTGAGAGGGATGGATCAGGCAAGGACAAACCTGGGACGGGGTGGGGACATGGGGACCTGTCACCATCAGACCCTGGGCGCTGCTGGAGCAGCCAGAAAGGGAAAACTCAGATCCAGCAGGGATGGAATCTGGGTCTGTGTGAATTCCACTGCAGGGAAAGCAGCTCCTGGCACAGCAGGAGGGGCAGCAGAGCCGCCAGTGATTCCCAGGATCCGGGGTGCTGCTCGGGAAGCTGGGACTCGGGGCTGTGGCTGTCAAAATCCCTGCCTTTGGAAAAATGAAGGGTGAATTTGTCACACGACCAGAGCAGGGCAGGGATGCTCACAGGGGTGTGGCAAACACTCGGGATCTGTGAGAGGGATCTGGAAAACCTTTGATCCGCCCACAGTGGCAAAATCTCAGGGAAAGCTGCAGGAACGGGACTTGGGGCTCCCACTGGATCCCCCACTGTGGTTCCACACCGGAACCAGCTCCTGTCCTGCTGCAGCTCCACCACCGCAGCCCTGGGGTTCCCGAGGCACCATCCCGCTCCCTGTGGTGCTGCAGGAATGCTCTGGATGGGGTGAGAGGGGATGGGATGGGGTGGGATGGGCGCTGTGAGGATGATGAGGACGAAGGCGGCTCCTTCAGCACACTCCCATCCTGGGAAGGTGTCGCTGCTGCTCGATCCCACCGAGCTCCTGGTGGGTTCCGCAAGGTCCCTCCTGGTTTCCCGGGTTGTTCATCCCCACGGGGACCCCCGGGAGCCCCCCAGCCCTCGCCCCCTCCCCCCTACCTGAAGGCGGGCAGGAGGCTGTCGTAGTAACACCACGTGGCCGTCAGGTACGCCCGGCTGGCATCCGTGGAGTACAGGCGCCAGGCAGCCTGCAGGGGAGCGACATTCCCGGGAATCGGGATCGATCGGGATCGATCGGGATCGATCGGGATGGGAGAACCCCCTCCTCAGACCCCTCCATCCATCCTGACCCCCACAGGCGGCAGCGACCAACCCGAAGGGTCTCGGTGCTGGATGTGGGGCCGGGTTTTTGGGCGCTTTGCAGGCGAGGGGACAGCAGAGCATTCCCGGGAAGCGGTGGGGCGGGACAATCCAGCCCTGCCCTACCTGGATCAGGTTGGCCGCCGGAGTCCTCCTCTTCTCGAAGTGCTTCTGCCGATGCTGCTCCTGCACTTTGAGGGCGAATCCGGAGCCCAGGATCCCCTGGGGACAGGAGGGGACAGGACGGTGAGTGCGGGTCCCACACAGAGGCGGCTCTGCTTCGTTTCTCCCCAATTTTTGCAGAGGGAAGCCTCTCCCGGCCCTACTCACGGCGGGCAGGGCGAAGAAGGAGATGCCGAGCAGGGCGAATCCGGCCGCCAGCATCCGGCCCAGCCACGTCTGCGGTGCCTTGTCCCCGTAGCCGATGGTGGTCAGGGTCACCTGCCCGGGGACACAGCAGCGGGGAGCCTGCAGGGCGCTCCCCCACAGCAGCCCCTTCCCCACCCTCCTGCTCCCCTCCCGGGGCCGGGGCAGCCGCGGGGACCGAGCTTACCGTGCCCCACCAGAGAGAATCGGCGTAGGTGGCGAACTGCACGTTGGCGTCCTTCTCGGCCAGGTACACGAGGAACGAGGCGAAGATGAGCACCAAGAAGCCGATGTACCAGGCGGTGATGAGCTCCTGCGGGGCACGGCGGCTCAGACACGCCCGGGGACGCGTCGAGGGATGGACCTGGATGGTTTTTCTCACCTTGCTGTGGGCGTAGACCACGGAGCCCAGCAGTTTCCAGGTGCCGCCGCGGCGGTCCATGCGCACCATGCGCAGGATCTGCAGGAAGCGCATGCTGCGCAGCGCCGACGTGGCGAAGATGTTGCCCTGCGTGCCCGCGGCGATGACGGCCACCGAGGCGATGAAGACGATGAAATCTGAGGGCGCAGCAAAGCTCAGGGGGTGCGTGGGTTACCCCAAATACCGCCGTTCCCCATCCCACCCCGTACCTATCACGCAGAAAGGTTTTCTGGCGAAGCGGAATCGGCCGCGCCAGCCGCGGTAGCGGCAGCAGCAGCCGGCGGCCCACACGCGGATGATGTACTCCATACCGAACACCACGATCATCACGAATTCCTGGGGGGAAAAAGGGGGTGAGAGGGGCAGGGAGAGTGGAAGGGTGTTGGGAAGGACGAGAATTTAACAGAGGAGCTTTGCAGATGTCCAGAAGGTTCTACAGGAATGAAAGCAAGTTTTGATAGAGAAGGAAAGAATTGCTGAGCCAGTCTGACTGGGTCACTAGAAGGCAAAGAGGGAGTGAGCTGGAAGGGGCTTTTATGGCTCAGAGCAAAGGAGAAATCCACCTCAAACAAAAGATGTTTCTACCAAACAAAAGGATTTTCACAGGCAAACAAGAAAGCCAATGCTGCAAGTGGAGAAAAGATCTCAGAAATTTCCACTGCAGAACAAGTCCCAAAGTTTAACATGTGACTACTAACCCTGACGATTGGCTAGTCACTAACACAACACGGTAATTTTAGCAGTTTGGATGGGTTATATGTAAATGTAAAAGGTTTTGTGTGTGATGTTGATTGGTAGCCATGTATTAAGATGCTCTGGAATGAAAAGTTTATAATGCATTGTAACCAGAACCAGAGGGGCTTCAGGACACACAGCTTGCCCACAGCCAGCAGCTCTGGGCTCACCCACCACCCTCAACTGCTGGGACCTCATCTGAGCAATAAATAACATTTTAGGAGCTGGCTGAAACCCTCAGTCTCCGTCAGGCTCTTACAGAAGGGCTCAGGTTTGAGAGGGGCGAAGTGAAAGGGGAAGAGCGCGGCGCGTGGTGTCCCCCCCAAAGCCACCCGAGCCGCCCCGGGGGGATCGGGGCGGTGAGACTGGAGCCGTCGGGGCTGGCTGGGAATCGCTGCTCTGCTCCTCGCCCCGAGCTGGGTCCTTTTCCTCCGCCGTCAGCATTGTCCTCCTATCTCTCGCACAAACAAGCCCCCGTTCTGCTTACTCGCAGGAAAAGTCACAAGGACCTTCCCAATTTAGTCTCCATCACTCGGGAGAAGTCCCTGCGTCAGCTCTTTCTGACAGTTTGGGGGAAAGTTGCCTTTTTTAGCCCCTCGTGCCTTGCCTTTTCCAGCGGTTTCTGCCTCTCCCCGTCGCACCGAGGGACAGTGGTGGGATGAGCCACCCCGAGCCGCGGCGACACCCACGGCCAGGCCACCCCGGGATGCCATCGGATCGACAGCGACATCCCGGCTGGTGATGAGGTCACAGCGGTTCTGCCCGCGATCTTTTAGGATGTAAAGCGGGGAGAGGAAACCCGAGGGCCAGCCCTGCTCCTGCACCACTCACCAGGATGAAGAGGCACTCGTTGGCCAATTTCTGGTGCTCCTGGATGGTGGAGAAGACCGACAGCACCAGGCAGCTGAAGACGAGGAGGAATCTGGAAGGACAAAGTGTCAGTGGGGGCACAGGGACGGCCAGGGGACCCCAGCCCCCACTCACAGCCTGGACCCCCCAGCCAGGACCTCCACAGGTCGTGGCAGAGCCACTGGGGACACGTTTTGCCCCTAGATGGTGGCATGGAGCCTTCGGGGAGCCCAGGAGCTGCCGTGGGGCTCGGTGCCAGCTCTGCCGCAGCCCTGCAGATTCTTAATTAGAGGCAGGGAGGGTCCCGCGCTCTGGAGGGTTCTGGTGCTGCAGGGAGGGCACCAGAGCTCCTCCGGACTGTCCCCAGCATCACTGTCACCGTGGGGACCTGCCAGCAACACCTGGGAAGTGTCAAGCCAGGGGAAAAGTTCCCAGGAACAGCTCTGAGGCTGCTCCTCCCCGAGCGCTGGGCTCAGGCACGAGGGGCTTTGGCACATTTAAAATAATGAAGGGAATAAAAAAATTAAAAAAAAATAAAAAAAATAAAGAAAAGAATAGAAAAAAGAAAGGAAAGAAAAGGAAAGAAAAGGAAAGAAAAGAAAAGCAAAGAAAAGCAAAGAAAAGCAAAGAAAAGAGAAAAGGAAAGGAAAGGAAAGGAAAGCAAAGAAAAGAAAAGAGAAAAGCAAAGCAAAGCAAAGCAAAGCAAAGCAAAGCAAAGAAAAGAAAAGAAAAGAGAAAAGAAAAGAAAAGAGAAAAGAAAAGAAAAGTCGACTCTGAAGCTGAAGCAAATGAAACCTCCAAAAATACATTTTTTTTCCCCTGATCCAGCGATTCTAAAAAAGGAAAGCAGAGGGCTCGTGCCACCGGCCCACGTGACGGCGAGCCAAGGGCCACTCGCTGCTCCGTGATGTCACCTCGGCTCCGTGGTGGCACCGGGGGCTGCGGGCACAGCACGCTGGGTGGCACCGGCACGGCCTGGCCGAGCCCTGGTGGCACTGGCACCTTGTCCTCGAGCTGGTGGCACCATCTCCCCCCAGCTCGTGGTGACAACGCCCAGGGGCCATCAGGGGTGACCCAGGGGTGATCCGGGGGGTGTGGGGGGCTCAGTGCCCGCTCGGGGGGCACGTTCCCATCTCTTTGTGTCGTTGATGTGGAATTTTCACTCAGAACCAGCTGCCAGGGCCATCGGGGGGGTGAAACCTGTCCCAGCTGTCCCGACTGTCCCATCAGGGACACAGCAGAGAGGGGACGATGCTCTGTCCCCCAGTGGGACCATCCAGGACCCTCCCCACTGACCCCACAGCCCCGTGTGGGGCCCGGGGCTCTCAAACCCGGCCCTGGCATGAGGGGAATGAGGGTGGCACAACCTAAAGGGGACAAAAATTCCCCCAAAGTGCTGCTGGACAACAGCAAAAAATCCCTGGGAATGAGAGAAGGGCTGGATGCAGAGATGGAGGAGGGAGAGCTGGAGCCAGGAAGGGGCCAGGGGTGTCACAGCCGTGTCACCACGCTGCCCTCGGCGCAGAGGACGCGGCTCTGCCGGGCACTCCCCGCCCGCAAGGCAGAAGGTTGGATGGAGCCGGTTCCTTCTCCCTCTGAATTATTAATTGGGTTTTTTTTCCTCCGGCGCAGCAGTTCTGGAATTAACCCCCAGTGGGAACAGCGGCACCCCCGTGGCACGGGCAGGGAGAGGAGCAAAACACGGCCCAGGGCAGAGCTCGGAGCTTTGTGCATCATCAGCGATAAAAGATTATCCAAGCAGGATTTAGCAGGCAATTACACGGGCAGCGGAGCACAAAGCAGACGAGAAGGCAGAAATCTCCCAGCCTGCAAAGATTTGTGCCCCTCGCCTCATCCAGCCAGCAGGGAGAGGGTCCCCGGGGCTTGGGGACCTGCTGTGGGTGGCCCTGACTCTGGAGTCACCCACCGTGATGGAAACCCGCCCTCCCTGCGGAGTGGGGGAACCTCGGAGCCGGCATCCCGTAGGATTTGGGGAAGGATACAGGCATGAGAGGCCCCAAGGGGCTGGAACTTTCTGGGAACGCATCACCTGCCAGGAATTAACTCGCAAAGCCTTGGGCAAACTCCCCGTCCCGGCTGCCGGCAGCGCTTAAGCGGCTTAGGGAAGGGTCAGATGCCTGAAGGCAGCGAGGGGAGCCAGGAACCAGCATCCCCCCATCCCTCCCGGGCAGGAATTCTCCTCTCAGCCGCTCTACCAAGCACCCAGCGCGGTTTTCCGCCCTCAATCACCCACCAAACACCCCTGGGGAGCGGCTCCCATCCCAATTCGCTGCTCTTCGCACCCACCAAGAGGAGCTGAAAAACCGAGGGGTGCTGGCGGGGAATTGGGGAGGGGGCAGAGAGTGGGACAGGAGCTTCAGGGTTTCCTCACCGCGCTGCTCCAGGGTCCCGGGGGATGGAGGGAGCAGAGGCTGAGCCGATGCTTCACATCTCCCGAATAAAATTCCCATTTCCAGCCCCCTCCCCGCGGGGTCCCCCCCACTTTTTCCAGCACATGGACACGGGGACCCAGCAGGAGCAGAGCCCGGCCCCAGCAGTAATGAAACCTCCCCAAAACAATAATGAAAACTCGGCGGGGAAGGCGAAATCTCCTCAATTAATCTTCATTAGGGTGGGCTTTGCCATCTGCTGCCGCCCGAGCCGGCCGAGGAACAGGTGAGCCGGGAAAGCTGCTGAGCTCCGGGGAAACAGGGCCAAGTCTGGATCCATCCCTGGATGGGCAGGCGGGCACCAGTTGGCTCCCAGTGCCCCCCCAAACACCCCTGGGCAAAGAGGCTGCACCCCAAAACAACCTGGGACGAGCTGAGGGGCCGGGATCCTCCGAGATCGTGGGGCGGGATGAGGATGGAACAGCCCAGCCCTCCCAGGAATTGTCCCCGGACTCCCGGGACTGGCACGGGACTGACCCCGGCACTGGCTGGGCTGTCCCTGTTCTACTTTTCCCGAACCCCCGGGACTGGCACGGAGGTGACACTGGCTGGGCTGTCCCGGTCCCGCTTTTCCCGAACCCCCGGGACTGGCACGGAGGTGACACTGGCTGGGCTGTCCCGGTCCCGCTTTTCCCGAACCCCCGGGACTGGCACGGGACTGACCCCAGCACTGGCAGGGTTGACCCGGTTCTGCATCTCCCGAACCCCCGGGACTGGCACGGAGGTGACACTGGCACTGTCAGGGCTGTCCCGGTCCAGGTTTTCCCGAACCCCCGAGATTGGCACGGAGGTGACACTGGCACTGTCAGGGTTGTCCTCGTCCTGTTTTTCCCGAACCCCCAGGGTTGCCACAAGGGTGACCCCGACCCTGACAGGGCTGTCCCGGTTCTGCATTTCCCGAACCCCCGGGACTGGCATGGGACTGACCCCGGCACTGTCAGGGTTGTCCCGGTCCCGCTCTGCCCTCGCCCCCCGGGGATGCCCCGGGCCGGGGCACGGGCGGTGCCAGCGATAACTCAGCGGAAGGAAAACACCACGCGCCGCAGGATAAACAGCTCAGCCGTGGGACGGGCGAGCAAAACAGGCTCTGGGAAGGCACGGATCCCTTCCCTGGCGGCATCACAGCGCCTAGGCCGTACCCTCCAGCTGTGCCACCGCTGGAAATTTGGGATTTGGACCAAAACTTCCCGAGCGCAGCTCCAGCGGGGATGGCGATGGTGTTTCACCCTCCAGGCTCCCCATGCCGCCAGGTTCACTCCACCCGCAGCTGTATAAACAGCGTGTCCCATAAATCCCGGGCCCTCGGCCCCGCACCCTTCAGCAGAGGTGGAACAGGGGATATAAATAACCGGGCTCTAGCTGTAGCGGGCCTGTTTGCACCCGTAACCATAGCACGGAGCGTCCCACGCTGCTCAGAAGAGAAGCAGAAAAGCTCCGAGTGTTTCCCCACGGGCACGGAAAGCGCAGCCGGAGCGAGGAGCCGGCAGTGGCACCGCGAAGGCCGGCACACGCTCAGAGCCTGGCCCTGAGCCGGCTATCAGCGCTGCGAGAAGGACGGGGCTGCTCCCAGAACCTTCCAGCCCCAGCGGGGAGGCAGCACGGGATGTTCCCAGCAGCCTGAGGAAAGCTGGAAGCAAAGCTGGGATGCGGAGCTTCACCCGCACCCCACGGCAGCACCCGCCGGGGTGACATCCAGTGGCACCCCACAGAACACGCCAGCACCCAAAATCTTGATGCTTTGGGAGGCAAATCTTGCTGGTGGCACCCCCGTGGCACCCAGCACCCCCCGGGCGGGCCGTGCCCGCGGGGAGCACGGTCACAAGGCTCCCGCGGCCGCTGCCAAGACGCTCACACGGAGCAGCCGGGATAGTTTTGCTCTTGGATCATCTGGCAAGGAACGGGCTGGAGGGGGGGGAAAGAACCGGAGTGTTTCCCGAGGCACCACAGCACAGAGATCGGGGCTGTCACCCTCCTCCAGCACCTTTGGGGTCAGCAGGACACGGGGACATTTGGGGCACAGGGATATGGGTGGCCCCGAGGAGTCGCCCCAAAGCTGGGACCCTCAAAGAGTGGAGGGGAGGTTTGGGATCGCTGCCGGCGGGGACAAAGAGCCAAAAACTCTCCCTGCACCCCACTGGGGCACCCAAACTGGCACATCCTGCCTGGGGGGTCCATCAGGAGCGCAAAGAGGGGAAAAAGGAAAAAAAAAACAAAAGAAAAAGAAAAATCAATGCACCGTTTCATGTTGCGCCGAAGTCGCTTAATTTTATGCCTTGGTGACACCACATCGGGCAGGGGAAAGTGCTGTGCCGGCTTCTCCTCCCGCTGGCATTGCCCCTGGAGCAGCTCCCGTTTCAGCCCCAGGCAAGGTGGCCCTGGGGGCACAGCCCCTGCTCGAAGGGCACAGCCTCCAGTCCCTCTGGTTGTGGCCATGCCACCGCCCCAGCTGGGGGACACACCGGTGACAGCGAGTTAAAAACCTCCAAGGAGCTAAATTCAAAGAGGTGGAAGAGTTGAGAGTTAAACTCGAGAGTTTAAGAGTTAAATTCAAGCGGTTTTTCCAAGCAGGCGGTGGAGTCAGCACTGAGCAGGGATGGAGGGATTTTCCTGCAGCCCATCCAGGGCTCCAGGCCTAGGAATTGCCCTGGGGGTGTCGGCAAGGGCTGGCACTGCCAGCATGCCAGGGAAGTGTTTTCTGGCTCTCCAAGCAGCGCTGGAGGGCTGTGACAAGGTAGGGGAGTGGCAGGGGTGACAGTCCCATCGTGCCCTCCGTCTGGAACAGGAGCCAGGCACAGGGATGCCCCGGGAGGGCTGAGCTGTCACCCCCGGTCCCTGGCTGGATGGGGACACATCCCACTGCCAGTGCCCCAAGCCAGCCGGGATTTCCCACCGGAGGCCAATCCTGAGCAGGGAGAGCCCATGCCTGGCATCCCTGTCCCAGTGTTGCCCTGGGACTCTGCCGGGAGCTGCCACCCCTCTGTCCCCACGAGGACACCAAAAACCCAACAGGGACAAGGCTCGCGTCCCCTTTCTGCCTCACGGGAATTCCTCTCCCACATTTTTGTTGGGGAAACCAACCCCAACAGCAGCGGGCAGGGAGCTCGGCCTGGCGCGGGGGACGCTGCTCCAGGCGGGGAATTGCGGCTGTTCCTGGTGCTGCTGGCTCAGTCTTCCCTAATTTGCTCCAGGTTAAACTGTTCTGGATGGAAATGTTCCTCCAGGAGCAGGAAAAGTGCTGAGCTGAGCTCACGGTGCACCCAGCAGCCGTTTCATAACCATCGGCACCGCTGGGGACGTGGGGGGCTGCCGGGTGGGCAGGGACAAACCACAGCGGGAAAAGCTGGAATTGGGCACCTGGAAAAGCTCATGGAGCAGCTCCAGGATTGCAGGAACCCCCTGGCAGGGCAGCCCCCGCCCGCGGGACACGCAGCCGTGCCCGTGCCAAGCCCGCAGCAGCTTTGCCGGGAGCAGGGAAGAGCCTTCCCGCCGGATAGCGAGGAGCAGATTGGAAAAAGGAAGTTCTTATTTTGCCTCCTGGCTATAAAGCCTCTGGTTTAATGCCCTGGGCTCCCTCCCGGATTTGCTCCGTAAGCTCCAGGGCTGGGAATTGTCATTCCAAGCCGGCTTGGTGAGGCCGGCCAGCGGCTCTGCTCGTGGCCAGCGTGGGGCTGGAGGGGCTGGGGGAGACCTCGGAACCTCGCATTTCCACCTGCACGGGCTCCCATGTCCTCACCATCCCCTTCCCGGAGCATTGGGAGCGTTTGGGGACATCCACCAGACCCCAAAAGTGGCTCCGAGCCCTTCCAGCCCCAACAGGCGCGGGGGGAGCTGCAGAAATGATGCAGCCACCAAACCACTGAGCCCGGAGCAGGAGCCGGGCTGAGATTTGGGATCAATTCGCCGACAGAAGGAGGCTGAAGCTGGTCAATAAAACACGATGGGCTCGGCCCCGCTCCGCGGCTCCGGGAGGGAAGCGCGTCACTTCTCAGCGGGTATTTCCATTTTAGCATTTTTCAGCCCTGTCTCGGAGCCAGCCCGCTCGGGGGAGGCAGCGCAGCCCGGGCTCAGGGGACCGGTCCTGGTCACCAGCGCTGCCCCGACCTCGGCCCGGGGGCTCCGTGCCCTCCCATGCCTCGGGGGCGGGGGAAGGGGAGCGGGTAACACCTTCCTCCTCTTTTGTCAAAACCCCGAGATTGCAGCACACAAATCACCCCCGACAACTTCAGTGCCGCTGCAACAGCTTCGCAGCTCCCATCTGCTGCGAGAGAGAGAGAGAGAGAAAAAAAAATCCAACAAAAAAGACTTGGAAGAAGCCAGAAATGAGCAACATTACGAGAGAGGCTTCGCAGAACAGATGTCCGCACCTTGCACCCACTGCGGCGTCTTCCCACAGGATTCGGGGGGTCCCTGGCAGGACTCTGCCCTGCAGCTGCCTCAGCCCTAAAATTGAGCGAGCAAGTGAATAAAAAGCTTCCCCAGCAAAGGCTGGAGACGTTTGGCTCCTGCTGCCGGCGGCTGCACATCTTGTGGAACAAAGCCCAGCGCCCGGAGCTGCGGGCCAGGCACGCTGGGGTGGGACTGGGGGGGCTTCGGGGGGCTCTGCAAATGGGGCCGCTTGTCCCGTGTGTTGTTTTTGGGGCAAAACAGGGTAAAACTGGGAGGGAGAGCTGGTGCAGGGAGCTCAGGGATGGATATCCCAGCTGGGAGATGAGCAGGGGAACATCTTTTCCACATCCCATGGGTGTCTGTGCCATAAATCCCCATTGCCTCCCCTGGCAGGGGGTTTGGCTGCCTTTCCTTGCGGGAGAAGCTCTTCCCAGGGTGGGATTTTCCACGCAGGGATTCTGGCTGCGGAGGTGTGGTTCCAAATGGGCCCCGGGCTCGTGTCCCGGCTCCCTGGGGAGCTCAGGTGCCCTTTCATCCAGTGACAAATTCCTGCTGCCAGCTCGATGTGCTAACTTAGGCAAGACCCATTTTCCTGCCTCTTAACGAGCTCTGGCTCCCGCACCCCAGGAACGACGCAGCCCCGCGGCACCGCTCCAGGCGAGAGGGAAGGAGGCAAAATTTTGGCTCATGCCCTCGCAGAAGGTCTGTGCCCACACCTGGCACACGCGAGGCCAAGAGGGGAAACCCGTCCTGCCCCATGGCTGTGGCTGTGATGTCCCAGCAGTGTCCCCAGCAGTGCCGCCAGGTCCTGGCTTGGCACAACCCCCCAGAACGGAGCCCCCTCTGTCCCTGCAGCCTCCAGGTGTGTTGGGGACCCCCCAAATCCCTGTCACAGCCCCCCCGCAGAAGCTGTTCTGAGCCCTGAGCTGAGCCCGCATGCCGAGAGCCGTGGGATGCTCAGATCCAGCGAGGGAAGCTGGAGCAGCACCTCAGAGCTTCGGAAAGCACGCGGAGCAGGGAAAGGAGCAGGGAAAGGAGCAGGTGCGCTCCGGGAGCATCCCTCCGGCCCCGGAGAGCGATTTCCAGTGATGAGAATGGACGGTGACCCAGGAATGGGCGCAGCTCTCGGGGTGCAGCAGAGGGGTCCACACAGGATCACCCCCGCTGTCCCCATCCCAGCCGGACACGGCTCTGGGGTGGCGCTTCTGCCTTGTCCCAGCGCTGCCACAGCTACAGGAGAGCAGAGGGTCCCTGGTGCCACCCAGACCTGTCACCCCTCGCGGGTCCCCTGCCTTTGAGGGTCCTCCCACGCTCAGAGGCCCCGGCAGAGCGGGACGGTGACGCGGCTCCCTGCGGTGACACGGGGCTCTGGGCCACCCCGAGGATTGAGTCCCATCCCCAGGGACGCTCCCAGCTCCTCGCCCCGAACCCTCTGTCACGGACCCGCCGCGGGACTCGCTTCCCCCGCGGTAGCGGATCCCGGTACCGGTTCCAGGAGCGGCACCGGCGCGTCCCCCGCGCCGAACCGGGAGAAACTTCCCGGTGGAGCCCGGCGGCATTCCCGGTACCCCCGGAACTCCTTCGCCCGCTCCCCGCCGGGCCTGGGGCAGCCCTGGGGGGGCTGCGGGTGCCTCCGGTGCCCGGTACTCACATGAAGACGTGGTAGATGAAAGCCCAGCCCCGGGGCCGCTCCAGCACGTTGTACAGGCAGTTCTGGAGGCGGCGGCGGCAGCAGCGCGGGGCCCCGGCGGGGCGGGGGGCGGCTCCGGGGCGCGGCCCCGCCAGCAGCCCCCG
>VWZS01008554.1:61645-80114 GCA_013397075.1 Rhabdornis inornatus
CCCCCCCCCCCAAAGCAGCCCCTCCCACACCCCAAATCAGACCCTTCCACACCCCAAATCACATCCTTCCACACCCCAAATCAGACCCTTCCACACCCCAAATCAGACCCTTCCACACCCCAAATCAGATCCTTCCACACCCCAAATCAGACCCTTCCACACCCCAAATCACATCCTTCCACACCCCAAATCAGATCCTTCCAGACCAAAGAGCACCTCCCAGACCAAATCAGGTCCTTCCAGACCAAATCAGATCCTTCTAGACACCAAATCAGATCCAGACCAAATCCAATCCTTCCAGACCCCAAATCCAATCCTTCCAGACCAAATCAGATCCTTCCAGACCCCAAATCCAATCCTTCCAGACCAAATCAGGTCCTTCCAGACCCCAAATCAGATCCTTCCAGACCTCAAATCAGATCTTTCCAGGTCCTTCCAGACCCCAAAACCACGTCCCCTCTGCCTCTCCCAGGAGAACGTGGCCTCCAGGCCAGTGGGAAGGCAGAGAAGGATCCCTCAGCCTCGTTCTGCCTTTCCTGCACCGCTCCTCCCTCACCCAAGGCAAGAAGGAGAAGGAAAAGAGAAGGTTGATGAGCCCAAAAATTACCTGCAAGCAGCTCAGAAGCAGCAGGAGCTTCACCCAGAGCCACACAAACACACACACAAGCTTTGCATGCACCTCTCACACCTAAAGGAGGTTTCTGCTACGCTCCTTCATCTTTTTTTTCAAATTTTTTTTTAAAAAAAAAAAAACTCTGACAAACAAGAAGAAAAGAAAAGTAGGAATCCTAACCCAAGAGGTGGTCGAAATCCCCTGGAATTGGCAGCTTCAGGAGCTGGGGAAGAAGCCTTGGAGGCAGCCCTGTGGAGTGCATACCTGCTGTGCATTGGTTGCAAGCGTCTGGATCTGCCCCTGGACTACCTGGGTGCCTGACACGGGTTGGGCTAAGCGGATATACTGCAGCTGGCCAGCATTCAACTGGACCTGGAGACAGGTGGAGGGAGGGGCAGGGGAAAGAAAATGAAACAGGTCACTCTGCACCCCGAAAAAAAAAAAAACCAGCAAAATTCCTGCTTGATTCCGCCACGGGAGGCGGATTTTATGGTGGAGATTCCCACCGGAGCTCCACGGAGTTCTGGGGGTTCCCAACAGGAACCACCACAAAGGAAAACCCCAGGGCACAGAGCTCCTGGGTATCCCCAAGCAGCACATTCCTCTTTTTTTTCCAGGCTCAGTTTTTAAGGGATTTGGGAGCACTTTTGGTAACAAGAATTAATTTCATTTTATTCCTTTGAGGCAGCGTTTCACATTTATGAGCTGGCAGCACCAAATCATATCCTGAACCCCTGGCAATGATATCCTGCACCTCTAGCAGTCATATCCTGCCAAAAATTAAGGAATAATCAGGAATTTTATAAAATAAAGCCAGCAGAAATGGAAAACCCCAAAGATATTTTTGGAAGCTTTGAATTCAGCTCTCTGGGAGCTTTCCCTGGAATTCTGAAGGTTCCCAACAGGAACCACCACAAAGGAAAACCCCAGGGCACAGAGCTCCTGGGTATCCCTGAGGCACCACATTCCTCCTTTTTTTCCTCCTTTTTTTTTCANCAAGCAGCACATTCCTCTTTTTTTTCCAGGCTCAGTTTTTAAGGGATTTGGGAGCACTTTTGGTAACAAGAATTAATTTCGTTTTATTCCTTTGAGGCAGCGTTTTACATTTATGAGCTGGCAGCACCAAATCATATCCTGAACCCCTGGAAATGATATCCTGCCAAAAATTAAGGAATAATCAGGAATTTTATAAAATAAAGCCAGCAGAAATGGCAAATCCCAAAGATATTTTTGGAAGCTTTGAATTCAGCTCTCTGCCAACACCTGTCAAGCTCCACCTGGAAGAGGCTCAGGTTTTTTTTTTTTTTCCTCATGTGAGAGATTCAACCCTAAATTTATTCCCTAAATCCTCTAATTTTGGGAGGCTGGATGCTTGGGAATGTGGGACATGAAGAAAATAAAGGTAACACTGTTAATACCTGAGAGCAATAAAAATGTTACAGATTCCACTGCTGGGTTTTCCTTCTGTTATTTAACTTTACAACGTTGAGATTCACAGCTTTAAGGGTAATTTTACACCAAAAAAAGTTGTTTTTTTTTGTTTTGTTTTTTTTTTTTCTTTTTAAGAAGTGGAAAGAACACACAGAACACTCTAAAAAACTGCTGATAAAGAAGTGCCTGGAATGTGGTCCTGGCATTTCCACAAAAGCCACCAACTCCCCTCTTTGTGTCTGAAAGCTCTGAAATCATTTCAAGAGCAAATAAAATCCCCCTTAGTAATACAATTTCAAATAAAAAAATTTGGTTTCTGCATTGAGATCTGCAGGGAGGTCAAGTTTGCCATGCTGGGGGATTAGGTTTTAATTCCATCATTAAATGATGGTGGAAAAGATTTGGGGAAAATTCTTCCAGCAAGGAGAGGAAGCTCCAAAGAACCTGCCCAAAATGAGGGCTGGGTAAGAGAAAGACTAAATTTAGATATAAAATTCATGTGTTCAAAAATAAAATTCACTTTTCCACTTTATTTCTGGAATAAAAAGCACCAGGAACACGTGGAAAACCAGGAATAAGAGATGCTCCCAACACTCTAGAGGCAATTCCAGTTTCAGGAGGGAGTTTCCAACTCTGTTTGGGTGATCCAAGATTCTCTGCTGAGCCCTCAGAGCTGTCAGAAGATGCCAAAAGAGAAAGGAAATAAAGGGAAAAAAAATAAGAAAAGCAAAGCAGGAAGAGTAGAATGGACCAAGGACTGGAATTTTGTGGAGCCAAATCCAAGTTTTTCTCCAAGTTTGATTTTATTTCACTTGCTGGAGGCTCCCTCAGCACCAACTGTGGTTCTTCAAGAGCAGAATCCATCCTGCAGACGGGATCTCTGCTGGATGAGGAGCTGGGAATTGGGATTATTCCATCCCACACTGCTCCTGCATGGCTGGTTTGCAGCCTTGGAGCTGTCAGAGATCCAGGTATTCCCAAAATATTCCCCAAAAATTCCAAATTCCAGCCCCTGAGGAGCAGCCACAGCTTCCTGTTCTTCCACAATGCCAGGAAAGAGGGATGAAAAAGCAAATTCTTGGTCAAAACCAGACCCTAAAACCCCTCCAAAAGCACAGGATCACTTCCCAAAGGATCCCTCTGGATTTTCTTCAGGAAGTTTTGGTCCTGAACAGCTCCTTTGTAAAGAATTTTTTCTCCCAAGAGATGTCCAAGCCCCTTTCTGTAGTTCCAGCATTCCCCAGAGACAAATCTGAGCTGCTCTTTTCTTGCTGAGGATCCACTGGAAATCTCCTTCCACAATTCTTTGAGGAACAAGTCTCTCAGATTTTCACAAGGAAAAGAAGAGAAAAAAGAAATGGAAAAGAAGAAGAAGAAAAAAAGAAAGAAAGAAAGAAAAAAAAATAAATGGACAAAGAAAATGCAGAGAAGAAAAAAGGGTTCCTTGTAGTAAAAAAGCCAATTTGGGAATTTCTTCTTCCCTGATCAACACCTCAAGGCAGCAGGAATCAGCTGAAGACTCAAGAGATGAAAAGAGCTGGAAAAATCTGGCAGCTCCCCCAGTCCAAACCCTTTCCAAGATGCTCTGGCACAGCACGAGCAGAGGGAAGCTCAGCAAGGCTGGAAAGGCAAAACCTGTGTGAAAGCTCTGATTTCACAGAAAAACTGAAATGCAAGTGAAATGTCTGGCCCTGGGTGACCTTTGGGTTCTGGAACACAGAACTGGCTCATTTTTATTTATTTCTATTTTTTTTTTTTCTCTAACAGGTGTGAAATTTTCCAGCTGGGAACCAAAAGCCACAGTTTTGTTGTGATTCTAAGTTAATGTGACTTTTTCTTTTTCTGACTGCTGTTTTTACTTAGGACACATTTCAGAAACTTTGGGTTATGTTGGGCACCCAAAATCCCATTTTTAAGGCTGATGTAAAAGTGAAGAGGTATCTCCTGCTTCTGCAAAGCTATTCCTCCAAATATTTTGGAAAAATATTTCTTCTAACATCAAAGTTTATTAATAACTCCCAGATGGCACCTTTCCCACTCAGCCTGCCAGGTCATGACTTCAGATTGCACAGGCACAACCAAGTAAAGGCAAAAGAAATGAATTCTCCTTTTATTCAAACCAGGCTGTGGTGAAGAACTGATGTTTAGCCAGGAAAATCTTTGATTTATTGCTTCCTAATCACAACTATTCCACTCAGGGGAAGGTGTTTGGGGTGGGCAATGAGTCTGGACTAAATGAATTAAGATTTATTTCCCCCTTTCATGTCACACTTGGTTGGTTTTCCTAAGTGCAGGAAGCACACCACTCAATCCAAACTCCCTCTGCCAGTTAACAAAGCAAACAGAAACAAGCCTCATGCTCACAAAATTTGCTCTGGGGGATTTTTCCCACCTTTCCTCCTGAATTCTTACCGGGATTTGCTGGATTTCTCCTGTGTTGGTGATGATTTGCTGCATCACTTGCATGGTTTGTCCCGTGCTGCTCTGAGCCTGCTGGCTCTGGCCCTGGGGCTGAGCCTGCACAATCTGCACTTGCTGCCCCTCTCCCACCTGCATTGTCACAGGGGTGGTCTGCACAGAAAAAAAATAAAAAATAAAAAATAAATGAGGATTTAGGAGGTGGGAAATCCGTGAGATGGCAGGGTTGGGGCAGACTGAGCCAGGAATTGTGATGATTAAACCACCAAGACAGAGCTCAGAGCCTGGGTGAGGATCCTGGAGGATCAGGAATCCCATTTAGCCCTAAAAAGTGAGGTCTGCCCCACAGAGGTGTCCAAAGTAAGGCAGGACAAGGATTGGAACAATTTGGGACAATGGGAATGATCCTGGATCATGGAACAGGGAGAGATTTAAGTTTCTTCCTTCCCTCCCAACCCACCCCATGGGTTAAACCCATGATTTCCATTGATGTTCTTGAACAATCCATCCCTGAGGATTTCCCTGGCTCACCTGGCCCTGCTGGGGCTGGTAGCCTGTCCTAGACCCAGACTAAATCAGAGGGAGCTCAGAGCCTGGGTGAGGCACTTTCCTGGAGGATTTGACCCAGGAACAGAACCAGGAATCCCATTTAGCCCCGAAAAGCTGAGACTGCCCCACAGAAATATCCAAGGTGAGGCAGCACAAGCATTGGGACAATGGGAATGATCCTGATCATGGAACAGGGAGAGATTTAAGTTCCTTCCTTCCCTCCCAACCCAACCCAACCCAACCCAACCCATGATTTCCACGCTGTCACTGATGATCCCGTCCCAATCCATCCCTGAGGATTTTCCCCAGGCTGGCTCACCTGGCCCTGCTGGGGCTGGGCAATGATGATCTGGCCAGGCTGGATGGTGGTGGTGGCCGTGGTGGTCTGCTGGCCTGGCTGCTGGCCCTGCACCTGCACTGCTGCTGGCTGCTGGGCCAGGGTGAAGTAATACTGCACAGGCTCGGCCGGGGTGACGGCCTGGCGCACCTCCTCCTGCGGGAAAACACCAGGAATTGGGATGGGAACACGGCACCTGCCCGCCCCACGGCCAAATATCCCCCCCAAAACACAACAAGGGGCTCCAACACCTCACCCAGAGCAGTTAAAGCAAGCCTGAGCTGGTAAAAGCTGGTTTATTCAGCTCTGTGGAAATCAGGAGTGTTCCCGATGAAGTGTGGGTAATGTGGAGCTGCTGCTGAGGTGGTGGTGGAGGAGGAAATGAATCAAATCATTAGAGTTGGAATGGAATTCCATGGAAATTCCATGGAACTTCCTCATGGGTGAATTCCAGCACAGGGGGAATTGCAAGTGCCCCAGGAAAACGGACAGAGCCTCCTCTGTCACCAACCCCTCTCCTGAGCTGTTCCCAACCCTCCACTGAGCTCTGATGTCAAAGCCTTGGGAATAAAATCATGGATTTGATGCTCGCTGTCGTGTCTGAGATCTTCATTTCAACCCAGCTTTTCCAGGCTCACACCCATTCCCAGCTGTGGCAGCAGTGGGAAGAAGCAGAATCTCTGCTCTGCCTCCCTGGAAGCAGCAACACTGCTTCCCTTCACCTCAGCAGAGAAAAGCCCCTCCTGATCAACGACATTCCAGGATTTTCAGAGCTTATGGGACGCAAACAGCCCAGGGTGAGAATTCCTGAGCTGCCCAGAGCAGCTGGGTGAGGGCAGATGCAGCTCCCAGACGTTCACTCCATGGCAGAAGGCGTAAACAATCCTCTCCCAGCCACCTCGAGCTCACAGCTGAGAGTGTAGGATGTTTACACGTGCTACAACATGGGACATTGTCACCTCCCGCTGCAGTCCCTGCTTCTCACAGCCTTGCTCATGGATTCCCCTTCAGCTCATCCAGCTGGGCAGGAAAAGGAAAATTCACATTAAACAGGAGCAGCTCTGTGTGGGTTTTGGGCTGGAGAGGGGAGTTTGTTGGCTTAGAAGCTGTTTTTTTTTTTTTTTTCTTTTTTTTTTTGGGGAGCAGAATAACTCAGGAGTTACTCCTGGGAGGTTTCCCAGTAGAAAATCACATCCCAAAGATTCAGCTGATCCCAGCTGGCTCAACTTTGAGCCTGGCTCTCAGGGCACACCAACCACAACACTTCCTACTCCTGCAGCTCCCTGTTATTCCCATTCCCCTCGTTAATTCCTCTGAAGGAAGGAGGGATAATAAATTAAAATATATTTTCACCAGTTGCAGTGAAGAGCTGAGGCTGCTCTAAGCCCAGTCCTCAGGTTATTTCTGGAGTGCTCCAATCCCCAATTCCAGCTGAATCCTGAAATAATTAAGGCAACTGAGTCCTCTGAGCATTTATTCCAGGTTTGCCCCAGGCAGGAATGGCTTTAAATCCAAATCTGCTTCCACTCCCTCCTATCCCATCTTTTATTTCCAAGCCACTGCTGGAGTTCCCAGAGCAACACAACACCAGGATTTCATTCCCAGCTCTTCCAAGAACCAACACTGCCTTGTCAAATAAGAGATAAAACATAGATTGTAACATCAGCCAAAAAAAAAAAATAAAAAATTAAAATCCAGGCACAGGCAGCCACTTTTCCACAGGATTTTTCCCTGTAAATCCTTAACCTACATTCCTAGGGGGCATCTAGCTCTCCATTAAATTTTTCCTGCTGGAAAAATCATTCCTGATGGTGTGAGGAACATCTCTCCAGCCTCATTTACACCCAAAACTTCCCAGATTTCCTGGCTGGGATGGATCAGCAGGACACCTTATCCCAGATGTTGTAACACACTCCTGAAGTGCTCCAGGAATTCCTGGGATTCCAGAGCTTGGATGTTCTGTAATCACAAAGTCCTGATGTGAATCAAGCAAGGAGAAGACACAGGGAATGCTCTCCCTCCCAAAAATGGTGCACTGCTAAAAATAGGAAAGTACAGGAATGAGGCACCTCAAGAAAAAAAAAAAAAAAGTCGATTTTCAATGCCAGAATGGAAATTTCAATGATTCCAACTGAAAAAGAAGCTCCAGTTAAAGAAGAGCAGCTGTGGGGAATGTTTTGTGTTTTAATTAACACCAAACTAATGAGTTTGGGAGAAATCACGAGGATTTATGTTGATATTTCTATTTTAGGTTGAGTTCCCAGCACACCTGGCATGCAGATTTTAACCCCAGGAGCAGCAGGATGGATTCTCCTAGACAGCTGGGACATGGAAAAATTATTTTTTCCTTGTATTTTCCTTATTTTCTAGAGCTTCTGGAAATCAGGATGGGAAGTTAAACCCAGCTCAGGGCAGCATCCCAAAGGATTCCCTGAAATTCCCTCTCTTGGGTGTCACTCCAGGAGCAGCACGAGGACATTTCCAGACACAAAATCCAGCTCCAAATCCAAAAACCCAGCTCTGTACACTCAGAGCAGACAGAATTTTCCATGTTATCCAGGATTTAGAGTGGAATAGGAGAAAAAAAAAAAAAATCCATATCAGAGACAAACTTCCAAGCCCCAAATTCCCCAATTTTTAGGGACAACTTGAATTTCCCACACTGCAAACCTCCGGAAGCAGCAGAAATGAGTTGTTTTAACAATTATTTTTATTATTTTTTTTTTAATTGAAGAAGCAAGGAGCAGAATTATCCCAATAGGGGGGCCTTGAGGGGAAGCCAGTTTTTATCCAGCAAGGAAATTTGAAGGAAAAAAAGCTGAGAGCAGCAGCCTGCTGCTGTAAACATCCGACTGAAAGCTCCTTCCAGCACCTTCCAGCTTCCAGTCAAGGATGTTTACAGAGGCACTGACTGCCCCAAAAGATGCAGGAGAGGGAATTTTTCATCCCAAAAGGCATCAAATGCAGAGAAACTCTTTTTTTTTTCCAGGTTTGATTTTTCCCACTGGCACCGGTTGGGATCAGAAGCGTTCAGGAGTTTGGGTTGGTTTGTTGGTCAGAGTTGTGTGGATTTCCACTCAAGTTCTGTTTCCATAAAAATCCAGTGGGTTTTGGTTTTATTTAGGATTTTTCATTTTTATTTAGGATTTTTCATTTTTATTCAGGATTTTTCATTCTTACTCAGGATTTTCATCCTCATTTATGATTTTTATATTAATTTCATTTTTATTTTTATTTATGATTTTTATTTAAGAATTTAAGAACATGAAATTTAAATATTTAAGAACCTGAAAACCCCAGCAAATAAAACCAGAGAGGAGAACAAACCTCATGTTTAAATCTGTTGTTGCTTGATCACCTCTGTTTTCATCCAGAGGCTGAAATCTGAGGAAAGGACAAAAATTCCATAATTTTGTGTCTCACCTGCCTTTTTGGAGGCTTCAGCTCATCCCTGGGCACGATATCAATCAGGAAATCAAACTGATCAAACTTGGTGATGGCCATGGCAATGTCATTCCTCTGGGAAAAAAAAAAAAAAAAAAGGAAAAACATTCCTCAGCTTCAGGAGTGTTTTGGGACTGGATAAATTAAATTAAAAGGGGGAAGATGTCTCCTGCAAGTCCCAGCTGATGGAAATTCAGTTTTGTGCTGAGCAAATCCTCCAAAATGTGCAATAAAAAAAAAGATTTTTAGTAACTTGAGCCCAGTTTAATGGATATCAGTGGTGGGTGCAATTCCTGCCCAGGGACAGGAGAGCTGATGTGGGTCTGAATATTCCAATTTTTCCCCTGACCTGAGGGCCTGAATTAATGATTGTTGCTTTTTCCAGTAGTTCTGCTCAATATGTAAGACCAAAAGTGAAAATCTCCTCATTTTCTCCAGAAAAAAACTGAAAAAAAATTAAATTTTACTCTTCAACTATTAAAAAAATGAATATTATTGAGGGCCTCTCAAGCTCCAAGAACCAATAATCTGTATTTTGTGTCATTTTTATTTTCACCTCCACACTTTTACCACCACAAACCTCTGCAAGTTTAGATCACAAGTAACAAGAAAACCAAGCAAAAATTCAGCATTTCAAAAAGAAAATGAAAAGCAGAATTGTTTTCCAGCAGGTGAGAGATGGAGATTTGTGTTTGGGTGGGTTTATTTGAATTAAATTAATTTTAATAAAGCCTTTCAGTGTGCAGTTGTGTGCTTTTGGTTCATTTTTATCAGGTGAGAGATGGAGATTTGTGNCAGGATTTTTCATTCTTACTCAGGATTTTCATCCTCATTTATGATTTTTATATTAATTTCATTTTTATTTTTATTTATGATTTTTATTTAAGAATTTAAGAACATGAAATTTAAATATTTAAGAACCTGAAAACCCCAGCAAATAAAACCAGAGAGGAGAACAAACCTCATGTTTAAATCTGTTGTTGCTTGATCACCTCTGTTTTCATCCAGAGGCTGAAATCTGAGGAAAGGACAAAAATTCCATAATTTTGTGTCTCACCTGCCTTTTTGGAGGCTTCAGCTCATCCCTGGGCACGATATCAATCAGGAAATCAAACTGATCAAACTTGGTGATGGCCATGGCAATGTNTGGGTTTGGGAATGGGTTTGGGAATGGGTTTGGGAATGGGTTTGGGAATGGGTTTGGGAATGGGTTTGGGAATGGGTTTGGGAATGGGTTTGGGAATGGGTTTGGGAATGGGTTTGGGAATGGGTTTGGGAATGGGTTTGGGAATGGGTTTGGGAATGGGTTTGGGAATGGGTTTGGGAATGGGTTTGGGAATGGGTTTGGGAATGGGTTTGGGAATGGGTTTGGGAATGGGTTTGGGAATGGGTTTGGGAATGGGTTTGGGAATGGGTTTGGGAATGGGTTTGGGAATGGGTTTGGGAATGGGTTTGGGAATGGGTTTGGGAATGGGTTTGGGAATGGGTTTGGGAATGGGTTTGGGAATGGGTTTGGGAATGGGTTTGGGAATGGGTTTGGGAATGGGTTTGGGAATGGGTTTGGGAATGGGTTTGGGAATGGGTTTGGGAATGGGTTTGGGAATGGGTTTGGGAATGGGTTTGGGAATGGGTTTGGGAATGGGTTTGGGAATGGGTTTGGGAATGGGTTTGGGAATGGGTTTGGGAATGGGTTTGGGAATGGGTTTGGGAATGGGTTTGGGAATGGGTTTGGGAATGGGTTTGGGAATGGGTTTGGGAATGGGTTTGGGAATGGGTTTGGGAATGGGTTTGGGAATGGGTTTGGGAATGGGTTTGGGAATGGGTTTGGGAATGGGTTTGGGAATGGGTTTGGGAATGGGTTTGGGAATGGGTTTGGGAATGGGTTTGGGAATGGGTTTGGGAATGGGTTTGGGAATGGGTTTGGGAATGGGTTTGGGAATGGGTTTGGGAATGGGTTTGGGAATGGGTTTGGGAATGGGTTTGGGAATGGGTTTGGGAATGGGTTTGGGAATGGGTTTGGGAATGGGTTTGGGAATGGGTTTGGGAATGGGTTTGGGAATGGGTTTGGGAATGGGTTTGGGAATGGGTTTGGGAATGGGTTTGGGAATGGGTTTGGGAATGGGTTTGGGAATGGGTTTGGGAATGGGTTTGGGATTTTGGGAGCTGCTTTACCTGCAGGGTCCTGCGCTTGTTGTCCTCTGTGTGGATCCAGGCTCGCAGGGTCAGCTCGGTGATAAAAATCTGAGCAGCCTTGGCAAAGAGCACAGGGGCTTCTGCACTGATCATCTGCCACAAAAATGAGATTATTTTGGATTTTAACCCTAAAAAAAACCCACCCTGACAGTGTTAAAGCCAGTTTCTAACAGTGCAAAGAGGAATTCCGGCACACGGTTAAATGTGAATTTGGGGGAATTTTCACTTCAGGATTTCCCTGGCTTTGACTGAGTGGAGATCACAGAAGAAGAGTTTTGGGTGTCTAAAATTTGGCTCATTCATCATAGATTAAGGGCATAAAATATTGGAATTGGGTCGTGGAATGGTTTGGGAAGGGAGCTCAAAGCTCAGCTCAACATGTCGGACACCTCCAGGGATCCAGGGGCAGCCTGGGAGGGAGGAATTGCTTCCCAAAATCCCAATTTCTTCAATTATCCCAAATTTCTGCCCTCTTTCCATTTCAAACCATGGCACCAGTGAATATTCACCAGCAGCTTCTCCTGGCAGTGTCCAGAAATTATCTGGAAATTGAGGGGGACACACTGAGGGTTCATTTTAAACCCAGCCCTCCCTGTGTTGTTTGAACATTAAACAATTTCAAATAAATGTGAAATAAATGTGAATTCCTTCCCAAAATCCCAATTTCTTCAATTATCCCAAATTTCTGCCCCCTTTCCATTTCAAACCATGGCACCAGTGAATATTCACCAGCAGCTTCTCCTGGCAGTGTCCAGAAATTATCTGGAAATTGAGGGGGACACACTGAGGGTTCATTTTAAACCCAGCCCTCCCTGTGTTGTTTGAACATTAAACAATTTCAAATAAATGTGAAATAAATGTGAATTCCTTCCCAAAATCCCAATTTCTTCAATTATCCCAAATTTCTGCCCCCTTTCCATTTCAAACCATGGCACCAGTGAATATTCACCAGCAGCTTCTCCTGGCAGTGTCCAGAAATTATCTGGAAATTGAGGGGGACACACTGAGGGTTCATTTTAAACCCAGCCCTCCCTGTGTTGTTTGAACATTAAACAATTTCAAATAAATGTGAAATAAATGTGAATTCCTTCCCAAAATCCCAATTTCTTCAATTATCCCAAATTTCTGCCCCCTTTCCATTTCAAACCATGGCACCAGTGAATATTCACCAGCAGCTTCTCCTGGCAGTGTCCAGAAATTATTCAGAAATTGAGGGGGACACACTGAGGGTTCATTTTAAACCCAGCCCTTCCTTTGCTGTTTGAACATTTAAATAATTTGAAATAAATGTGAATTCCTTCCCAAAATCCCAATTTCTTCAATTATCCCAAATTTCTGCCCCCTTTCCATTTCAAACCATGGCACCAGTGAATATTCACCAGCAGCTTCTCCTGGCAGTGTCCAGAAATTATCTGGAAATTGAGGGGGACACACTGAGGGTTCATTTTAAACCCAGCCCTCCCTGTGTTGTTTGAACATTAAACAATTTCAAATAAATGTGAAATAAATGTGAATTCCTTCCCAAAATCCCAATTTCTTCAATTATCCCAAATTTCTGCCCCCTTTCCATTTCAAACCATGGCACCAGTGAATATTCACCAGCAGCTTCTCCTGGCAGTGTCCAGAAATTATCTGGAAATTCAGAGTGACACATTGAGGGTTCACTTTAAACCCAGCCCTTCCTTTGCTGTTTGAACATTTAAATAATTTGAAATAAATATAAAATGGCAAAGGAGGTTTGGAGTGAAGACTTGGCCTCACTAAATTCCTTTTCCTGAAAAAAACCCTGGCTCCAGTTTTACTCAAATGAAGCAGTTTTGCTATCAGCATTAATGCTTCTTAATTAATCTTTAAATAGGAATATTCTAGACAGGCTATACAGACTTTCTCTGCTCTCCACTCTGTCTCAAAAATCTCATTTTCCCCTTTTTCATCACAAATTTGGCATTTCTTTGGTTCAGACACTGACACTCAGAGGCCTGAGCTCCTTCTTTTCCAGGGATTCTGAATAGAGAATTTTCAGGATCTCATTTAAATTAAAGATTGTCCTGACAGAAGGATGGTGTCACACTGAAGGAAAAAAAAAATAATTAAAAAAAAAGGACAAATAATTCTCTTTTCCCTCAGGAATTATGGGACAGTTTTCCAAATAAAAAACCAGGGATTCCTTTTTCCTTCTTTCTGTCCCAGGGAATTTTCATCAATTTGTGTGTCAGCAAAATCCCAAATACTGGGATCAAACCCAGGTTGATCCACCTGAATTATTGCTTCTTTTTCCATAAAAAAATAAAATAAGTGCTGCAAATTTAAATGATGTCAATCTACTGGGATCAAACCCAGGTGGATCCACCTGGATTATTGCTTCTTTTTCCATAAAATTGGAATTAGGTGGCATAAAAAAAACTCTTAAATCTTTGTGAGAGTGGAGAAAAACAAAGAGGGAATTGGAGAGAAGACAGTTAAGCACTAGAGAAAACAGGAAATAGCAAGAATTATTTTTGTATTTATTATACCCTTCAAGTGGGATTTATCACAAGAAAACAAAACTGCAAAATCAAAATCAAAATCCCAAATGTTTCTGCTTTCCCAGCTCCCTTTAATTACACAAGGCTGAGGGAATTTTGCTAAATAACACTTTAAAAATAACAATAATGAGAAGAATAACGGATTTCAAGGAACAACAGGTAAAATATCCAGGAAAATGCTCCTAAATCCTTTTCCAGGATGATAAATTCCAGGTAAAAAACTCTGGATTTACCTTCACATCTTCATCCAGCTTCATGATTTTCTTAATCCGAGCCAAGGGCAGCTCCTGAACTCTGAAATCTTTCTGCAGAGAGATTTGAGAGATTTTTTTAATTGATATTGAACTGAGAAGAAAGGTTAAAAAAATGTTAAAACAATCAAGTGTTTTCTAGAATTGAACTGGTTAAAATCAGATTTATTGTCTTTCCAGCTGAGGGCTGGAAAATCTCTTTTTTTCTGTATTTATATTTATATTTTTTTGTTTTATATTGATGTATTTCTTCTGTCAGAAATTTCTATTCATTATTTCACCTCCAAGCTGAGAGTTTTTCCTGAAGGACAGAATGATTCTGATGTCACACGTTTATCCACCTATTTATATTTGAAACAATTAATTCCATTCATGTTTCCTGGGCCCCAGAAACCATTGGAATTTACCAAAAAATCCCAGGAGAAAATGAAGGTAAACAAGAGCTGGATGAAATCCTGCCTTTATTTGTACTTCAAATCCCAATTTTGGTGTTAAAAACCTTGCAAGAACCTGGTTGAAAAAATATTTTTTATATTTTTAGGTGGATTTCTCCCTGATTTCCAGTCAGGAATGGTGGTTTAGGAGCCTGGATTATCCCACCCTGAGCCCAAATCTGCACCCACAAATTCCCTGGAAAGAATTCCTGGACTCAGGAAACCACCAAGAGGCTTTTCCCTTCCCTGAAGACAAAAAATTGAATTAAAATAAATTAATTAATCCAGTGTATTCCTGCCAGGAACCACTTAAAAAAAGGGAGAAAGGCTGAGGCTACATCCCACTGCATCAGGAATACAGAATTCCTACTCACAAAAGACTTCTTAAAAAAAAAAATAATTAATAATAATAATAATCTTCCTTTCTTAACAAAAAATGTCATAGGAAAATAATGGGAAACTCATTTCTCTGGGGAAAAAGCACTGCAGGATGTGCTAGGGAAACAAAAGAGGGGGGAAAATGCTGAAAATGTTGATTTTTATTCAGAATTTTTCTTCTGTGCTTCTTTTCCAGTGAAGAAAAATGTGGATGTTGTGCATGGCCCAGCCAGCACTTCAGTAGGGGGCATTTAATTTAATTAATACCCAGCACATTTAGAAATATTTAGATATTTTTTTAATAAATATATGTGTAATTAAAAAGAATTTTGTGCCTCATTCTGCAGAGAAACCTGAGTGTGCAAAGCAGAATTAATTTGTTGTGGGGCTGGCCTGTGCTGATGGAGAATGTGGAATTTTGAAGGATTTTGGGCAATAAAAGGGCTGGGACATGTCCTTAAACATTATATAAATAATGTTTATATATTAAATATCCAACATTCAATACAATATTCAGGGACCACCACATAAACAAGTGAAGGGGTTGCTAGGATATGGAAAAATACCTTAAAAAGTTTTTTTTGGTGTTCTTATTTTGTTTTTTTTTGCTATTTTTTTTAAAAGGACTTTGTGATTTTGAGCATCATGCAAAGCTGAGGTGCAAATTTTTCACCTGCAACACTTAATTTCAACTTTGATGAACTCTGAGGAGACACAAACAGTTAAAATAATATTAAAATATTTAGATTTAGACCGAAAAAGAAAATTAAAATGAAATCTCTTTTATTCCATGTGCCATAAAGCAGGACTGGCCCCAAAAGCAGCAGGAAAAGCCTCAGACAATTCCAAATTTTTTCTTTTCTTTTCTTTTCTCCAAATTTGGCCTCGTTGTCTCCACGGGGCTCTTGTGGAGCTGAAATGCTGAGCTCAGCCTAAGCCTGGTTTTTATTCCTTCCCTTCTTTAAACACAGTTTATTCTTGGCTTTTTCCTGAATTTTAGCCACCACAAAACCCCTACAAAACCAGGCAGAAACAGCCCCAAAAATCAGGGATCAACACAGCTTTTATATCAACATCCATGGGAGCAATTTTAATAATAAACAGAATAAATTTCACATTTTCATTCAAAAGCAATGGGATCTTTTCCTGTTTTCCCTTTTCCTTCCCTGCCCTCAGTTCCCAAAAATCAGAGACCAACAGATTTTATACACCTATATCCATGGGAGCAATTTTCAATAATATTCAATGTTCAAATTTCAATAATATTCAACAGAATAAATTTCAGGATTTGATGATTCCACAGTGCTGGGATTTTCTCCTGTTTTCCCTTTTCCTTCCTTGCCCTCAGCTCCCAAAAATCAGAGACCAACAGATTTTTCACTCCCTGCTCTGCCCCCTTCACCCCCACATCCTCAGGAACAATTTTAATAATAAACCGAATAAATTTCAGGATTTGATGATTCCACAGTGCTGGGATTTTTCCCTGTTCTCCCTTTTCCCTCTTTGCCCTCAGTTCCCAAAAATCAGGGGCCAAAAGTTTTCACTCCCTGCTCTGTCCTTTTCACACTCATATCCATGGGAGCAATTTTCAATAATATTCAATATACAAAATTCAAATTTCAATATTTAACAGAATAAATTTCAGGATTTGATGATTCCACAGGGCTGGGATTTTCTCCTGTTCTCCCTTTTCCCTCCTTGCCCTCAGTTCCCAAAAATCAGAGACCAACAGATTTTATACACCCATATCCATGGGAGCAATTTTCAATAATATTCAACACACAAAATTCAAATTTCAATAATATTCAACAGAATAAATTTAAGGATTTGATGATTCCACAGCACTGGGATTTTTTCCTGTTCTCCCTTTTCCCTCCCTGCTCTCAGTTCCCAAAAATCAGGGACCAACAGATTTTATACACCCATATCCATGGGAGCAATTTTCAATAATATTCAACATATAAAATTTCAATAATATTCAACAGAATTTAAATTTCAGGATTTGACGATTCCACAGCACTGGGATCTTTTCCTGTTTTCCCTTTTCCCTCCTTGCCCTCAGTTCCCAAAAAATCAGGGACCAACAGATTTTATACACCCATATCCATGGGAGCAGTTTTCAATAATATACAATATTCAAATTTCAATAATATTCAACAGAATAAATTTAAAGATTTGATGATTCCACAGTGCTGGGATTTTTTCCTGTTCTCCCTTTTCCCTCCTTGCTCTCTGTTCCCAAAAATCAGAGACCAACAGATTTTGTACACCCATATCCATGGGAGCAATTTTCAATAATATTCAACACACAAAATTCAAATTTCAATAATATTCAACAGAATAAATTTAAGGATTTGATGATTCCACAGCACTGGGATTTTTTCCTGTTCTCCCTTTTCCCTCCCTGCTCTCAGTTCCCAAAAATCAGGGACCAACAGATTTTGTACACCCATATCCATGGGAGCAATTTTCAATAATATTCAATATTCAATATTTAAATTTCAATTTTCAACAGAATAAATTTCAGGATTTGATGATTCCACAGCACTGGGATTTTTTCCTGTTCTCCCTTTTCCCTCCTTGCCCTCAGCTCCATTTCCAGTGCTGGCAAAGCAATAAACAGATCCCACTGACAGTTCAAAATGAAGCTGCCCATACTTGATAAGCTGCATAATAAAATCCTTTCATGTGGAGATGAAATTCCAGCTCCCCAACACAAGAACTCGCTGTGCTGAAAGAGCAAAGTAATTAATTCTGGTTATGCATACAAATTTTCTACATCTGTTTCTTTAATCAACTATCTGCACAGAGGAAAAAAAAAATAAAAAATAAAAAATAAAAAAAGGAGCTTATGCTGGGCCTGGTGGATTGGGGGGGTTTTACTTTGAAGAGATTGGCTTGGACTTGAAATTCTTTTGTTTTCAAAAGAAAAAAAAAAATAAAATTGCCATTAAAAGCACCAGGAGAGTGATTTTTGGATGACAGGAATCCATCAATCTCTCTTCAAAAGTCATTTTTATTACATCCCTTGTTTCCACACCTCTTGTGGGGATGGAAAAAAAAAAAATAGAAGTTGTTCAGTCCAGTTGTTATTGTCAGCCAAAATGGGATTTAAAAAAAAAATATTTATTAAATTTATAATTTATTATTATTAAATTTATAATCTATTAAGTGTATTTAATTTAATAAAGCACCTGCTAATGACACACTTGGCATTTGGGTGATTTCAACACTGCAGGGTTGTCACAGCAGCTGGTTCTGGACCAGGGCAGGAGCCTGAACTCCAAAATTCATTCCCAAAATGGGAATTCACTGGGAATTCAGGGAGGAGAGAAAAGTCGAAGCTGTATTTTGCCAGCACACACTCGGTGTGGACAGGGGCTCCACCACAGGTTTAAAATTCAGAATATGAACAGCAGCACAATGTGAGGTTTATGCTCAAATAACTCTGCCACAATTCCATTTCTATCTCCATTTTTTTTGGGGGGAGGATTATTGCTCACTTCCTAAACCATTCCATGATTTTATAAATCTGCCACAATTCCATTTCTATCTCCATTTTTTTGGGATTATTCCTCACTTCCTAAACCATTCCATGATTTTATAAATCTGCCACGATTCCATTTCTATCTCCATTTTTGGGGAGGATTATTGCTCACTTCCTAAACCATTCCATGATTTTATAAATCTGCTACAATACCATTTCTATCTCCATTTTTTTTTGGGATTATTCCTCACTTCCTAAACCATTCCATGCCCATTTCTATCTCCATTTTTTTTTGGGATTATCACTCACACCCTAAACCATTCCACGTTTTTATCACTACAATTCCATTTTTTTGGGATTATCACTCACACCCTAAACCATTCCATGTTTTTATCACTACAATTCCATT
>VWZS01008554.1:99108-129665 GCA_013397075.1 Rhabdornis inornatus
CGGCGGCAGCGGTGAGTGGTGCCCGCGGGGTGCGGCGCTCCGAGCGCCCGGGACAGCGGCGACAACCCCTGGCCCCCGTGGCTACCGGGCCGAGCGGGGCCGCACCTGCCCCGGAGCATCCCCGGGAGCGGGGAAGGTGAATTTGGGAATGCCCGGCGCGGCTGCGGTAGCGGGGAGCAGCGGGATGCGCGCTCCGGGAGGAGGGATGGAGGGAGAGGAGGGGTCTCCATCGCCGTGGGGACAACACCGGGGGTCCCCCCGTGCCCCACGGTTGTGCCCGGCACCCCTAAATAATCCCCCAGGCTCTGAGCTGGGATGCGAACCCCCTAAAATCATCGCTGCGCCGAAAACCGGGGAGCTGCGGCCGCGCTCCCCCCGTTCCCGAGGGCTCCCCGGGCCGGTTCCCCGGAGCCTTTCCCGGTGCGGGGCGCTCAGCGCTCCCCGGCCGGCGGCTCGGCACCGGGAGCGCCTTCCCGTGCCATCCATCATCCCGCTGAAAGCCCATTGACGTCAACCCCGTCCCGTGCACGCCGGTCCCAGCGCCGGGAAAACCGGGATAGGCACCGGGAAAAGCCGGGAGGGTCCTGGGGAGGGTCTGTCCCAAAGCATCGCACCGGGATCAGCTCGTCCCGAGCTTCCCGGCGGCGTCTCCAGGCTGGGATTTGCGCGTGGATTTGCCTCTACCTCCATCCAGAGCTTCCTCCGCCTTCCGGGGGGTTTGGGGCAGGTGCTGGGATCGGTTCTGGAGGGAAAATTGTTAAGGAAGGAGGGAGGAAGAGTGAGATGGTGCCCTGGGATGGGCAGAGCTGCTGTGCTGCTCTTCGTGCCACAACTAGGGGGACAACAAGTGGGGACAGCCCGAAGGCAGTGTGGGCATCACCCTGGCACCCCGATGGGCACAGGCCTGGCTGGCCACAGGGTCCCCTCTGTGCCCCAAAATGGTCCCCAGGGCCACCGTGTGGGAGGTGGCGTCGAGCTGCAGGGTGGCACCCACGGGAGGTGGTGGCCGTGAGGGGCTCTGTGGTGGGCAGACCTTCAGGGGCCTGAGGAGGCTCTGTGGTGGTCACTGCCCATCTCTGGTGGTCAGTGCCCATTCCTGGGGGTCTGAGGGGCTCTGTGGTGGTCAGTGCCCACCCTCAGGGGTTTGACAGGCTCTGTGGTGGTCAGTGCCCATTCCTGGGGGTCTGATGGTCTCTGTGGTGGTCAGTGCCCATTCCCGGGGGTCTGAGGGGCTCTGTGGTGGTCAGTGCCCATTCCTGGGGGTCTGACAGGCTCTGTGGTGGTCAGTGCCCATTCCTGGGGGTCTGAGGGGCTCTGTGGTGGGCAGTGCCCATTCCCGGGGGTCTGACAGGCTCTGTGGTGGTCAGTGCCCATTCCCGGGGGTCTGAGGGGCTCTGTGGTGGTCAGTGCCCATTCCTGGGGGTCTGACAGGCTCTGTGGTGGGCAGTGCCCACCCTCAGGGATCTGGGACCCTCGGGAAAGAGGTTTCTGAGGCTGAACCCCATCCCTGGGTGCTCAGGGAACCTCCCGGGGCTGTGCTGGTTGTGTCACTTCTGAGCTGGGAGTGGGAGGCTGTGAATCCTCCAGGAACACGGGATGGGCTTTGCTGCCAGGCACGGGAGCCTGGGGTTGTTCTTCCACCACAGGACAAGGGTGAAGCAGCCCTGGCTGATTCCCTGGCTGTTCCCAAACCATCCCTGTTTTCATCCCCTGGCTGTTCCCAAACCATCCCTGTTTTCATCCCCTCGCTGTTCCCAAACCATCCCTGTTTTCATCCCCTCGCTGTTCCCAAACCATCCCAGTTTTCATTCCCTGGCTGTTCCCAAACTATCCCTGTTTTCATTCCCTGGCTGTTCCCAAACTATCCCTGTTTTCATTCCCTGGCTGCTCCCCAACCATCCCTGTTTTCATCCCCTGGCCATTCCCAAGCCATCCCTGTTTTCATCCCCCGACTTCTCCCAAACCATCCCTCCTGATCACCCTGGCCATTCCCAAACCATCTCTGTTTTCATTCCCCAGCCATTCCCATACCATCCCTGTTTTTATTCCCCTGGCCATTCCCAAACCATTCCTGTTTTCATTCCCCAGCCATTCCCAAACCATCCCTGTTTTTATTCCCCTGGCCATTCCCAAACCATCCCTGTTTTCATCCCCCAGCCATTCCCAAACCATCCCTGGCTGTTCCTCAGCTCTCCTCTCCAGCCCCAGTTCTCCCTGTGCTCGTTTCTTGCTGCACCAACACCTCCCCAAGGCCGCTCCTGCCGTGCTCACACCTCTCTCACTGTTCCATCTCCGGCATCCCTTTGTGAGGCCAAACTCCTGCCACCTCCCACATTCCCAGCGCTCTCGCTCTGTCCCCATTCCAGCCTTTGTGGGACAGGGACAGAGGTGACATTGCGGCATCTCGGGCTGCTTGGGCCCAAATCCGGGGGTGAATTTTCTCCATTCCATCCCCCCTGAGCTGCTGTCATCCCTGGAGCTCAGCTCTCCGTGGGCTCCCGCTGCTGCACAGCCCTTTGGGAAGCCTCACACGGATACAAAATGCAGTTTAAGGCGATGAAAATCCCTAATTTTCCTGCTGATTAAAACAGGAGCTGCGTGGCAGCAGCTCTTGGCGTCCTTGTCAAGGCATTTCAAATGTTTTGTCACCACATCTCCACGAGCAGGGAGAGAGGAATTAGGAATTATTGGGAAGGGATTGACAGCCCTGCTCCTCCTGCTGCCTGCTGGGATCAGGAGCTGCTTCCCTGCCCTGGGATGCTCTTCTGGGAGCCTCTCCAGCCTCCTCATCCTTTCCACAGCCAAAAAGACTCCTGGAGATGGAAGTTTCACCCCGGAAATTGGGAATTGTGCAGATTTGAGTTGTTGGGTGGTGAAGCAACACCAGACCTTTTGGCCTCATCTTCTCACAAGCGGAGCAGCACTTTGGGATCATCCATCCCTCCATCCCATCCTCCTGCTCTTCCAGGGATGCAGGAGCCGCTGCCACCCCCGGGAGCCTCCCCAACTCCCCGTGCCACAGCCAGGGGTGTTTGCCGCAGGCTCTGCGCCCTCCTGGCATCGCTCCGGCTCCCACAACTCTTCCCAAGTTTTCTGCTGATCCCTGAAGAAGCTCGGGAATAATTGTGCAGCCTTAGCAGTTAAAAAAGCAACTTTTTCTGCAAACAAAGCCGCTCACCCCCGGCTCCTGCTGGGCTCGGGAGCCAGCTGGGATCTGCGGGATGGATGAGGCTGGGCAGGGAATGTCAGATCCAGCCAGGCTGTTGGCACATCCTACTCCTGGATGTGGATTTGGGGGTGTGGGTGGGTTCAGTGACCCATCCTGGAGCTGCTGGCTTGTCCCTGGAGACCCCAGGAGCACTGGGCAGGTGCCAGTGCTGGAACCTGAGGGATTTCAGGATCCAGAGCTCCTGGAAGGCACAGGGATATTTGCCAATGTGGAATGGGGAGGACGAGGAGGATCTGCTGGTTGCTGGTGGAAGGAAATCAGATGTTCCCTGCTGGTAGGAGCAGCAGAAAGCCGGAGCTGAGAGCAGCCCTTCCCCTGGAGGAAGCAGCTCCATGAAATATTGATGGGATTCACACACAGCAGCCGAGCCGTGCGAGCTGCATTGCAGAGCTCGGAGCCGAGCAGCCGGGAAGGGAAACGCTCCTCTCCACATTCCCTCTGTGCCAGGGACACCAGCCCCAGCCCTGGCACTGCCCTGGCACTGCCCTGAGTGCCACCAGGACGAGGGTTGGGATCTGAGCAGGGCCATCCCATCCCAAACCCATCCCAGGGCTGGATTCTTGCATCCCCGTGGAGCTGCCCCAGTTTTGGGGGCCACATGGCTGCGCCCACGGTGGCTGCTCGGTGCCACCTCCTGCCTGTCCCCACTGCCAGCTGCCCGTGGTGGCCACAGCCAGCGCCGAGGTGCCACCCGTGCTCTGTCCTGGGTTCTCTCCAGGATGAACCCCCCGTCTGGATGGGGGATGCCTGGTGCTTGCCGCAGTGTCCCCGTGGCTCTGGTGGCCAGTTGGGCTCGGTGGGCGCTGGCTGTCCCCCAGCCTGGCCCTGCCTGGTGGCTTTTGGTCCTCGGATTCCTTGATGTTGCCAAGGAAACGCTGGGATTCAGCTCAGATCTGATTTAACCGGGCGCAGACGTCACGCAGGGACACTGGGGACAGGGACAGCGCGGTCAGGGCGTGGACTCTGGTGTCCTGCAGCCCCTTCCCCACCTTCCATGTCTGTGGATGACCTGGAATTCCACACCTGTCCCACCTTCCCAGTGGAAAATTGGCACAAAGTGGGTGCTGGAGGACACTGTAGGTGCTCTGGGATGGATCCTTCTGGAGATGGACACATCCTTTGGGAATGGGGATGGAAAGGGAATTGCCACGACCGAGGTGTGTTTGGACACAGTGGGACTCAGGAAGATTCCCATGGGACATTTCTCCTGTGCCACTGCTGCCTGGAGACCCCATTGGGCTGTGGCTCCCAGTCTGGATCCCAGGAATGCTCCCAGTCTGGATCCCAGCCATGCTCCCAGACTGGATCCCAGGGATGCTCCCAGTTTGGATCACAGCCGTGCCCCCAGGCTGGATCCCAGCGCTGCTCCCAGTCTAGACCCCACTGGTGCTCCCAGTCTGGATCCCAGGGATGCTCCCAGACTGGATCCCAGGGATGCTCCCAGACTGGATCCCAGGGATGCTCCCAGACTGGATCCCAGGGATGCTCCCAGACTGGATCCCAGGGATGCTCCCAGTTTGGATCACAGCCGTGCTCCCAGACTGGATCCCAGGGATGCTCCCAGTCCATCCCACGTGCAGGAGCAGATGGAAGCATGGAGAGCACCTGGAGCAGCCCCAGCTGCTTCCAGGCTGCAGGAATTGCCATCCCACAAGAGCCATTCCCAGGACTCTGGAAGATCTGAGCCCTTGGGGACATCCCTGGTCACTGTCACCACCATCTCATCTCCACCCACACCAGCACTTCCCATCCTGATGGAAAACCAGTCCAGGCTCCCATCCCAGCACCTGCCCTTTGGAAAACCATCCTGACCGGGGCCATCCTGTGGGATTTGCTCCAGGGCCTTCCTCCTCTTCTTCCTCCCTCCCTCATCCAACCTCACTCATCCACCAGCCAGGCCTTTTTCCAGAGGCAGCAACTGCTCCTTTGGGATCCCTGAGCACAGCCCCATCCAAATTTCCCAACTTTTCCAAGAAATGGAGCACATTTGGACCCATTCTTTAATTTCAGGCTGGTGCAGCAGCAGTAATGCTGCCCCTGCAGCAAATTCCAGCCAGGACAGAACTCTGCTAACCTGCCTGAGCCAGGAGAAGCTGAATTCCAAGACCTGGAGTTCCTCCCAAATTCCCAGCTCACGTGCACCCAATTATACCCCTTGTTGGGCAATTAAAATTATACGAGCAGCTGCTTATCAAAGCTGAAGCAATTAATTAGGATGAAATACTTTTAGGCGAAATAAGCCTTGCCTTATTCCCAGATTCTTGGAGGAGCATGTGCGTGGGAACTGGGATGCTGCAGCTTGTCCAGGACTGGCAGGGCCTCGGGGTGGCAGCTCTGGCAACCTTTTTATTCCAAAAAAAAGCTGATTTCAGGACCTGCCTGCTCCAGACATCCACAGTTTTCAGTGCTCTCCTCCCAGGCTCGAGCACAGCGGACAAGAAGAACCTCCTGTTCCACTGCCGGGGGTTTCCAGCCCTGTTTTTCCCTGGGAACACCTACCTCGATGGTTTTGAGGGAGAAAACAGCTCCTAAAATCCCTCTGCCTCCTTTCCTGGCAAGGCAGCATTCCCAGCCACCCCCACCGTGCTCATTTAGCGCCTTCCTCCTCCTCCTCCTCCTCCTCCTGCTGCTTTCCCACCTGTGTGGGGGCACCTGCAGGGCTGCTCTCTCCTTCTCCAGAGTTTTTTCCTAAAGCATCCATTTTTCCCATCAATATCTTACCCCTCATTCCTCTTTCTGTGGCAGATTTGGAGCCAGTGCTGCCTCCCAGCTCTGGGATTTTCCTTCCCACACCTGCAGCCCCTGACACCGGGATCCATCCCCACCTTGGGGTCACCTGTGACCCCTCCAGCCCCACTTTTCCCAGCCCTGCCATCCCCATGGCACCTGGATCTGTCTGTAGGGATCCGGGGTGGGGGGTCACCATCTCCCTAAATCCCAGCTCAGGGATGCTCCCAGCTCATCCCACCCCTCTGGACTACTGTGCCCCTGCTCGGGGCTGGGAGAACTGGGTCAGCCGTGTAACCATGGAGATGCTGAGGGAGATGCTGAAGCAGCGCCAGCACAGCCCCGGCTCTCCAGAACCCTGGAAAGATTCACCCGCCCTGGCACCCTCCGGATCCGGCCGGGATGGGGCTGGGAAGCTGAGCTGAGCTTCCTCCTCCTCCTCCTCCCCGGCGCAGCGCCGGTAAGACGCCTCCATCTCCTCTTTTCTTTTAATTTTTTTTTTCTTCTTTTTTGGGGGTGCCACGAGCGGGGAGGGGCAGAGCTCGGCCCCCGCCATCCAAACGCAACAGGGATCCCGTTTTTTGTGCTCATCCATCGGCTCCAGCCATGACACGGCTCCCGGCGGTGCCCGGGGGCTCCGTGCATCCCTCGGGATCGGGGTTTGGCTCGCTGAGGAGCTTCCCGGTGCTCGTGGATTCCCGCAAGGACGGAGCGTGCTGGCGGTGAGCGCTGCGGGAGCCCCGGGAGCTCGGGAATTGCGTTCCCATGGCAGGGTTTGGATGCGGCGTCACGGATTGCTCCGAGCATCGCCGTGCGTTGGGATACAGGGAATGAATGCAGGGAGGGGAAGGGGGAAATGGGGGTTTGAAGGGAAAACTGGTGCGGTTCCCTGACTCCCCCCGCGCCGCCGGGAAGGGGGAGCCGGGGCTGGGGGGGCTGTGGTGGCATCAGAGGTGCTGTGGTGGGATTGAGGGTGCTGTGGTGGCATCGAAGGTGCTGTGGTGGCATCAGGGGTGCTATGGTGGCATTGAGGGTGCTGTGGCCATGCCGAAGATGCTGTGGTGGCACCAAGGATTTTGTGGTGGCATCAGACGTGCTGTGGGGGCGGCAGGGATGCTGTGGTGGCATCAGGGATGCTGTGGTGGCATCAAGAGTGCTGTGGTGGCATCAGAGGTGCTGTGGTGGCAGCAGGGATGCTGTGGCCATGCCAAGGATGCTGTGATGGTACCAAGGATGCTGTGGTGGCACCAAGGATGCTGTGGTGGCATCGAGGGTGTTGTGGCCATGCCAAGGATGCTGTGATGGTACCAAGGATGCTGTGGTGGCATCAAGGGTGCTGTGGCCATGCTGAGGACACTCTGGTGGTGGCAAGGATGCTGTGGCCATGCCAAGGATGCTGTGATGGTACCAAGGATGCTGTGGTGGCATCGAGGGTGTTGTGGCCATGCCAAGGATGCTGTGATGGTACCAAGGATGCTGTGGTGGCACCAAGGATGCTGTGGCTGTGCTGAGGGCACTGTGGTAGTGCTGAGGATGCTGTGGTGGTACTAAGGATGCTGTGGCCCTGCCAAGGATGCTGTGGCCATGCCAAGGGTGCTGTGGCCATACTGAGGATGCTGTGGTGGCACCAAGGATGCTGTGGCTGTGCTGAGGATGCTGTGGTGGTACTAAGGATGCTGTGGCCCTGCCAAGGATGCTGTGGCCATGCCAAGGCCGGCTCAGCTGGAGCAGCCACAGGCTCCAGCACTCAAACCCACACCCCAGCCCAGCTCATCTCAGCACCAGGCACTCCCTGAACCCTCCACCCAGCACGTGCTCCGGGCAGAAACAGATTGTGCAGAGAGATAATGGGTAAAATCACGGGCAGGGGAAAGCAAATCCTCCCTTCGGGCTGAGGAGCGAGCTCTGCTTCCTTTGCAGTGGATTATCCCTGTGTGTGTTGCATTGGAAATGATCCCATTAGCGCTCTGCTCTCCTGATCTAATTTGCTCCCACCAGAGCCTGGTGCTCTCGGGATGGCTGGAGCAGCAACAGGAGCCCTTTGTGTCCTCCTGGCCCTGCAGGCTTGGGGTGTTCCGGGGATTTCTCACCTGGAACGTGGAGGGGCCTGGGCTGGGCCTGGCTGAGGGATTTGTGTTTGTTCAGGCTCAGCCTAAGCCAGGTTTGCCGGTGGGGAAACTGAGGCATGGGAACGCTGCAGTTGGGGAAGTGTTTGGGATCTATTCCCTGTGTCAGCTGCATCCTAAGGGAAAACTCAGAGGTTGCAGCAGGTTTGGAGCCTGAGGGGGCGGGTGGCATTGGAAAGTGTCACCCCAAATGTCCCCAAGGCAGAGGATCAGCACTGACCCCTCCTCGAGGAGGTGCTGGATATTGGAGCTGTGATGGGGCAGCTCTGGAGCTGGGATGCACCAGGTGCCCTCTGGAATGGGGCTCATCCCACAATAAACAGCTTTATCCAAGGGATCCATCCCTCTGGAATGGGGCTCACCCACACTAACAGCTTCATCCAAGGGATCCATCCCTCTGGAACTGCATCCCACAATAAATAGCTTTATCCAAGGGATCCATCCCTCTGGAATGGGGCTTATCACACACCAACAGCTTTATCTGAGGGTTCCATCCCTCTGGAACTGCATCCTACAATAAACAGCTTTATCCAAGGGATCCATCCCTCTGGAATGGGGCTCACCCACACTAACAGCTTTATCCCAGAGAATCCATCACTCTGGAATGGGGCTTATCCCACACCAACAGCTTTATCCAAGGGATCCATCCCTCTGGAACTGCATCCCACAATAAATAGCTTTATCCAAGGGATCCATCCTTCTGGAATGGGGCTCACCCACACCAACAGCTTTATCCAAGGGATCCATCCTTCTGGAATGGGGCTCACCCACACCAACAGCTTTATCCCAGAGGATCCATCCCTCTGGAGCTGGGGGTCAGTGCTGACCCCCCCCCAGTGGGGGAAGGCCGTGGGTCAATGCCCAGGCAGAGCCAGGAGGGAAAACCCCAGCCAAGAGGGAGCTCATTAATGATATTAATGACTAATCACCCCTGGAATTGATAAATCCACGAGTTCAGCGGTGCTGGAGCTGATCCCGCAGCTCCTGCCAGGTCTCATCCATGATTCCCATCCGATCTCATCCCAGCTGTGGCCGCTGTGGAGCAGCAGAGCCGCCACCCTGCCCCACTCCCCATCCCTGTGCTCGTCTCCATCCCTCTCTCCTGAAAGGGAAACATTTTTCCAGGCGCTGCCTCCATCCATTATCACAAAGTGGCTTCACTTGGCCTGCAGTTAATAATCCAGCCTTCCCTGGAAGATGGATGCTCCATCCCGCTGGAATTTAAATATTCATGGGCCAGGGAAGGCGGCAGGGAGGTGTGGGAGGTCTGGCATCCACCTCCAGTGCTCCTGGTGCTCCTGGCCCCCCTCCAGGGATTCCTATCCCGGGGTGGAATCACCTGGGCAGGGTTTGGAGAAGGGGATGTGCAGGGAAAACTTGGCTGGATGGGATTTTGGATGTCCTCAGGGGTGGATGGCATTGGTGACACTCAGAGCCTTCTGCCCATCCAGGTGTCTCCTGGACTTTGGGAGTGTCCAGGTCCTGCAGGGAGTTGAGGCAGGGCTGGATGTTCACCCCAGGGGTCCTGACCCCTTCCTGCTGCTCCCACGGGTGGGGAAAAATCTTGGAATGTACTGAGATGAAAGGAATCCACAAGGATCATCCAGTCCAACCCCCGGCCTTGCACAGACACCCCAAAATCCAACCTTGTGCATCCCTGCTGTCCAAACACTCCTGGAGCTCTGGCAGCCTCAGGAATGTTCCCATTCCCTGGGGAGCCTGGGCAGTGCCCAGCCCAGGGATGGGGGGATAAAAACCCCTGGGGGAAAACCTTTCCCTGATTCCCATCCCTCAGTGGGTCGTGCCAGCTGAATTTCCTTTCCCTGGGGGAAAAACCTTTCCTTAATTCCCATCCCTCAGTGGGTCGTGCCACCTGAATTTCCTTTCCCTGGGGGAAAAACCTTTCCCTGATTCCCATCCCTCAGTGAGTTGTCCCACCTGAATTTCCTTTTCCTGGGGGAAGAACCTTTCCTTAATTCCCATCCCTCAGTGGGTCGTGCCACCTGAATTTCCTTTCCCTGGGGGAAAAACCTTTCCTTAATTCCCATCCCTCAGTGGGTTGTGCCTCCTGAATTTCCTTTCCCTGGGGGAAAAACTTTTCCCTGATTCCCATCCCTCAGTGAGTTGTCCCACCTGAATTTCCTTTTCCTGGGGGAAGAACCTTTCCTTAATTCCCATCCCTCAGTGGGTTGTCCCACCTGAATTTCCTTTCCCTGGGGGAAAAAACCTTTCCCTGATTCCCATCCCTCAGTGGGCCGTGCCACCTGAAATTCCTGGATTTGCCAACACTTCCCATCCACCCATCCCTGCGGGGACACCACAGCGATGCCAACCCAGTGTCCCCAACTTGTCCCCGCAGCTGATCCCGGGCAGCAGAGCCGGTGCCGGTGCCCGCTGGGCGCTGTGACCATGTTCAACGGGGATGGCAGCTCCTCATCCTCCAGGAATGTGGTGCGCAGCTCCAGCATCAGCGGCGAGATGTACAGCCTGGAGAAGAGCGCGCGCGGCAGCGCCGACTCCGTCACCGTCACCGCCAGCAAGAAGCGACGCTCCAGCCTGGGCGCCAAGATGGTGGCGATCGTGGGGTTGTCCCAGTGGAGCAAGAGCACCCTGCAGCTCAACCAGACCGGTGAGAAACCCACCCTGATCCCCCTCGGGGGCTGTGAGGTGGCCACCGCTCGGTGCTTGGGTTGCCCGCGTGCGCTGGAGGCGCTTCGAGATGGAAATGGCGCCCGAACAGGGCACCCCCAAAAAAAAAAAAAAAATGGCACTGTGAAAATGATGCTGAAAAACGGCACCTAAAAAAAATTGCAGGCAAAAAATGACATCCTAAAAGTGGCACCTAAAAACTACACCCGAAAAAATGGCACCCAAAAAAATGGCATCTAAAAAAATGGCACCCAAAAATGACGTCACAAAAATGGCGCCTGAAAACGATGTCCAAAAAAATTATACCGTGGAAATGATGCCTAAAAATGGCGCCTAAAAATTGCACACAAAAATGGCACCTAAAAAACTATACCCCAAAAATGACACCCCAAAAATGGTGACTGAAAATGGCACCCAAAAAACTACACCCAAAAATGACGTCACAAAAATGGCGTCTAAAAAAATGGCACCCAAAAATGACGTCACAAAAATGGCGCCTGAAAACGACGCCCAAAAAAATTATACCGTGGAAATGATGCCTAAAAATGGCGCCTAAAAATTGCATACAAAAATGGCACCTAAAAAACTATACCCCAAAAATGACACCACAAAAATGACACCCAAAAAATTACATCCCAAAAATGACACCACAGAAGTGGCGCCTAAAAGACTACGCCCCAAGAATGGCACCTAAAAATGACACCCAAAAAACTACACACAAAAATGGCACCTAAAAAACTATACCCCAAAAATGACGCCCCAAAATGACACCCCAAAAATTGCACCTAAAAATGACACTGCAAAAATGGCATTTTAAAAAAATTACACAAAAACGACATCACAAAAATGGCACCTAAAAAACTACACTCCAAAAATCACACCCCAAAAATGGCACCCAAAAAATTACATCACAAAAACGACACCACAAAAATGGCACCTAAAAAACTACACTCCAAAAATCACACCCCAAAAATGGCACCCAAAAAATTACATCACAAAAACGACACCACAAAAATGGCACCTAAAAAACTATACCCCAAAAATGACACCACAAAAATGACACCCAAAAAATTACATCCCAAAAATGACACCACAGAAGTGGCGCCTAAAAGACTACGCCCCAAGAATGGCACCTAAAAATGACACCCAAAAAACTACACACAAAAATGGCACCTAAAAAACTATACCCCAAAAATGACGCCCCAAAATGACACCCCAAAAATTGCACCTAAAAATGACACTGCAAAAATGGCATTTTAAAAAAATTACACAAAAACGACATCACAAAAATGGCACCTAAAAAACTACACTCCAAAAATCACACCCCAAAAATGGCACCCAAAAAATTACATCACAAAAACGACACCACAAAAATGGCACCTAAAAAACTACACGTCGAAAATCACACCCCAAAAATTGCACCTAAAAACGACACCACAAAAGTGGCATCTAAGAAAACTACACCCCGAAAATGACAACCCAAAAATGGCACCTAAAAAACTACACCCCGAAAATGACACCCCAAAAATGGTGCCTCAAAATGGAATCCGAAAATGGCACCCGAAAAACTACACCCAAAAATGACATCCCAAAAATGGCACCCTAAAAACTACAGCCAAAAATGACACCACAAAAGTGGCACCCAAAAAACTACACCCAAAAATGACATCCCAAAAATGGCACCTAAAAAACTACACCCAGAAATGACACCACAAAAATGGCGCCTAAAAATGGCACCCAAAAAATTACACCTAAGAAAATTACGCCTGAAAATTAACCCCCCTCCCAAAAAATACACCTAAAAAATGGCACCCGAAAAACTACACCTGAAAAAAAACGACACCTAAAAAATGACAACCCGAAAAAAATACACTTTAAAAAGTGACACCTAAAAAAGCCACCTGAAAAATGACATTTTAACCCCCCTGGCGCTTCTCCAGGTGCCAGATTTGCGGGTGAGGATGTCACGAGGATGTCACCGGAGCTCTGCACAATCCCAGTGTCCCCTTCACCAGTAACTCCCAGTCCTGGCTGTGGGCAGGAGCTTGGAGAAGGGACTTTTCCAACATTTTGGGAGATATTTAAATGCTTAAAAATGGCTTTTCAGAGGCCACCAAGCTCCTTTTAGTGCTCCCTGGTTGTTGCTTTTTATCCCTGTCCTTGCTGCCATTCCGTGATTTGGGAAAGGAAGAGTTAATGCGGAGGTGGCCCTGAAGGGGTTAAATTTATCCCAAAAATCAGAACTGCCCCTGGAATGGCAGGACCGGGAAGCTCCAGTCCAGGGAACCCTGGCGTGGGGACAGCCCTGGGTGAGCAGGACGGGGCTGGCAGTGCCACCACTCACACGTGGTGACAGGAGCAGGACAGAGCTGGCAGTGCCACCACTCGCCCGTGGTGACACAAGCAGGACAGGGCTGGCAGTGCCACCTCTCACACGTGGTGACAGGAGCAGGACAGAGCTGGCAGTGCCACCACTCGCCCACGGTGACACGAGCAGGACAGGGCTGGCAGTGCCACCACTCGCCCGTGGTGACACAAGCAGGACAGGGCTGGCAGTGCCACCTCTCACACGTGGTGACAGGAGCAGGACAGAGCTGGCAGTGCCACCACTCGCCCACGGTGACACGAGCAGGACAGGGCTGGCAGTGCCACCACTCGCCCGTGGTGACACAAGCAGGACAGGGCTGGCAGTGCCACCTCTCACACGTGGTGAGAGGAGCAGGACGGAGCTGGCAGTGCCACCACTCGCCCACGGTGACACGAGCAGGACAGAGCTGGCAGTGCCACCTCTCACACATGGTGACACAGCGGGGCCCGGGGACAGTGCCAGGGGTGGCCGCTGGTGCCACCCTCCTCCTCCTCCTGCTGCCATCTGCCACCGCAGGGGACACGCGGTGGGAGGAAAGGGGACATCAGGTGGTGTTGGGGCCGTGCCCACACCTGTGGCATTGCGGGTTCCTGTCCCCTCTGGCACGGGGACAGGGGCACGGAGATTTTGGAGGACAAGGGGACATCGGGCAGCTTTGGGGCTGTGCCCACACCTGGGGGTTGTTGTCCCCTCCAGCATGGGGACAGGGATTTTGGAGGACAAGGGGATGGAGAAAGGGGACATGGGGCAGCTTTGGGGTTGTGCCCACACCTGCAGGTTCCTGTCCCCTCCAGTATGGGGACAGGGGCACACGGAGGGTGGACAAAGGGGACATCAGGGGCGCTGGGGCTGTGGCATTGCCGGTTCCTGTCCCCTCTGGCACGGGGACAATGCACGGTGCCAGCACTTAGGGGGGGAGTGGGGCAGGTCCCTGTTGCAGAGGGGACTCTGAGCCATCCAAAACCACGGCGACATTGGGACAGAGCGAGGCTGTGGCAGATGGAGTGGGGACACGGGGACACGGGGACACGGGGACACGGAGACACGGAGACACGGGGACACGGGGAGATGGGGAGATGGGGACACGGGGACAGGGAGACACGAGGATACGGGGACAGGGAGACACGGGGACAGGGAGACACGGGGACACGGGGACATGGGGATATGGAGACACGGGGACACGGGGACATGGGGACACAGGCACATAGGGATACGGAGACACGGAGACATGGGGATATGGGGACACGGGGACATAGGGACACGGGGACATAGGGACACGGGGACATAGGGACACGGGGACACGGAGCCAGCCCGGGGCTCTTCTCTCCTGCCACACCGCAATGTGTCCGTGCAGAATCCCGTGGGAATTCACCCAGGGAACAGCGCACAACACCCTGGGAATGCTGGAAAACAGGGAAGGGCGGGCTGGGGGCAGGGGCTGGGGACAGGAGCTGGGGCTGGGGACAGGAGCTGGGGCTGACCCCGTCTCCAATCGCAGAGGGAGGCCCCAAAAAGCTGCGCAGCACCATCCGCAGGAGCACCGAGACCGGCATCGCCGTGGAGATGAGGACCAGGGTGACCCGGCAGGGCAGCCGGGAATCCACGGACGGCAGCACCAACAGCAACAGCTCGGACGGCACGTAAGGAACGGGGCAGGGATGGGGATCCCTCCTGGTGGTGGGCACACGGGAAAGTTTTCCATGGAAATCCTTCGCAGGTTTGTAAGAGCCAAAAAATGAGGGATGTGAGGCTCCAGGTGGCTCTTTAAAATGGTGTTTATTGTATCCAAATGATGCAGAGATTTATTTATTATTTAAAATGGTGTTTATTGTGTCCAAATGATGCAGCAATTTATTTATTATTTTAAATGGTGTTTATTGTGTCCAAATGATACAGCGATTTATTTATTATTTTAAATGCTGTTTATTGTATCCAAATGATGCAGCAATTTATTTATTATTTTAAATGCTGTTTATTGTATCCAAATGATGCAGCAATTCACAGGTTGTGGGTGACAGAGCCCAGCCCACAGCCTGTCAGCCTCAGCTGTGGGTTCATCTGAAACCACTCTAGTTCTGGTTACAATGCATTATTTACTTTTCATTGCAGAGCATCTTAACACATAACAACCAATCAATATTTTACTATCACCTATAGCCTACCATAACTACTAACATTACCATATCCGTGTTTTTATTTTCCAATCACTAAAGGTTAGTGTGTCACAGTTGAAGCTAGAAGTTGTTTTCCAGTTTTCTTGCAGTGGAAAATTCTGAGATCTTTTCTCCACTTGCAACATTGGCTTTCTTGTTTGTCTGTGAAAATCTTTTTGCTTGGTAAAAACATCTTTTATTTGAGGTGGATTTCTCCTTTTCTCTAAGTCATGAAATCCCCTTCTAACTCATCTTTTGCTTTCTAGTGACCCAGTCAGACTGGCTCAGCAATTCCTTTCTTCTGTATCAAAACTCGCTATCATTTCTATTCCTTCTTCATATTCTACATTCAAAGATCTTTCTGTTTCTGTGAGAGCTTCCTGTCAAATTTTTATCCTTCCCAACGCAGGTTCATCTTCCCCACCACCCGGCTGGGAGCAGAGAGCCAGTTCAGCGATTTCCTGGACGGGCTGGGGCCGGGGCAGCTCGTGGGGCGGCAGACGCTGGCGACCCCCCCGATGGGTGAGCAGGGACAGCGCCCAGGGAGGCTCCGGAGGGAGGGGAGGGCAGGGAAGGGACTCCGTGTTCCTTCCCGGGGCTCCATCCCAGCGCATCCCGGTCCGGGAATGCTCGGGAATGTTTGTGAATCCTCTGCCCTGTACAGGGGAGCGTGCAGAGCATCCCTGAGAAGCAGCAGCTCTGCCTTTTCCCGGGGTTTCCTCTTCCCAGGGCCTCATTTTCGAGAATGCTGGAACCAAATCCCGCATTTTGTCCCGCTTTTCCCTTTGAAATCCCAAATGGGGATCCAAAGTTGCACCCTAAGTCTGAATTCCCAGCCAGCAGCAGCGATTCCCCAGCTGGGGACACACCCTGATCCTGCTGGGGCTGGAGATGCTGGGAATGGGAAGAGCTGCCCGGTGTCCCCTGTCCTGTCCCCCCTGTCCTGTCCCTGTGGCACTGGGAGCTGGTCCTGGATAAATCCCAGCAGGAGGGAAGGGGGGGAGAGAGGAGGAAAGGAAAGGAAAGGAAAGGAAAGGAAAGGAAAGGAAAGGAAAGGAAAGGAAAGGAAAGGAAAGGAAAGGAAAGGAAAGGAAAGGAAAGGAAAGGAAAATGGGAAGGGAAGGGAAGGGAAGGAAAGGAAAATGGGAAGGGAGGGGAAAGGAGAAAGGAGGGGAACGGAAAGGGGAAAGGGAAAAGGGGAAAGGAGGGGAAATGGAAAGGGGAAAGGCGGGGAAAGAGAAAATGGGAAAGGAGGGGAAAGGAAAACGGGGAAAGGGGAAAAAAGGGAAAAGGGAAAGGAGAAAGGAGGGGAAAGAGAAAGGGGGAAGGGGAATGGGGAACAGGGAAATAGGAAAGGAGGGGAAAAGGGAAAGGAGAAAGGAGGGGAAAGGGGAAAGGAGAAAGGGAAAAGGGAAATGGGGTGGTTGGACCCCTCAGAGCTCCTGTCCCCTGATCCCTCCTGTCCCAGCCTCTCCTTTTCCTGGGGAATCACCCACCAAGGCCCAGCCTGGTAAACCCCAGCCTTGTTCCCATCAGGAGGGATAAAATCCCAGTGGCAGGGATGGAGCCCATGGGGAGCAGGGGCTCCCACCCAGATTCCTCCTCCCTGCTCAATCCAAGCTCCTTCCCATCCACCGAGCCCCCGATTCCCAACAAATCCAACATCCAGTGGGACGCCGGCTGTGAGGATGGGGGTGCCCAATTCCCCAATTCCCAGTGGTGATGAGGACACGGGGCTGTGGGTGTCCCCAGGGGGAGGTGACCATCCCTGAAGGCGTGTCCCCCCTCTTGCAGGTGATGTCCACGTGGGCATGGCCGACCGCAACGGGCAGCTGGAGGTGGATGTGATCCAGGCCAGGGGACTCATCCCGAAGCTGGGCTCCAAGTGCATCCCTGGTAGGGAGCTGGGGTGGGACGGGGTTGGGGGACGGAGGTGCCACGCTGGGATCATCCCAGGATCATCCCAGGATCCCTGTTTGTCCCCATTCCCCACGACAGCCACCTACGTGAAGGTTTACCTGCTGGAGAACGGCGTCTGCCTGGCCAAGAAGAAAACCAAGGTGGTGAAGAAAACCTGCGACCCCTCGTACCAGCAGCCCCTGCTCTTCGAGGAGAGTCCCCAGGGCAAAGTCCTGCAGGTGGGCAGGGACACCTTCCCCCATCCCAGGTGGCTCTGAGCCCCATCCAGCCTTTCCTTGGCACTGCCAGGGGTGGGACAGCCACAGCTGCTCTGGGCTGGGATGTTCTCCTTGGAGCTGGGGTGTTCTCCTCAGGGTTGGGATGCTCTCCTTGGAGCTGGAATGTTCTCCTTGGGGTCTGGGTGTCCTCCTTGGGGTCTGGGATGTTCTCCTCAGGGTTGGGATGTTCTCCTTGGGGTCTGGGTGAAATCCTTGGGGTCTGGAATGCCCTGCCTGGGATTGGGATGTTCTCCTAGAGGTCTGGGATACTCTTCTCGAGGTTGAGATGTTCTCCCCAGAGTTGGGATGCTCTCCTTGGAGTTGGGATGTTCTCCTTGGGGTTGGGATGTTCTCCTCGGGGTTGGGATGTTCTCCTTGAGGTCTGGGATGTTTTCCTTGAGGTCTAGAATGCCCTGCGTGGGGTTGGGATGCTCTCCTCGAGTTTGGGATGCCCTCTTTGGGATCTGGGATACCCTATTTGGGATCTGGGATGCCCTGTTTAGGATCTGGAATGCCCTATTTGAGATCTAGGATGCCCTATTTGGGATCTGGGATACCCTATTTGGGATCTGGGATGCCCTATTTAGGATCTGGAATGCCCTATTTGAGATCTAGGATACCCTCTTTGGGATCTGGGATGCCCTATTTAGGATCTGGGATGCTCTCTTTGGGATCTGGGATGCCCTGTTTAGGATCTGGAATGCTCTCTTGGGGATCTTTTGCCAAGACCTCCCCGCCCTCACAGGGTGAGGGGAGCAAACCCAGGAACCCCCAGAGCCCTTCCTGCATCCCTCAGCCCTTCCCAACGCCGACCCCAGCAGGGATTTCCCATCTGGGCGGGATTTCCCCAGAATTCCCAGCTCCACGGCCGTTCCCTGCCCGCAGGTGATCGTGTGGGGCGATTACGGGCGCATGGACCACAAGTGCTTCATGGGGATGGCCCAGATCATCCTGGAGGAGCTGGATCTCTCCAGCACCGTCTCGGGCTGGTACAAACTCTTCCCCACCTCATCCCTGGCCGACTCCAGCATCGGACCCCTGACCCGCCGCCTCTCCCAGTCCTCCCTGGAGAGCTCCACCAGCCCCTCCTGCCCCTAGAGGCTGGGACTGGGGAAGGAGACACCCGAGGAGACCTTGCGGAACTGGTCGTGGAGAGCTGTAAATATCTCTATTTTTTTTTTCCTTTTTGTTTTTACATTTTCAATCTCCTTCCCCCCTAAAAAAAATCCGCCCTCCCCCAGGAAGGGAGAGGGAGCGAGGGCTGGGGGGAAGGAGAGGCAAAAATTCCCTCTGAGGGCTGCGACTGCCAACGATCCCAGACTGTTCCCAGACCTCGTCCTGGGAGCTCCCAGCTTCTCTCCCCACCCTGCTGGGAGCAGCTCAGTCTGCCTGAGGACGAGGTTCCTTTTTCCTCCCATTCCCTTTTCCCTGCCTCCGAGGAAGAGGGGGAAAAAAAAAACCCTGCTGAACTCAGAACAAATCCAACTCAGCACTATTTTTTGTTTTCCAAGGAATGTAGCATCTTCTCTTATGTAGCTTTGCCACGTGCTAACACACTCACTGCAATATCCAAGAGAACTCCGGGTGGACCGGGAACATCTGCCAGTCTCATCCCGTTTGGTCGCTTTCCCAGCACTTTTGGTGGCCATTTTTTTTTTTCCCCCCCAGTTTTTATTTTTTTAAATTTTTTTTTTTTTTTGTTTTCCCGGGAGCATGTAGCCTGTGACCATTGCCAAAGCAAGAGGGGACAGGGAAAGGGGGGAGCTCGCTGGGCTTCTCCTCGTGTCCGGCCAAAACCAGACCCAAAACTCTGGGAATGCCTCGTGGGAGACAGGAAAAGGCGACTCAAAGGAGTGGGAATATTGGGATCTTGCCTCCCAGCGCTTCCCTTGGTCTCCTCGAGGTCTGGAATGCTCTCCTTGGATCTCAGATGTTCTCCTCGAGGTCTGGAATGCTCTCCTTGGAGCTGGGATGTTCTCCTCGAGGTCTGGAATGCTCTCCTTGGATCTCAGATGTTCTCCTTGAGGTCTGGAATGCTCTCCTTGGATCTCAGATGTTCTCCTTGAGGTCTGCCTCTCCCTCCTCGGGGTGTGGAAAGCCCTGCTCGGGGTTGGGATGCTCTCCTCGAGGTCTGGAATGATCTCCTTGAGGTTGGAATTCCCTCCTCAGGGGTTGGGATACCCATCTTGGGGTCTGGGAAATCCTCCTTGGAGTCTGGGAAATCCTCCTTGGAGTAGGATGCTGTCCTTAAAGGCTGGGATTCCCTCCCTGAAGACTGGGATGACCTTCCCAAAATCTTGGATCCCCTCCTTGGAGCTGGGATCTCCTCCTCCAGACTGGGCCATCCTCCTTGAGGTGTGGGATTCCTTTTCCAGGCTCTGGAATTCCCTTCCCGGGCTCTGGGATTCCCTTCCTGGGCTCTGGGATTCCCTTTTCAGGCTCTGGGATTCCCTTCCTGGGCTCTGGGATTCCCTTCCTGAGCTCTGGGATTCCCTTCCTGGGCTCTGGAATTCCCTTTCCAGGCTCTGGGATTCCCTTTCCAGGCTCTGGGATTTCCTTTCCAGGCTCTGGAATTCCCTTCCTGAGCTCTGGGATTCCCTTTGCAGGTTTTGGGATTCCCTTCCCAGGTTTTGGGATTCCCTTCCTGGGCTCTGGGATTCCCTTCCCGGGCTCTGGAATTCCCTTCCTGGGCTCCAGCACGCTCCCCTCAAGGTCTGGGCCATCTCCTTGGGGTTGGGACACCTTTCTGGAGAGCTGGGATGCCCTCCTGGATACTTGAATTCCAAGCAGGAGTGGAACCCAGCGCTGGTTCTCTCCAGGGGAACATCTCAAGAGCAGCTCTGGAATTCTGGGAGGCAGACAAAGGAGCGGGATGAGCGTTTTTGGGGTTTTTTTGTTCGTTTTGTTTGTTTTTCCAAGCAGCATTTTGGTTCCCTCTGAGGGATCCAGTTCTTGTAGCAAACCCGGGAATTACGGAAGCTTTTTTTGAAGGTGCCTATTGAAATTTGCTGAAATTACTCAGGGGAGACACCACTAGAAACTCTTGGTTTCTTCATCAAATATTCCTAAATCCAATGACTGTCCTGAAGGATCAGTTCCCAAGAGAGAAGGAACAGAATCCCGACACACCAAAAGATGAGGAGGCTGGAAGAGGACAAGAGGTCCATGGGGAATTTCATGGGGCTGGCTCTGACCTTCAGTCTTCACCACAAAGCACCCCACGGCACGGCTGGGGTTTTTATAGGATTATTTCCTGGCAAAACACGGAATTCCACGATGCACAGAGCACAACAAACCCACCTGGGCTTCTCCTGGTGCCACTGGGAATGAAGAACCGGCTCAGCCACAGCAGGACAAACCCAAAGCTGAAGGAAAAGACTTTTGGGGTGAAGCTGTTCCCTCCACAAACCCAACCCCAAAACCTGGGGGTCCATGAAACCAAACTTGGGAGTCCTCAACCCCAAATCTGGGCTCCACTAATCCAAATCTGAGGAATTCATAAATCCAGTCCCAGGGGGTCCACAAACCCAAACCTGAGGGTTCACAAATCCAGACCTTGGGGTTCACAGCCCCAAATTTGGGGTGCCACCAACCCAAACCTGAGAGTCAACAAACCCAAACTTGGGAGTCTACAACCCCAAATCTAGGGAATCATAAACCCAAACCCAAAAGTTCACAAATCCAGGCCTTGAGGTCCACAACCCCAAATCTGGGGGCCCAAAAAACCCAAGCCTGGTGTTCCATGACCCCAAATCTGGGGTCCTACCAACCTCACACTCGGGGGTTCACAAATCCAGATCTGGGGAATCATAAATCCAAACCTGAGGGTTCACAAATCCAAACCTTGGGGTCCACCAACCCAGACCTGGGGTTCCACAGACTCGAACCTGGAGTTCCACAACCCCAAAGTTCCACGACCCAAAATCTTGATCCACAAATCCCCAAACTTGAAAGTCTCCAAACTCAAACTTTGAGGTCTACGAACTCAAACTTTGGGGTCTACAAAAACTCAAACTTTGGGGTCTATGAACTCAAACTTTGGGGTCTATGAACTCAAACTTTGGCATCTACAAAAACTCAAACTTTGGGGTCTACAAATTCAAACTTTAGGGTCTATGAACTCAAACTTTGGGATCTACAAACTCAAACTTTGGGATCTACGAATTCAAACTTTGGGGTCTACAAATCCAAACTACTTCGAGGCCTACAAACTCAAACTTTGAGATCTACAAACTTAAACTTTTGGGCCTACAAACTCAAACTTTGAAGTCTGCAAACTCAAACTTTGGGATCTACAAACTCAAACTTTGGGATCTATGAACTCAGACTTTGGGATCTACAAACTCAGATTTTGAGGTCTACAAAAACTCAAACTTTGGGGTCTACAAATCCAAACTACTTTGCGGCCTACAGACTCAAACTTTGAGATCCACAAACTCAAACTTTGAGGTTTACAAACCCAAACTTGGGGCAAGTGTGGCCAGCAGGGCTCGTCTGTGCCGTGCCCGAGCCGGAGTCACCGTGACGGGAATTCGGAGCTGCTGCCCTGACTTTGCCAACTCCAAACCACCCAGAAGGGAATTGGTTGGATCCTGCTGAGCTGGGACGGGGAAAAGTTCATCATCCATGAAGGATGAAGGGTGGAATCCTCCTCTTGGGATTCCTGGATGGAGACGGTTGGCACCTGGGGGAGGGACACACGGAAGTTTTTCCTCTTTGAGAACTTCTTCTGTGAGTTGATGGAACCAGTTGGAGGCTGGTTTGGTTGTTGACAGCCTGAGAAACTAATTGGAGAATTTAGTCCAAACAAACAAAATAATTAAAAAAACCCAAAAAATAAAAAACCCAAAAAAAACCCAAAACCAACTGAACAAAAACAAACTAAACAAACTAAAACCAAGACAAGACCTCTGGGAGTGTGGGGAACAAACTGAGTGCCCTGAGTGCTGAGAGAGGAACAAACAACGGCTGGGACTCGGTGTTCCCTCCTGAGCATGGAGAAATTCCGTGATGCCAAAGGAATCACGGCAAACAGAATTCCACAAGGCTCAACCCGTGCTGGATTTTTGACTCTCCATGAGGGGGAAACATCCCAAAAGGAAAATCTTCCCTCTCCTCCAAGCTGCTGCTCTTCCCAGACTTCACCAACTCGGTTCTGTTGGGAAAACTCCAAAATCTGGGATTGTCCCAGCTGGAGCAGGAGCGTGGGCAGAGCAGGGAGCTGAGCAGGGACGTTCTGGCACAGCTTCCACCCCCTCTGCATTCCCACATTCCTTCCCTGCTCCTTCCCTGCCAGGAACATCCCAGGGTGCCAGGAACATCCCACGGTGCCTGACAGGAGCAGGGGATGAGCAGCAGAACTCTCCCCAGGGCCAGCAGCAGCATCCCTGCAGTTCTGCTGGAAAAATCCCAGTGAAATTCCACCTGGGAACGAGGAAAACCCAAAGATTTTTGGCTCGTGAGGATGAGGATGAGTTGGGGGTGATAAGGACCAGCCCTTCACGGGAGGGCTTCCTCCTCCTGTTCCTGGAGAAGTGGAAACTCCATGGAGTGACACCAAAATCCAGGAAAACATTCCCTCCTTCCCTTCCTGCCCCCCACTGACTTCCCAGCAGGAATGACCCACCTTAAACTGGTGTGGGGAACCCAGACTGGGGCGAGAGCTGGGATTGTGCCACGCTGGGGTTGAGCAACAGCAGCTCCTCATTTCTCAACCCCCAGGACCTCGTGCCAGACTCGTGTTTTCCTTCCTCAAACAACGACAAAGACACAGCCAAGACACCCAGAAATCCCAAAGTGAGCCCCGTGCCAGCTCCTGAGGAAATGAACTCCATCCCAGGAAAAATTCCTGCATTCCAAGGTTGGATTTTTTTTTGTTTGTTTGTTTTTCGGGGGGAATGTTTGCTCACAAAGGGCATTTGTTGATGTGCGGTTCGATTTGCAAAATTCCCTGGAAGGAATTTTGAGTTTGATGATTCCCTCTATTTTTCTATCAAGAAAAGAAATCCAAATGACTGGGTTTGCCAGAGATTTTATTTTTTTTTTTAAATTTTTCCTGGAAAGAGGGATTAATGTGGAATGAAATCGGTTTTTCAGCCCGTTTGACACCCAGCCCCCAGCAGAGAGGAGCAGCCCCCACCCGACACTGCCAGAGCTGAAATCCAAACCCCCACTGCAATCACGAGGATGGATTTGACAAAAAAAAAAACAACAAAACCTTGGAATGATGCTGAAACATCCCCTAAAGGCTGAAAAAATTCACACAAAGCACAGAAAACACCCCCAAGATTCCAAGCCTGAGCTATCCCTGGTTTTCCACCAGCCTGGAATGGGCCAGATTTGCCAAAGTCCAGTGAAAATTTCCAAGAAATTGGGATCAGTCAGAATCCAGCTCCTGTTTCTTCACCACCAGGGCATGCTGAAAACCTGGGAGAGGAGGTTGGGATGGAGTTTTCCTGAAATCCAGTGGGAATTTTGGGAATTTTTTGGGAATACAGCACCAATTCCCTGAACCTACTGCCACAGAGCACTGGAGAGGGGGGAAAAAAATTCCCTCCACCTTTCCCAGCTCTGCCAACCTTTCCTCCAGGAGCTGGTTCCAAACACCAGGAATTCCTCAGGAATGGGATCAGGATTCCCCCTGGCTGCCAGAGAATCTCTTCTGTTCACTGCCTGACACCACAACTTAGGAAATCCAGCCTGGATTCCACAATTCCCACCTGGACTCACAAACAGGGCAGGAAGGGTTTTTTCCTGACAGGAAATAATCCCAAAAAACTGCACCAGGGATGATTTTCCAGGCAGAGAATTTTTCTTCCAGTTGACTCAGATGTTTCTTTCCTGATGGATGGGAAATGCCTGGATGTGGGAACCCTCTGGAAGGTGTGGGATTGGTTTGGAAAATCACAGAATTGTGCAGATCAAGGAATGTGAATCCAACCTGAATGTGTTTTTCCTCATGGATGGGAAGAGCTTTCCCTGTTTTCCCTGGGGATTTCATGGCTGCAGATGGATCTGGAGAATTCCCTGCAGGAGCAGCGAGGTTTCCCATGTTTTTGGAGCAAAGCTGTTCCAACTGGAAGTTTTCCCTCTGCTCCACAGGATCCCTCAGGCTGGTTTGGGTGGGGAAAACCTTAAAAAAATCCATCGAATTCCAGCCCCTCGAGGCTGCTCCAAGCCCCATCCTGGGACACTCCCAGGAACAGGGCAGGATTTCTTTTCCATGGAGAAACCGCTCCCAATCCTTACATGGTCGCTTAAAGGTGTGAAAATCACTCTTAGGAGTTGAAAAGCTGCAGGAAAGACTTTTTAGGGAAAAAAAAAAAAAGCAAAAAAAAAAGCAAATCCCAAAAAAACAGGGTTGGAATTTTGGGGGTCACTCCGTGACCGGGTGGGACCATCCCGCTCACCTTGAGGAAGATTTTTGGGTTTAAAAAGACTTGGAAAAGTGTCCAAGTGTTGGTCTGGGTGTCTGAGGAACCTCCACATTGTGGGACCCCCGAGAATCCCTCAGGAACACCGGGATGGACTCCAGGAATCCGGGAGAATCCGGGAGAATCCAGGAGATCCCAGTGCTCCCCCAGGGCCTGGAGCTCCGGTTGTTGCTATACCTCATCCTTTCCTTTTCCTTGGATCCTTCCCTTTTCCCACTTTTTCCATTCCTTTAGGACCCAGAGCTTGTGCACTCAGCCACATCCAGGTTTTTTCTTTTTTCGTTGTTGTTGTTTCCCTGTGGAATGAAAAGCAATCCATGATCGGGGTGGGCAATTCCCAACCCTGCTCCCTTTGGGATCTGAGCCCAAGGGAAGGGATCCTGGGGCTGGAGGGATGATCCAGAGGGACCCTGGGGCTGGAGGGATGATCCAGAGGGATCCTGGGGCTGGAGGGATGATCCAGAGGGACCCTGGGGCTGGAGGGATGATCCAGAGGGATCCTGGGGCTGGAGGGATGATCCAGAGGGACCCTGGGGCTGGAGGGATGATCCAGAGGGATCCTGGGGCTGGAGGGATGATCCAGAGGGATCCTGGACTTGGAGGGGTGATCCAGAGGGATCCTGGGGCTGGAGGGATGATCCAGAGGGATCCTGGGCTTGGAGGGATGATCCAGAGGGATCCCTGTGCCCCTTTTCCACCCTCCCTGTCCAGCAGCCCCTCCAGGGCTGCCCTGAGCCCCCCAAAACCCTCCCGGGGTGGGCAAGGGGCTCGATTCCAAAATCCAGGGCTGCTCTCATCCTTGGAAGGTCATAAATCCTTGTCCAAAGCCCTCTCCAAAGCTTTTGGAGGGGCACAAATCCCTCTCCAAAGCCCTGTCCAAATCCCTTGGAAGGGCACAAATCCCTTTCCAAACCCCTTTCCAAATAATCCCTTTCCAAATCCCTTGGAGGGCCACAAATCCCTCTCCAGATCCCTTTCCAAATCTTTTGGAAGGACACAAATCCCTCTCCAAAGCCCTTGGAAGGGCACAAATCCCTTTCTAAACCCCTTGGAGGGGCACAAATCCTTTTCCAAAGCCTTTGGAAGGACACAAATCCCTCTCCAAATCCTTTTCCAAAGCTCTTGGAGGGGCCCAAATCCCTTTCCAAAGCCCTTGGAAGGGCACAGATCCCTTTCTATATCCTTTGGAGGGGCCCAAATCCCTTTCCAAAGCCCCTGGAAGGGCACAAATCCTTTTCCAAATCCCTCTCCAAATCCCTTGGAAGGGCACAGATCCCTTGGAGGGACACAAATCCTTTTCCAAATCCCTTGGAGAGGCACAAATCATTTTCCAAATCCCTTGGAGGGGCACAAATCCCTCTCCAAAGCCTTTGGAAGGACACAAATCCTTCTCCAAATCCTTTTCCAGATCCCTTGGAAGGGCACAGATCCCTCTCCAGATCTCCTGGATGGACAGGGTTTCCCTCCCTCGGCAGGACAATGCTGATCCCATCATTCCCTACAGGATCCCAGCTCCCTCTGGCTCAAAAGGGAATTTTTCTGCTGCCCCAGGGAACATCCCAAAGGAATTCCCAATCCCGAGGGCCTCTGGGAGGCCGGGGGAGCCCCTGAATGTTCAGAGCACTTTGAAGTTGGTGGCCTTGTTTTCTTAAAGGGCTTTGATCTTTTCATGAAAGGAGAGAATCTTCCCCATCCCATCATCATCCTCCTCCTCCCCAGCTCGGAATTCATCCCTGGAATGTTCAGGACGATCCAGGACTCTGGAATCTGTCATTAACCCCTCAAGTTTACACCTAAAAGCAGCTCTGGGGGAAAGCAAAGTTGGGAATTTCTCCTGGGATTTGGGCTGGCAGCAGCACCAGGGAAATAAAAATAAAGGGAAAAGACCCAATGGGTTTTTGGGAGTAGGCAAAGTGAAGTTTGGGAATGTTGGCCCCAGCCAAAAATTCTGGATTTCCATTCCAAATGGAGGGATTTTATCCACAGTAAGGAAATCTTTCAGCCCAGCCTCCCCCTAAAAAGTTTGAGGGAATTTTGGAATGGTTTGGGTCCATTAAAAATAAAAGAAAAGGGAATAAAAGGGTGGGAATGATGAGGGATTAAAGGCAAGGAGATGCTCCCAGAGCTCTGCCAGAAATTCCAAACCCTTGGAAGCTGAGGCTGAAAGGAGGGACAGGGGTGAAAGTGAAAACCCCAAAAACCCCCTCACATTTTCCAACCTCAAATCCCCCAAAATCTGCATGGAAAGGGAGCACCAGGAGAGGTGGGGAAGTGTCAGAGCTTAATTAACCACGAGTTAATTAAGGGGGAAAGCTTAGGGGGAAAGGAGAGCCAGGGAAAGACTTTCCTTGGATATTTTTAGGATTTCTGGGAGTTGGGATGAGATCAGTGACTCCCAATTTGTGCTAAACTTGGTTTAATGACAGATTCCTCCCATTCCACAACTCCACCCTCCCCAAAAATCCCCGGCAAGGGGGGAACTGGAGCACCCTTGGAGCCCCAGTCCCACATCCAAGAGAAGGGGATGGGTTTGGGATGGCTGCAGAAAAGTGGGAATATTTCAAAAAACGAGCAAATGGAATTTTGTACCTGTGTCCTGTCCCGTTTTCTATGTGTGTGGTCCTTTCTTAAATGTCAAACTCTTGTATTTTTGTGGTTTCTATCTGCGGGACCGACGGATCTGAGGGCGCACGTTGTTTTGTAAAATATTCCTGACATTTTCCTTCCCAAAAAAAAAAATAAAAAATGAAAAAAAAAAAAAAAGGGAGGAAAAGCTGAATTATTCACCTTTTAATTGGCTTTGCATGTACAGTAATTGGGGCAGCAAGTGGAGATGATTAAAGCCAGCTTGAAAAACTTTTTCCTGTGCTTGAGTTGAGTTTTTCCCAAAAAAAAAAAAAAAAAAAATCATCCACAACCCCTCATGGGGATAAAAATATGGGATAAATGGGATAAAAATTATTATTTTTTTTTTCCTGGAAAAAGCAGGTTTGATTAGATTTTCCTGCTTTTTAGAGGAAAGAAATCCCATAATGAATAAAAGATCCCACAGGCACTCCCTGGTTCCCAAATCCCCTCCCAGCTTCCCAAGAAAAATGGGGAAGGGCAGGAAAAGGGGGAATGGGCAGGGCTGGGTGGATTTTGGGATGAAATTCCTCCCTGTGAGGGTGGGGAGGGGCTGGGATGGAATTCCCAGGAAAGCTGTGGCTGCTCCATCCCTGGGAATGTCCAAAGAAATCTGGGATTGGGAAAAGACCAGGGGGTGGAACGGCCCCCAAACCATCCTGGAATTCCACAATTCCCTGTTTTCCCTGTTCCTTCACATTTTTAAATGAGCCTGGACGAGGTTTTGTTAAACCTGAGTTCGAACCAGTTGAAATAACGGAATTAAAGCTGGAATGAAATAATTTAATGCCAGCAGCTGCAGGAATTCTGCTCCACCTTCCCCCCACGGCAAAGCTGAGGGGTTTGTGTATAAAAGTGTCAACTTTGGATTCTTCCAGGCCTGGCTGTGCTCCCTCAGCTCCCTGGCATTTGGGACAGAGCCCAAACCAGAGGGAATTCAGGCTGATTTTTGGGATGAAATTCCCTAAATTCCCACACCTGGAGTGACCACCAGCACCAGAGGAGTCCACTGCAATATTTTATTTGGGAATTTACATATCCACAGGAGAGAGCAGACCACGAGTCCGACTTCTTGCTGAATTTTGAAGCAGTTTTGGGTTCTACTGGAGATGAGAAAAGAAATCTGCCTAAGATTAAAATGTCCCAAGCGAGCCAGGAAAGGAGGGAACCAGGATTTTACACAGGAACAACGACAACAAGAACGAAACAAAACAGAAAAAAAAAAAAAAAGAAAAAAAAAGTATAAATTAGGATGTCAGAGTCATTTTTAAAAGAGTAAGAAAACTTGCACAGGGCTCTGGGCCCCGGAGAATGAACTCTGGTTAAATTGTTAGAAGTGAAATTCCATCAAATCCCAACACCAAGCCAGAAAATTCACTCTGCAGTGCAAGTTTTTCACATTCCATCGGTTTTTGCCCCCACTCTGGGCGAGATTCCTGCTTGCTCAGGGGGGTGGGACAGGGCTTTTCCCAAGGACTTTGGTTCCAAGGAGGGTGGGAGCAGGGAGAGCTCCGCTCAAGGGAGGAGGTAGCAAGGCTTGCTTGCCCCTGGGCTCGGCTTAAATCCAATTCCTCAGCACCAAACGAGGTTCCACACACCCCCCCAAAAAAAAAATAAAAAAAAAAATAATCTAACACTGGCATTGAAGTGAGAAATCCCAGCTTTCTGGGCAGGATTCAGTCCAGATTTCCCAGTGCCACCTGTGCCCAGGTGCCCAGCAGGGCATCAAGTGCTGCCCAGTGCAGGGAGGGATCCCCTCCCTGTGTGCATTGGCTGTGCTGAGGACGGGGAGCTGCTCCTGGCCTGGCCACCGAGCTGTCCCCGTGGCTGTGACAGTGGAAAAGGCAGAGATGGAGCTCAGGGATGGAAAAAAAACAAACAAACAAACAAACAAAATATTCAGGTTGGGGGTTGGTTGGCATCCCCCACCCCCCAAAACCTGAAAGCAAAAAAAAAACCAAAAAAACCCTGAATGTCTGATGGAGCAGGTTTGGAGAAGAGAACAAAGGCAGAAATGGTCACGGGCGAGCGAGGGCTCATTTCCACAGCGGGGAGCTGAGGGAGGGATTGCTGCCCTGGGCTCCTCCTCCTCCTCCTCCTCCTCCTCCTCCCATGGACTGTCCATAGCCCATCATTCCATTGGCTCCATAGAAGTTCATCCCTGCCATCTGCTGGGTCACCTGCAAAAGGGACAGGAGAGAGGTCAGGGATGGGCTCATGGATCCCAAAAAAGCAGCAGAGCCCTAAAGGGGAGCAGGGCGTGGCTCCCCCAGCATGGGAGGACTTCAGGGCAGGCTGGAATCGGGAATTTCAGGAATATCAGCAGGAATTTCTGCATGGAAAGGGTGGCCAGGCCTTGGAATTACTCAGGGAAGTTTGGAGTCCCCAGGAATGGGAGGACTTCAGGGCAGGCTGNAACCCCTGCCCCACCATCCCTCCCAAGTGGGCCAGGAAAACCCCAAGGAAAAACCTTCCAGGTGCTTCCCCCTCACCTGGGCGAGGTTCCACTGCAGCTGCTGTGCTGGCTGGACCCCGAACACGGGCTGGGGCACGGTGGCCACTCCGGCCACTCCGGCCACNCACCAGGCTTTGGATTTGCCAAGGAAATTTTGGAGTCCCCAGGAACGGGAGGACTTCAGTGCAAGCTGGAATCGGGAATTTCAGGAATATCAGCAGGAATTTCTGCATGGAAAAGGTCACCAGGCCTTGGGATTGCCAAGGAAATTTTGGAGTCTCCAGGCNGATTGCCAAGGGAATTTTGGAGTCTCCAGGCATGGGAGGACTTCAGGGCAGCCTGGAATCGGGAATTTCAGGAATATCAGCAGGAATTTCTGCATGGGAAGGGTGACAAGGCCTTGGAACTGCCCAGGGAAATTGGGAATCCCCACCCTGGAGGTGTCCATGGGCTCAGTGTTCTGGGCTGGGAAATGAGGTTGGGATGGGACTCAGAATTCTTTTCCAACCCCCTCCCCCCTCCCAATCCTGGGATTCTCAGGGATCCTGGAATTCCCAGCTGCTCCCAGGGAAATCCAGCTTAACCGACCCCCCACCAAACCCCGCAGAGATCCCC
>VWZS01008556.1:205-80583 GCA_013397075.1 Rhabdornis inornatus
TGTTGTGGCAGGTCACCGGGCGGCGCGGGGCCTGCGCGGCGGCCTCGCCGCCTTTGTGTCCGCCCGGGAGCGGCGCCGAGGTGGGGACGGAGTGAGCGCCGTGAGGGGCGGCGGCGCCGCCGGGGGAGCGAGCGAGCGAGGGAGGGGCGGCATTGTGCGCTCGGAGGGGCTCGGGGGGAGCCGACCCCGGCCCGCCGGGGTGTGCGGGGCAGGGTTGGTGCCCGGGAAAGCGTCGGGGGCCCGGGGCAGGCGGGGGCGGACGCAGCGCTGGGGCTACAATGGGCTCCGGCTCGGGGGAAGCGGAGACGGGGGCGGCGCTCGGACCCCACGGGCTATTGCGTGGCTGGGATCACACGGGCTTTGTTCGAACGTACGAAAAACTTGTGTTATTTTTTTAGTGCTTTTAAAGATAATAACCGCTTCCTGAGCGTGCAGCGAGAAGGCCAAATGCCTTTGGTAGCTGGTAGCACACAATGAAGCGATAGGGTTTGATTCTGTTTCAAACGTGCTCGTGCAGACCACAATAACAAAAAGTTGAGGAAAATGCCTCCTGTCCTGAGTGGATCGTGCATACAGCGAGCAGTTTGGGGTTCATCTCCGGGGCAGTTATTGTGCAAAGATTTTTGGTTTTTTGTTTTGGCATTGTTTCCTTTCGTGTATTTCCTACGGCCGGACTCTTATTTCCTTGAGAGAAAATTAATATTTTTGTGAGGATTCATATTCTTCTGGTTTGCATTTTGTAGCAAGATGGCTTAATACCAAAATATGCAGCATGTTTGAGATGTGATAAAGAGGTTCTTACCACCTGATTTCGGGATGCTTTTTTTCTGAGCAGTTAGGTGTGTATGAGCAATGAGAATTGGTAAAACTTTTAATTCGCCTAATATTCACTTATATGCTACATGTTAACAAAAATTAAGTTTATTTTACTTTCTCTTTGTTCCATCTCCACTGAGAGATCAGGCCTTCATAGTTTCAGTGAGCTGATGGTGTAGCTCTTCAGGTATGTGGGATATGAATGTATTCGAAATACAATTACTATGCCATGTTATCATTTTTACACATAAAGCATAGTTTTTTGTTATATTTAGTCACGCCTAGGTTTAAAACCAGATGTTAGCAACAGTCGCAGTTTTGTCGAGAAGCTGAGGGAAATGTTGCCTACTTTGCTCAACAACTCTGTGTCAACGCGAATATAAATATGCTAGGGAAGTGGGAGAAGGAAACTCGAATAAAAAGGGAAATGCTAATTTAGTGGTGGTGTAGTTTGGGTTATATGTGTAGAAATGACACCAAATCACCTGACAGTTTTCTGAAGTGTTCAGAGCTGAAAATTTGGAATTTGGCCCAGGAGAATGGTTAGTAGGCAAATGCATGTGAGAAACTGCTTGATAATGCACATTCTGCAGTTTATTATGTGGATGTTGCGCATAGGAAAGTCCGTGTAATTTGAATACTATTTTTCTACATTAATAAGACTGGTTTGGTTTTATTTTTTCCTGTAGTATCACTGTGTAGTACTGAATCTTTTTCTTCTGTGTTAGGGATGTTGGCACAGCACTGAGGCAATTGTCATTGTATCTGGTATCCTGATTGAGCTAATAGTGTAAGCAGTTGGCTGAAAGAGCTGGGCTTGCCTGTCTTTTTATGAGAAAGTGCTTCTTAAACTGTTATGACAGTTTATATTAAATCTTACACTGGATTGGGGAGTACACTGAAGGCTTTATGTAGCTGTTTTCCTTGGATATTTCTCGGCAATGTTCTCAGTGGGCCAGATGTTGCAGATGTTTAGGGCAAGTGTGTTAACAGAACATCAGCTTGCTGAATGCTGTGAACTAGATCTGATTTTTAAGCAGCACTTTCTAATTCACTTTTAGATATTGCCTCTTCTCCTTGATTTAGTGATATTTGAGTGTGCGCTGAATAATCAGCATGTGTAGAGCACTGTCCTTGATAATTTCATCTTTTTCGTTGCACAGTGGTTTCCAAAATTCCAGAATTATTAGAACAAGTTTTTATACACAGAGGCAGGTAAGCCAGTAGAGGGTTTGAATTCTTGCTTGTGTCTTCCTGCCTTTTTTTGGAATGTGGAATTATATGAAAATTAACTGTCTGTTGCACTAAAAAGAAACATAAATTCTCTTAAATGTTAAATTCTGTGTTGAGAATCTCCTGTAAAATGAGCATTATTTTCGTTTTAAAAAGTTTGATAGCAGCTCAACAGAGGAAACAACTTAAGACAGTAGACACAATGTATAAATGCTTTTCATTGTGTGTATCAAAAGTGTAGGTACGTAAGAGAGTTATCAATCTTCTTTCTCTTCAAGTAATTTAGGTGAAAATGTTTGCCTCATTTAATTGGGATTTCCTCACCCATAACGAAAGTGTTGTCTTGCTTATTCTACATAAGCCAGTGCCCAGGCCTTTGTCTTGGCAATGAGGAAAGAAATATTTCCTTTGAAAGCTCCTGTAATAAATAATACCAATTGTGTAGTGTTGCTAGTAGTGAAGTTGGAGACACTTCGCAGTCATATAGTGGAAAAACATTTTAAATTACATCAAAACATGTAAAGGATTCGGTTCTAGCTGCTCCAGTGTCATTCCAAACAAGTTGTCTAAAATTTATGCAATGGCTTGCATGCTGAAACTTTACAGTAAGATTTAGTTTGGATCTCACTCAGAGTACCTGCTGTGGCTTTTAGAATAGTAGCAAGAGTTGATACGTGAAATATTTACAATGTTTAGCTTGCAAATAAAGACTACTTATCTCTAAAGATTATATTTTATTATTGCTTAACAGATACTTTTTGTAAACATGATTACTTAAGAGCAGTTGTAGGTATGTAGAAGAAATACATCTGAGGAGGTTATGACAACCGTCTTAGGAGTTAAGGAGGAAATGCAAAGTTCCATAGCAAAAGCATCTCAGTAACAATGCACATTTGACTTTTTTTGCCAGTTGTCTGTATATGCATCCATTAGTGCTAAACTCGAGTGGTGATATTATCTGCTGTCCTGTGCAGGCTATGCTAAAAACACATCTGCAGCCTTTCTAGGCAGGCTTATTTTTTGACAACAAATATTTGTGCACCTTGGACTAAGTCATCTGATGTATGTTTTATAGTTGTGATTATTCTTAATTTGCTTCATTAAGGTATTGGCAAAAGTCTCAGTTACAGGTAATAGGTCTGGTTGTCTGTCTTTCCATATAATGCTTCCAGTATGTAAATCCTAATGGACATAAGTGGAGTCATATCAGGCCTATATGTTCATATCCTTGCTCTTAGATTTCATCCATGTTTTTTTAGGAAGAGTTTTGGGTGATGGATTGAACTAGTCATATAGTCATTTTGAATGGCTGATACGAAATTTCGTTTAGAATTAGATCATAAATCTCTTCAAAGAGGAAGTGAGTTTTTAAAAGCTGCATTAAGTTCTGTAAATCTGCACATGTGTGTATTGATTAAATACAAAGCTAGACTTGCTGGAAATTACTTTCTGTAGTTGATCTAAAAATAAGGAGTCTGGCTTGACTCATATTTTTCAAATGTCTTCTGTTTGTGTCCTCTGTGATATATATATTGTTTCAATTTTAGTTGGTACAGTGGTATGTGGTACCATGTCATGGTACAGTGATGAGTTAATCAGGTAGTCTGAAGAAGTTGCAGAACTCATGTTACTACAGTATTTTGACAATAAGCAAATATCTACTGTAATAGTACTGATAAGACAAAGTAGCTTTAGATCTTGCATTACTCACAAAACCAAGATTGTTCAAGATTATAAAAAAATACTCCTACCATATAACTGTCTATATATTATATTTTTCCTTAAAGATGTGACATTTGGTAGTCTGTAAGACTCAGTGAATAAGGTAGAATTGTGTAGAGGGATTAAAGGACTGTTTTATTTTGTCTATATTTGAGATCTAAGTGTTGTAGTCTGGTTTAATGTCTATCCACATATGTTGGATTTTAATTGGACTTACCACTTTCCTTTAGCATGAAAAATAAGACATTTGTTGGACTTGAATATTTTTTTCTTCCTTAAAAAGTACTTACTTTAGATTGTAGGTGGTATTTTGGGTTTTATTTATTTCCATTCACATATTAAAAGGCTGATAATACATCAGTTATGGTAGATTAGGAATGTGTGGAGATCATTAAGTGTGGGTGTTCAGGTAGGGACAGGTGTATATTCCTGAGAGGATTTTTTTTGATACCAGAGTGTTTTGCTGTTGTCATTTATGATTGTTTTAAGCCAAGTCTAAAATGTTTCGCAAGTGAGCTGATTAGTTTAATTTTAATCTGAGTCTGAAATCTTTATTTTGTGAAGACCCCCACATGTACTGCTGTGTGGGTTAGAGACATTAATGTGAATTATGTTATGTTAGAATTACATTATGTTAGAATGTTGTGTGGCTTAATGCATTTGAAAGAACAACTGAGGCTAGGGTGTAAGAGTGAGATGTAGTTCAGATAGAGAAGTTAGTTTTCTGTGCTACTTTGTTACAGAGTCTACTAATTATAGAATCAGACATAGCAGTATAACAGAATTAGTGGTTTTACACATCATGCTGAGTAATAATGTAAAAGAAACTGCTGCTTTTGTGATTGAAAATTGTATTTCGATTTTTTTAGCAAGAAAATATGTGGGCAAGCATTTATAATGTATGGAGCTCTACCATTTTAATGTATTGCTTTGTAAAAATCTCTGCGGTGCTTTTTTTTCCTTTGGAGTCCTAGTTTGGCAGTGCCATTTAAGATTTAAAGTTTAAATCAGTAAACATATTTCCCTATAAATATTGTTCTTGTATTGCTTGGACTTAGTTGTTTTTTTGGTTTTTTTTCCCAGTCTTAATTATAAGAGCTATATATTTAAAGCTATGTAGGAGAGCCTTTTATGTTATCAAGAGTTTTTCTTTTAAGCTTTCTATGTGGAGTGAGCATTTCTTGTGTCCTCCTAGGCGTGGATGAAGTGTCCTGGCTGGAGATCAGAGGCATGGTGCATGTGAACATTGGTCCAGAAGCCAGTGGGGTTGGAGCAGGAGTTGCCCCAGCTGGAGCAGTAGCTGCTCTTACATCAGGGCCCAGTTCAGGTGGAAACACTCCTCACACCATCCCTGTAACTGTGGTGTCAGGTGCTTCCAGTATCCAGGTACCCCTCAGTGGATATTCTCCATGCCACAGTTGGAATTTCTTCCAGCAGCAGGATGGAGGGCAGCTGTGAGCCTGGCAAACAGTGCTGCCCCACAGGAGATGGTGCTCATACAGGTCATACAGTCGTCAGAGATTTGCTTTTCATTGGAACAGTTGCTGTGTTATGTGTCAAATCCACATCTTTAAGAACAATATGTGTGAATTAAGCTGATTTTTCAAGTCTGTAATAATACAACCTAAAACTTGTCATTAATTTTGTTAAAGCAGTTATACATGAAACTGCATAAAATAATTTTGGAATGTTCAGTTGGAACCATTTGTTTAACTTGCATAAGCATATCATATTTCTCTGAGTGCCTATTTTTTATCAGAATATGATAAAATAATTAGTTTTGAATTTATGCAAAGCAATTGGTTCAGTTTGAAAAGGCATTCACTCCTGGTAGGCTTTATGAGAAGTAATATGCATTTAGTACTGATTCTTAGTTATTACACTTAGAGATAAGAATGTTTTATTCAGGTGAAATAGAAGTAGAATTAAGTGTAGATTAAAATGTAACTCTCCTTTTGCATATGGTAACTTAGAAGACAAAAAATCCGGTTTTAAGCCTTTTGCCCTCAAATGTTTGATACAGCTTCCTAAGTTTCTTTTAAAAACTTTTGTTTTGGATTTGAAGGTAGGAATTAGTTTCTCCCCCAGGATTCTGGTAGTATGCCACAGTTTAGGTCCACAAGGAACTTTTTGCACCTTCCCAAGCCCAAGGACATAGGGACTGTACTCAAAGAAAGTAGTGAGTATAGGAGCAAATGTAAATAATCAAAATTTGCTGACCTTACAAGCAGGAATGCCTGTTGTGTCTTCATCTTTTTCTTGGCCTGTTCTTTCTCATTCTTTAATTTCTTTTGGCATTTTGTTTCTGGCTTTCCCTTTTACTATTTTCTTCCTTCTATATTGACCTACATAACAGAATAGAAAACCTTTTACCTGACATCCTGCTTCATGCTGTATCACATTCTTTATTACTTGTAGAGAAGCCATAAAACAGTTTTGTAAATCTAAAATGCTACAATATTTTATTTGCCCATTTGGATGGACTACTTGAGAATGAAAATTATGAGTTTTTTCTTGCTAGTGGAAGTTGCACAGGTAATGGTGCTGATTTTCACTAGCATTTCTCAAGGCTGATATATTGTGTAGGTAAGATTATTCACAGATCAGTAAATGCTGAATAAGAGTTGCATCTCCCTTCTGCCACCTGCTTTCCATCCCCAGTGGTCAGAGCTGTGCCTTTATCAGCAGCTTTTAGTTCAGTTAGGTCCATTCAAATACTTCTGGATTCCCCTCACAGGTGAATGTCATGGACCTCATGTGTATTTTCTGGTAAATTGAACAAAGGACACGGAGGAACTACTCTTAATTTTTGAAGTGCTTTTGAAATGGTTCTGTGCATTATGAAGATTTGGTGGAGGGGAAACTGCTCTTTGCTGTGCATTATCCATATGCAAATAGTAGTTTTCAACTTACTGTAATCATCATCTTACTGTTGTGCCATTTTTTGACTTATTTGCTCTTGTTCTTTCAGCAACATAAACCAGCAGAAATAAAGGACAGATCAGGGGACTTCTCCATTTCAATTCTTCGATTTGAGTTCCGGGTACCAGTGTTCTTTAGGATTTAGTTAAGATGGAGGTTACTGCTTTGTTGGAGGTGTTTTGTGTGTTTGTTTTTTTTTTTTTTTTTTTGGGGGGGGGGGTTCAGTTTTTTAGGGGAGGTTGTTTGTTGTTTTCGTTGTTCTGGTTTTTTAAGAACAGAAAGCTATAGGGTTAGATGTACTAAAGAAATGGGTTTTCTAAAATCTGTATTTATGCGAACAGTGGAAGGAGTTTAGCTGAGATTATGTTCTGTGTTTTATTACACGGACAGTGTAGGTTAATATATTAAAAATAGAATTTTTTATGCATTCAAAGAAAAAATAGAAAGAAAACTAATAGAAGCAAATATAGTAGATAAAAATCTTTTAATGTCTGGTGTTCAGAGAATCACTGAATGGTTTGGGTTGGAAGGGACCTTAAAGATCATCCAGTTCTGAGCCCCCACCCTGCCATGGGTAGGGACACATTCCCCTAGATCAGGTTGCTCAAATCCCCATCCAGCCTGGCCTTAACTGTTGATTTCAAATAAATACAGAATATGGAAAAACCTTGTATCTATTTTCATACCAGAAGATAGCTGATACTTTTTAACTGACACTGGGTGATACATACAAGCGAGTTGAAAGTTGTTGAGAGCCATAAGACAAGCAGATCAGCTTGGCTGGAGTTGCTAAAGGTTTGTGAAGAATCTTCGAATTAGTTGAAGTGCTGAAGAATCTCAGTAAGAGAATAAGAAGTTGATAAATATACTTGGTTAATTGCAAGAAATGAATTCCTAGGAAGACGAGTGAAACATCATCTTGGTCTTTTGAAAGCCATCTGAAATATCATCAAAAGAACTGAACCGTAAGCAAGACAATGTCTTTAGAGAAAATAATTATTTGTCTAGTAGGATATTTAATTTTTTAATTTGTGGTTAAAGAGTGAGGAATTGCTTGTCAGTGTCCCTGATAAGGGGTTATTGAGGAAAGAACTGTGGGAATTATCAATGAAGTGCCAATAGTTGGAAGGCATTTCATGCCATTAATAAGATGCTTTAACTTTTGTTCAGCCCTGAAGTGATCCAGTAGTTGGATCAGATTATTCCTTCCAGCTGAAATATTCTATTATATGTTAATTCACAGCAGCATTGGAGGCCTTTGATAGCCCAGGGAAAGATCAAGTGGGTTATCCTGGAGATCCATGTAGTACTGAGGCTAGTGTACTGTAATTTGGAAATTATCAAGACTAATGGAAGAACTCCACGTAGCACACACATTTAAGAGCAGGAAATTCAAATGCACCACATGGAATTGGATTCAACACTTGTTTGAAATGGAAAATTCCTTTTGCTAAGTGTGCATTTGACACACTGGTGTCCAAATTAACCAATCACTGGCTCAGAACTAACATCGTCTTACAGAACACATAAGAGGCACAGAAACACACAAATTGTTAATGTTCTCAGTCTGTTGTGTTCTTCTATATCTGCTCCAGCTGCAGCAATAAAAATTGAAATGGTGGACAACAGTTACTAATGGCCAACACTTCAGAGATTTGAACTATTTTGCAGGCTGAGTGGGAGTCTCTAAACAATAATTTGCAGCATAGAAGAGGGCAGAAGCTAGAGGAGCATGCTTTGCATGAGAGGCGATAGCCAAAAATCTTTGGACACTCAGCTGAATAGTAGTGCATGCACAACTCCTCAGTACAAGGTGCCAAAGCCAGCACTGTTAATTTGAGTCCGTACACCACAATTGTCACCTTCCACATTAAAACAGTAGTGACCATCCAGTCACTGATAAGGTTACATATAAACTCCTTAGTCTAGAGATAATCATCCCTGACTCTCATTATTATTTCTTTAAAATAGTTAATAGTGAAAAGAGTTACAAAGGATAATGAACTAAGTATGAAAACTATTTCACTTGAAGTTTTGACGTTTTTTTCTTTCTCTCAACACCAAAAAAGAATTTCAGTCTCTAGTGGCAGAACATTTGAGGAAGACTGCTGTGTGCTGTGGCATCATCCTTTTGTTCACTTCCCTGTGGGGCTGCAGATAGGTTAGTGATCTCTTTGTTGTTAATTCACATCATTTCAGAAATGAAGAATTGTCTAGGATAGAAAGGCTTAGTGATCATCAATCAATATGTAATGTTTGGAGTTACAGAGAAGAAGTTTTTTGTAAAGTCAGGATATATTTTCTAGGATGTTGGGACTATTTGTAGATACTCTTCCCACATGCTGAAGCAAACAGCTACAGCAGAATGGTACTGCCCAGGCTACTTGTCCTGTCTTTTCTGAGTTCAGCTCTATCTACTTCCATCCCTCATGGCAAAGGTAGTTAAACACTTTATTAGTTTAATCTAAATATTTTGGGTTGTGAATTTTAAAATTACCTGGGTGTCTTTGCTTCTTGCTTTTGAAGAAGCAAGAGTTGATAAGTAAGACTGACGAAGAAAAGCTTTGGCTGTAGCAGCCTTCTCCAAAAATCCAAAGGGTAGTGGTGCTATAAACAAAAGAACATAAATTGTGTCTTTACACAAAATTTCATTTGAGCTGCAGTTGCTGCAACTCGTTTGTGTTAGAATTGACAAACATCTCAAAGTTTTGTGAGTAGCTGCTGTAACAAAGAAAAACCGTTCCTTGGAGGGGAAGAGGAGAGAACAAAGGGAAGAGTCTTACTGAGTTCAAGAGCTTTTTGGCCCTTTTGTGGTCTGGAGGAGAAGCTGTTGGTTTCAGTTTTTGCAAGTAGCCATCCTGACTTCTGTGGGGTCTGTTAGAACTAATATAGTCGTAAGAAAATGTATAGATGTTATTAAACTAGCAAAATGTGCAAATACTTAACAGGATGAAACAGACAGTTCGTAGCAAAAAGTCTGCCTTGGTTTTAATAAGATTATTTTGTTTGTTGTTTCAAATAAGATAGACTAATATGTTTGTGCAATAGAAATTGGGAAATCATTCTCCCATATGAGACCTCACAGTCATGTAGCTGTCCCTTGAAACAATGAACATAATCTCTTCATTCAAATTGAGAACAACGTAATCTCTTTCCTGACCTTACAGTGGGAATTGCATTTCCTCAATCATTCCTTTTATAGTTTCCTATAAAAGGAATATATATCTATAATATATATAATATATATTCCTTCCTATATAATATATATAGTATATATTCCTTCCTTTTATAGATTTTACTTAAAATGGTCCCTAGAAATATGCTTGCAGTCCTTTTTTTTATTTTCTATCTTTGTTTGCAAATTTTAGTTCAGCTTGAAAGTGAAGTGTAGTTGTGAAATACAATTATTTTAAAGTGATTTCAAAATAATTTTCATAAACAGATTTTTAAAGACTTTTTCAAGTGTTAATCACCTAGACAACACATTAATACTTTAACTGCTAGTTTTTCATTGTAGTAGCTCACGTTTTATCTTAGCTGATTGATGCGGTTGTCCTCCCTGTAAAGTTAACATACCTCTGAATCTGTTCTGAAAATCATTTATTTCTGTTTCTGCAAGCAAGTTCTCTAACAACTTTTTTGTAAGTATTGTCTTTCTGTGCTTGGATTTGCTCTGGTATAATTTTGAGTTTGTTGTTGTCATCAGTTGGTTCCAGTAGCCTTCAGCTCCACCAAACTAGACACCCTGATTATGGTTGTTGAATGTATGATTAAGGCAGCTTCTCAAACTTGCAAATAACTAAAACTTTTCAAGCCTCACAAACTAGGAAAGGAAATCTTAGACTGACAGGATTTTCCATTGCGCCTAGAGGAGAGCTGAGGGGGAGGACATTTGGTTCCTGTTTTGGAAAATCTGTTCCCTGTTAAAACATCTTGTATAATAAGTTGCTGGTGAGATTTTTCTGTCGTAGTAGTGCTGTATGAGATGGGGCAAATACTGTGAGTTTTTGGAGTGAATTTAAGGTGGGGCCTTTTCTTTTGTTAAAAAAAATTAAATGTCTTGCAACTTGCTTAGTGAGATATCACCTTATTGCCTGCTTGTGACTCTCAGTTCTGATAGCAGACATAGCTGGAAAGAGGAAATGTGTCTTTCTTTCCCCTCTCTTTGATTTGAAGTAGCTGAAAAAGGAGTATTTTGTGATGTATTGCAGTGTAGTTTCATGTAGTTGGACTGAAAGAAAAACATTGAGAAATTTTCAGTGATATGTTTAAAGCACTTCCCTAGATAGAAGAAAATTACAGCATTGAATTTTGCAGATACTTGGTTTGTATTTTTACTATTTTCCAGCATGTAGTGCATGGAATAGGCAGCTTAATGTGAACTGTCATCAGGGCAGGGAAAAGGAGAGTAATTTCAGTCACCTGACTGTGCAAGCAAGTTTGTTCTGTGTGACTTCTGTTCTTTAGAGACTGTTTTTTTTAAATCACTCCTTCCAATCACATTTGCTGTTTCTTTGTGTCTGCACAGTTTCTGACCCTTTCACCAGCATTTTGAGCTGCAGGTGATGGTTTTGGCCAGTGAGGAGCTTGACCAGTTCTCCCCCAGTGCATATTATCTCATGTGGTATCACTGCTACCTCCTGCACTTTGTATTAGTCATGTCATTATTAAATATCTTAATCAGTGTTCTTGTGCTGTCCAACATATTCCTTTGTATTTCCACCTGCTTTGATGTCTCCAAATGCCTGGCAAGCGTTGTCGAATGTCTTCATGTGAATGACTTCTTTATTCTCACTTTAGGAATTTGGTTTCTTGTTGTTCGTTGTAATATGTCTTTCACTTAGCGGTCTTTGAAGCAGAGTCCTTTATACTTTAGTGCTTATTCAGTAATTAGCATAGGGAGAGCCTGGTTTGATATTACAGCAAACAAATAGCATGTGGTCAACTGTGCATTATCTTGGATTTACATATAGGTAAACTATGGTGTGTGCTTGTGCAGCAGTGGCTTTGCACACAATCTATTGAGGTCTGTGAGGAATTGCTGACAGCAGCATAAACCTGAACAGTAGTGCCTCTTCCAGGGGGAGTGTGAGCTGGTAGCAGCCTTGGAGCAGCAGAGTCAGAACCCGAGACCTGAGCTGGTGGTGTATGGAGCCAGCTGGAGTTCTGTTGCATTCATTCCCATGTGCTCCGGGTTCTAGGTGAGATTGTGAGTGAGGCCTTGTTCTAAACATGGTTATTTTGTGGATGTGGAGTTTTGTCCTAAAGCTAAAACTTACTTTAGGCATTCTAGGAGAGTTTTGCATGACATCCAGGTTGTGGGAGCCGGTAAACTTGGCTGAAAATAACTGCATATAGGCATTCAAGCATTCTGCATTTGCAGCAAATTTCTTGATATGTTCTTATTCATTTCCTTACATTATTCATGGTGTCAAGAAAATAAAAAGATGGGTTAGTGTTAGTTCTTTTGCTTAATCTAAGTTCTTACCTGTGGGTTTAGAATGCTGTTTTCCTTTTTTTTAAAATGTGATTTAAAATTGGTGGTTTTGAAAATATGACACTGCTGTATTGCACAGAGGAGCTGCATTTAGCTTTCTGAACTACCTTGATTTGTACCAATTACATTAAAGTCAGGGTGAAGAAGGCCCTTGTGTATCTTCATGAAGAGTTATGTGAAAGCTTTTTTCTCTTCAGTGTAAAGATGAAGGGAAAAGCAAAGTGGATAAATAGTGAAGGGAAGTATGTAACTGGATAAGTGATTTCAGGGAATACTTTCTGTGTGAGGATGAATAACATGGAATTTAGACATCTAACCAGAGATTTTGCTCGTAAAAACCACCATCTGATTTTTTTTTTTTAGATGATAATTCAAATGTAGATTGTTTTTATCCACAGTTACTGCTTTTGCCTGCCCTACATACCGTGCCTGTTACGTACTGATAGCGGCTTTTGCATATAACTACTCTTAAATTTTTGGCTTCTTAAATGAAAGAGTTCAAGTATTTGGCTTTAAAGCCATTGAACCGCAGTTGTATCAGTATCAATCTCTGAACTAATTTTTGTTAAAAAGCTTTTGTCACTTCAATTTGAATTCTAAATATCCTACTTCATTTTATTCTTTTGTTTACTGTCATTGGTATAAAGTCTTTGGTGTTATTTTAGACTTTTACTTCCTTTAAAGGACTATGCTAGCCAACATTTAATGAGATATTAATGTCCAAAGCTAGGCTGCAACTCTTAGTGAATTAGAAGTGAGGCTTACTGAGTTAGAAGTAGTCTAGTAGTAGTAGTAGTAGTAGTTGTTGTTCTTTTTAAGAGTTGGCTGTTTTTTTCGGCTTTTAGGCAATTGTAGAAATCTATGGGTAATTTAAATACATGTTATCTAAAGAGAACACCCTTAGAAAACAGCTGAAATAATTGATAACAGCAATTTCTTTAAATGTCCGTTCACCTGCTGTAGACAGATAAGTAGAAAACACATATGCTTCCCTGTAGCAAGGGAGGAACTAAAAAAATACACTAAAAGAAATAGGTCTTGCCATTCCCTGGCTCTCCTTGAGGTTATGCATAGTTTAAAAGTTCAAAAAAATTCAAGGTGGATTTTGAAGCAGGCTGACATATATTTGAAGCCTCGGGGTTTTTCACTGTTATTTTGTGCTGGGGATACAGAGAAGTTGTGTGTTCTGTCAGAACGTTTCTTTGCAAAAGCTAGTTATTTGTAGTGGAATGAGGAGTCACGAGAGGTCTAAAAATTCCGATTTTTTTGTTTGTTTGGGTATTTTTTTTGTACTATCAGCTGTTCAGTTCATTGCATAAGAACTAGGTAGTTTCATCTCTGGTTGTAGCACCCGCTTTGAGATCAGACTGTGTTGGTATTCCCTAGTTTCTTCTTGTCTGCTCAGGAGGGGAAAAAAAAGCGAAACTGAAAGTCTAACAGCTTGTTCAAATGGTACTGGATCATGAGGGAGAAGAATTCATGATGCTCAAAACTTCTGAGCAGGAGAATTACTGGGAGAACTTCAGTTTTTTCCATGTAGTGCTACTGAAAACTAAATACTTGAGAAATTAATATTTTGTGTGGTAAATGCATCTTCTGTATTCTGGAGTAAACAAAATGAAAGTAAATGCTCTGAAGAAGGGGATTGTTACGTATCAGTTGCTGGGGGTGGGAGGAATGTTTGTGATACCAGCTCCGCAATAACACAAAATAAAACTGTTTCCTGGAAATTCTGTTAGTGACTTCTGGAATTCCCTCAGCCCCGCTTTCGGTAGGCGTGGAGTCCATGTGTATGTGCATACATATGAAATTATTTTCTTCATCTACATGATATTGTTTATAAAGGAGTTGTGTTCCGTGGCATTCCTTAGGATGACGTTGTTTTTAAGATGGCGTTAAAACCCCATAATTTGAACATAATTTGTCAAACAGAAATTTAAAGTCTGAGTTCTTGGGGTTTTTTTTTGTTTGTTTGTTTTTGTTTTTGTTTTTTTTTTGTTGTTGTTTTTTGTTGTTGTTGTTTTTTTTGTTGTTGTTGTTGTTTTGGTTTTTGTTTTTTGGTTTTTTTTGTTTTTTTACTTTTCAGGCATCTGTATAGGGAAGATGTTCTATTTCATATTCCTTGGTAATAAACAGAAAAGTGAAGATAGTTGAGATTTCTAAAAAAAAAATGCATCCACAAAAACAGTATTGATTACAATGTAGAAAAGGAATTTATGGAAATTTTTACTTGATTCAAGGCCTGTGGATTCCAGTGCTCCAATTCTTCTTAACACATTAAAGAAAAGCTTGTTGACTCTATTAGAATGAAAGTTATGTTTCATTAATCATTACAAAATACATTGAAATAAATTGTTCCTAGTTCCTGCTTGTGTGTAGGTATGTTTAGGGTTTATACAGTTTTCATCTTCAGAAACGGCAAAGTTTTAAGCCTTTTTTAATAGTATATTGCTTAGAAAGCACTAGAAGATTTTTTTCAGGCTTTTTAATTTACTGAATAAATTTTTTGAATGAAAGCAAATGATGAAGTAATGAAGACTGACATCTCCAACCAGCAGCATATCTAATTAATGTCACGCTTCTGTACAGGAGTAGCTGTATAGTTATTGCTCATTGACAGAGCCTTCCTGTGTAGAACAGGATATTAATGGTTAGAAATTTGGCTCTTGAATTCCTCTAAACTTCTGTTACACCACTTGTAACACTTGCTACCAGAAAGGTGATGCTGACTGACCAGCTTAATAAGAAGTGTAGATATTTAAAGTTAGGGAAAAAAAGAGTTTAGTTATATGCATATAAATAAGCACCAATTAAATTAAGCATGTTTAGACTGAAACTAGAACTCATATTTCATTTCATAGCTTTGTTTTCAAATTTCTGAATATATTTAGTGTCTTTTGTTTCTGGTGTATTTATGAAGGAACACTGGAGTGAGAGTTGCAGAATTATGTATGCAGCGGAGGAAGGTCAAGAGTCTCATCAAACTACATGGGATTTGTAGCTAAGCTATTTAGTATTGAAGATTTGAACCTGTATAAAAAAAAATTTCTTGCCTGAAAAATAGTTGTTCTGTTTGATTTCTGAGCAGCAAAGGGACCAGTCAGCCCCTATTTTTAAGAATTACTTTTTCTTGTAGTTCATTTACATAATAAGCTGAAAAGTGTGTGGGAATACTCTTTTAATCAATTGTTCTAATTAAATTTTTAAAATAATTTCCTGTTTACAGAAGCTCTCACTGGACGAGTTTTTGTGGGCTTTTTCTTCTGTTTTGTAAAATTATATTACATACTTTTTATCATGTTCCTAGATCTTTTTTTTGCCAACTTCTATCACCCTTCCTGCTGTGCATTTCTTAGAAACTCTTTTGAATGGGTAACTTACACAATTAAGAAACTGAGAAACCTGCTAAGGTTATTTAGTCTAAACTATATGCCCTATTTATGTAGGAATATATCATTTCAGCTTTTCAAATTGTGCAAACAGTGTAACTGTATAACTATAAATAGTTATGAAATCTGGTTTCAGTACAAACACATTAATTTATGTGAGCCTGGTAGCTCTGCCAGTATTTGGCTGTACCAATTAAAATCCTGAGCTTGAGGACATTTGACAGTAGTTTAGGAAAACTTGTACAAACAGTTCTGCCAGTCTTAGGGCAGAGCTTGAACTGGCTGGGTTGGAAAGAGAATCATGAAAGCCTGTGCAATGAAGAGGCAAGTTTCTTAGGTGATGGATGAGTTCATTTTTACGGAGAGCAATTTCTTAGAGTCCATAGCTGCTTTTTAGGCCAATGAGCCATCATGTAGTTCTGAAACAAAGGGACAAGATGTCCATCATTTTCCTCTGCTTTTCTTTGTGGATAGTGATGATATACTAATCATTTCTCTGTATCATCTGTTGGCAGAAGACTATGCAAGTAAATCGGTATTTTCCAAACTTGATGGTAACTTGTGAGATACTACCCAGCATACTTTGACATATATATAACATATATGCATATTTATACATGCTGTTGATAAAACCGTAAAGAATTCATTTCTCCTCTGTGCAGGCTTTGAGGTTATTGATATTCCTGTTGAAAACAAGCAAGCAAGGCATGTGAGCTAGCTTTTTCAGCAGACTGGACTCTGCTTTTGCTGAGTATATTCCCCTGCCCCTTTAATGTGCTGCAGAAACCCCACCTCAAAATCTGCTCTTTTCCGTCATTGTCAACATTCTCAGTGCTGCTAGGATTGCTTCTCAAACTACAATACAAAGCTCAGAAGGAAATAAAGCACAAGAGCATTAAGATCCAGAGTGGTTGCTGGGTCAAGCCAAGTAAATTGAGAGATTTGGTTTTGTTAGAATATTTGGATGTACTAGGGGTCGCAGAGTGCAGAAGTATAGTACTGCTCAGTCTGAGAATGAGTTGAGAAGCCAAAAATATTGCAATTGAAGAATTCTTCACTTCTCTGCAAAAGTTTTAGTTGGTTTTAGAACACTATTTTAACACAGTGAAAATTGTTAAGTGCTTACCCTGGAGGAAGCTGTACTTTTGAGATTGTAACCGTAGAAATACTTGTTAGAACTTAAAGTTGGTTGCCTAAGTCTTCTGTCAGAAGTGCCTAACACCTTCTTTATTTGAACTGCTTAAGGAGCCTGGGCATTTTGGAGTATTGTTGAAATTTTCAGTTGTGTTACTCTTCCATGTGGCCCTTAGAAAACCTTGCCTATTATCAAAACACAGCACCTTTGACTTTCAATTGGGAGCAGCAACTTTCATTAGCCAGTTTGGTACTAAGTGAACTTGTGATTCGCTGATGCTTCAAAGAGGTGTGAGAAGATGCATCTACTCAAAAGCGTTTAATCAAACAAATGCCTTGTTTTCTTTTAATGTTGCAGAAAATAGTTGGTGTTTAGTGTACAAAACAGTTCAGTTGTGCTTCTAGTAGTTGCCTGTTCAGCTGCTCTACAGCTTTTGTTATTGGGATGCACTGTGGGTTGGCCTCTAAACCAAAGTAAGGGTCTCATAAGTAATTTTGGCAAAAATATTATAGAGTAGAAATCTCTATATACAGCCCTTTACTGCAGTATGGCATAACAGATTTGGAGATGTGCAGTTTAGGCTGGTTGTATAGTTTTCCTTTCTTGTCCTTTGTTATTAATCTGTTCTAGATTTCAGTCTAATATTTATATTTTAAAATATTTTTATTTAATAATTTCAGGTTACTACGTATCTGAAAGATTATTGGTGGGTTGCCTTTTTTGGGAGTTTTTAAAATGTCTTGTAAAGTGTCTGTCATGGCTTTACAATACAGTGTTTAACTTTGTGGAGGACTGGCAGAATTGCTATGTATTGGGTTTTCAAATTAGTTTAAGTTAACTAACTTAATGTTAACTCTCTGCCATAAGCATATATCTTACATAAGATAAATGCTACAGAAGAGCCACCCCTGTAGAAAACTGCTGGAAGGGTATTTTGCATTGAAGTCATTCAGTAAAATTAAGAAAAAAGCAGAAGCATTTGCAGTGTAAATAGCAGCTTCCCTTTCTTTCCAGTCCCAGTGCTGTAATTACCGGGTGTTTTGTGTTGAATTTCTGGCCTAGGACACAATTTCAACTGCAAAATGTCTTCTTTGTCACAGTTAGAGTATACACCTGAGAGGGGAGGGATGGGATTTGGAATTTCTTAATGCAGTAAAAGTGGGTTTCCTACTTTCTGGCCATCTGATTTAATCACTTTTGATGTATAAAATAGAGTCATATCTTTCTCTTTGATACTGTATTTTTTGTTATTATATTCCATGGACATTTTTTCAAATAAGGGGCTGTTCTTTGCTTTTGTAAGAAAAATGGTTACAAGCTTATTTCTGGCAAGATTCAGGGTTATTTGAGAGAGTAGTCGTCCCAAGATTTGGATGCCTGTATTCCAGAAATGGATATTACTGTAAGCAGTGTTTCTTGTGGTAATCCTAGATGATTTCCAGTCAAGAGTCTGCCTTCCGAATTCTGCCTGAGGACAAGGTTTCATGTTACCGGTTGAGTTACCTGTAGCCAGCACTCAGTGGACACTCCTGTCCCACCTTGCTCCACACCAGCCTCTCCTTGTTGCTCTCTCCAAGTCAAATGTAGTGGTCTCCTCTCTGTTATGTTTTACCCAGTTCAGCTGGGTGATCTGGTGAAATTCTCATGCATGGAAAAGGAGCGAAACAACCTTCTGAATCAAACAGTTACCTCCATGGTTACCAAGTTCATTCAGGGGAGTGGTAAAAGCTGTTGGGTGAAGGGTGGCAGGACTGTCCTCTACAGAGTCTTAATAGAGTAAAGGAACGGGTTTTGTGTAGGCCTCTAGATTTATAAAAATTTATTTTAAATTTTAAGGAGAGAGAGGAAGTGTAAACTTTAGGAAGAAAGTCTACTAAAACATAATTTTGTTTTTAAGCAGGAATTTTGTGTTAAAATCTCAGTCCTAATGCTGCAATGAAAAATGGACTAAAACATGCTCGCATGTTGTATCTAGAGCCTGTAGAAGGGGAAGAAGGTGAGAATTTTCTCTTGGTATGTTAAGGGGTAAGAAATCATGAATGCTTAAGACATTCTACCTACTTAACAGCAGTATGTGAGGAACTGTTTTACCTGAAGACAGCTCAGTGTGTAATACCTGTTTGTGCATAATTTGGGGGCCCTGTGGAATGATCTGCTGTGTGTTAGAAGTTTGCAACCATTGTCCAACCCCCTGCCATGAGCAGGGACATCTTCCATTAGACCAGGTTGCTCAGAGCCCCATCCAGCCTGGCCTTGAGCAGTTCCAGGGATGAGGCAGTGATGTAATCAAACAAAACCAGAAAAAAAAACTGTAAGTGTTGAGCACTATGTTCCACAGGCCTCTTTTTGACTTATGAATTATTCTGTATGACAGGATATGAATAAAAATAGAAAAAGGTTTTTTTTTAATGTTCTGAATTTGTATTAAAGTATTAGTGTTTGTTTCTGGAACCTATGAATTAGATTAATGCTGGTATTGAATTAGAGAAAATAAAAAGCCTTGCTAATGCAGATAATCCCAATCAAAGTTTCTCCTTTGGGGAAAGGGCATGTCTTTGACACCTGGCTGGACCTCCTATGTATATTCTGGATGTTTTCTTCTGTTATTGTTATGATAGGGCTGTGTTAGAGTTGAAGAAAGACTTGGAGATACTGGTGCTGCCTGTGTTTTCTCCAGTTTGCAAACGATCTGTGAAACACAAATTTATGATACTGGGCAGGATCTTGTGGGCTGTTGTTTTTGATGGAAAAAAAGACTGTATTTTTTTCTCGTGCTGCTGGTAGCAATAGATAATGCTAACTTAAATTTTTGAGAAAGAAGTCAGTGAGCAAAATTAATGTTCATTGTGCTAAAACGTATTTACAGTTTTATAAAACTTACGTTTCTTACAATGTTCTCTGAACTGCTTAGAAGAAAAAAGGAGCTAGCTGTGCTCTTAGCCTGATTCTTGTTCTGTCTTTTCTTAGAGACATGGAAGGTGGGGTGGCCATGGTTTTGGACTTCACTGAATTGTGAAAAACAAGCTTTTATTATTAGGTCCTGCAACACCAAAAAAAATGCAAACAAATAAAATCACCACCAAGCTGAAGGCTAAAACAAAAACACCAAAAAAAACCAAACAACAAACCCCAAACAACCCACCCAAAAACCACCACAACCAAAAAAACTATGTCTCTTCCAAGCTTGGTTGTTTGTTATCTAACAGTGATTTGGGTAGTGTTTATGGTAAATATAGTTTGGCTTATAGTATAAGTTTTACCTGCGGATTTGTTTAGAGATCATTAGATCAAGGCTGCATATTGAGACAGAAGTGCCTAAATTAATATTGTTTTGTAATTGAAACTAAAGTATATGACCTCAACATGAACAGGCCTAGGTAAGATAATCTGCTCTCTCAGCAGTCTGTAGAAAACATTGTTTTCAGAAATTGTAATATTCAAATTCAGAAGTCTTCAAGGTTTGAGTTTCTGATTTTTCTTTTTAAATAATTGCTCTTCTACCATTATATTTTCTATGTGCATGCACAAATATTTGATTATCCCTTGAAGCTAATAAAAGTTTTTGCATAATATATTAATCTATTTTTTAAAATATTAATTATAAGAAAAATGTCTTTAGCTTTTTTAAGGGTATGTTATAATCTGATTTCAGTTTTTAAAATAATAAAATCAGCTTAATTAACTTAATTGTCAGCATTACTGGAATAAGGCCAGTGTGCTGATGTGTCTACCCTATAATTCAGTCTGAAACTAAATTTGCTCTTCACTATCTCAATGAAATTGTTGGGAAGTGATTTCAGACTCCATCTTAACTAAAATATTGTTCTTCTTGAGGGACTATTTCTTTGAGCTGTGAAATTTCTTTGTCAAAAGCACAGAAACACTCAACCTCAGAAGTTAATGGTTTAGAATGATTGAGGCTATAACAATATTTTGGGAGTAGAATTTTGAGATTGGAGCATCTATTGGCCACTTTTCCAGTGCTAAGACAGGGTTGTTTGTGCCAGAATGTTGAAAGCACCAGATTGTTTCTTTGCGTAGTATTTGAGGATCTGTTGAAAAGTGTTAGTTTTGGGTTATCAGCTGTGTGGAGTAACTTCATTTGGAATTATTGGCTGGTGTAAACATATGGATTTACTGATGAAAGTAACTCCTCAAGAGAGACTGGTGTTGGGAGGGAAACTAATTTTACTTTGAACTTGAATAACTTTACCTGCTGCATGTCACTATTGGGAGAGAAGGCAAGGGAAAGAAACAACTCTGAATTTCCTTTTTTAATCTGTTTTTCTAAGCTTATCCTGGTTTTGAAAAGTTCTTATGGTAACCATTTTTTCAGAAAAGAATGAGCCCAGTGCACTGTGTGCCATGGAAAAAGGAAGTGGTTTGTTATAGCAGCAGCTCTTACTTTAGTAAAACACCTTTCATATTTACAACAAACAAAAAAACCAAAACCTGCAGAGGAGGAAAAATGCTATTTTCTGGAAGAAGACATGAGGAATTGTGATAATGCAGTGAGATATTTACTATATTTGTGCAGTTACTATATTTTAAAAGTAACACGTTGCTAGTAGGTTTTGAGACCTGCCTTGTGAGCTTTTCTTTGTTTGCTGCCACGTGTACTCAGTAACACAGTGTGCAACAGTTCCTTTCCTTTCCAAAGGATTTTATATCTTCAATTTCTTCAAAATCTTCAATTTCACCTCTTTTTTTTCACATTTATTGCAAATGTAATATTGGCTACTGTTCCTATAGTGAGCAATATCTGTACAGATATGTGGAGATTAAACTGTTTAAGTCTCTTGGAATTTCTTCCACATTATTGTATTGGCAGGGTACCTTAAATTGGTCACTAGCTATATCTGTTCATGAAATCTAGACTCACGTTCAGACTAAATTGGGAAGCACATTTTTTGTGTGCTTTCAATATTCAGAAATCTTCTGGAGTATTGAAGACTCTTACTTTTGAAAAGATATGTGACTAATGGATTTTTCTTTTCGTTTTCCCTCTACAGGTTCGATCTGTGGATGAGATGAATCATGAGTTTCAAGCTCTTGCCCTAGAATCTCGGGGAATGGGAGAGGTAATTTTTGAGGGCTGAAAATCCGGTTGGTTTGGAAATGTTGATATAGTTCAAGAAGTCTAAATAATACAATAGGAAGCAAAGAGCTGCTTTTAAGAACAAGTTGATTATTTCTGTCTAAGGTGAAGAGAAACTAAGTATGTTAAAAGAACGTTGGGATTGTTATTGACCAGTTCTGTGTGTCTATGCCATTCTTGTTAGATGAGTGATAGTTCTAGGGAAATGAAAGGGAATTTTTTTGTAGTAGTGTCCAATTCTATGAAAGGAGGCATGTCTTCAGTCTCACTGTATCTAAGCTAGTGGAAAAATTGCTTGCTACTCCTGAGAAGCCAAGGAGCCTGGGATTTGAAAAAAACATACGGCTACAATAAAAGTGAACTGACATACCCAGCAGAAGTGTGTGGTAATTTACTATTTTTTCACTGGTAATTACTCCTAACTTAAAAGATTTTAACTAGACTGAAGAGTGCTGTTACATAATTTAGCTGGAGGGAGGAAGGACTATTTCTTTTGACTGATTTGATTTGTTTGGGTTTTTTTAAGTCAGTGTATTTTAAGGTGGGGGGAAGGAATTTAATAACATGAAGGATGACTTGGCTCCTTCAAAAGCTGTTCCCCCGAACTGTTTAGAAAGTAATTGACGAGTATTAGGGTTATTTGCCCTGACAGGACCCGGTGGAGAAATTCGTGTTGAACTAAGATTTCAAATGTGGATCCTTTTGTCTTGCTGGATATTTGCCTAATTCAGTTGATAATTGAACCAGTGTCAATACAGCAGCCTAACTTTCTTAAAATGGTGGTAGGAGTCTTTATGGAAACCATAACTTACTGATGAAAAATACGTGCTGTGTTGTAGTTGCTGAGTGTTTCTGAGCTGACACATGGCCATTCCTACTTGATTCTTGTATTTTAATGAAGCATTCAAGCAGTCACTTGGCTTTTCAGCAATTTTTGCTTCATCCAGGGTTGTCTTTGAATCATCTCCCATTTGAGAAAAACAATAATAGATGAAGCCCTCTTCTTTAGAACCTGAGTAGCCACACTGCTCCCCTCCCAGCTCTTAAAACTCCCTTTGAAAAATAAAAGTGTTAGTGAAGTATCTGTGATAGAGTGGATGGTGAAAAGGCATGATGGTATTTGGTCTTTTGACACCCACAAAGTACTCTAAAAAGATTGAAAGCAGTGAAAGTGAAGGATGGCACAAATGCCTGGGAATTACAATATATATGACAGTTCATACCGATCCCCATTTTAGGTTATCTCAGACGGAGGGATGTATTTCTGCATGATTAGGATTCTGTTGGTTTGTTTTCATGGTACTCAGTGGATTTATAGACATGTTTTTAAAAAACCACACGCAAAGAGTCAGTTTTGATACAGTAGCATCAGAAATTTATACTATATTGTGACCCTGCACTCACCAGGTTATTTTGTCTTTTGTTTCAATGGTGTCTTCCAGATATCTTGAGGTAATACAGGTTCACATAGCTAGGTTGACTTACTCAGTAATTTTCTTGATGTATTGCACAACAATAAAGTAGTTCTGGGTTACATTCCATGGTTGTTTTAATTTTCTTCTTGATTATAGCCTTCTAGAATAAGCTAGAATTGGTAGAGGCTCCATATGCTTTGAAAGGTGTGAAAGAGAGGTCATGTCAAGTGAACTGTTTCTAGCTGTTGGGAAATCATGTTCCTCATTTTCTCTGTCTGCCAGGATTTTTCTCTGAACTGAAATTAATTTCTTTTTCATAATTCTAATCCTTACTGATACTTTTCTTCACAACTGGGTATCAATACTTGCATTAGGAGGCTGTTAAGTCTGTGTTGCAGACATCTTTCTCTTTTTTTTTCTCTATTTTAGCTTGGTTAAATTGTTACATCGGTAATATACAGATGATGCTTCTGGCTCCAGCTCCCAAAATCTATGGTGACCCCTAAGGTCATGTCAGTATTCTGAAGAAATAAGAACATGTGGTTCTGTTTCTCTCTTGGCATCTCTTTGCTATATCAGAGTGGGCTGCAGGACCTTTAGTGTGACCCACTACAGCCACACAAAACTTACTGCCAAACAGAACAGAAAACTAAATCTTCTTTTGATAATGTCTGCTGGTTTAACTTACAGGGTCGAAGCACACAGAGTTGATTTTAGGAACAGTATTCATTTCTAATGTCAAAACTTCGTTCAGAGAAATTCAGCTGAGGTGTTCATTGAGCTCTGTAGGAATAACTTCCCATCTTAAAAATAAGTTTTAAAAAATAATTTAAAAATCTTTAATTCAAGAGACAGTAATGGAGACTGTACAGTTTCCTATCAGAGAGCTGGCTAGGAGGCAGCATTAGCATAAATGGTTGTTATCATTTGTGTGTAGTGAAGGGCTTTGTTCATCTGGCAGATAGCTAACAGAGATCAGTGATAATACTGAAAAGGATGCACTTCGTGTACTTCTGGGAGAGTTTAGTAAGAAATATGACAACCTTCTCCATTGTTTTTACTTATAACTGGATGTATCTTTATAAAGTTTGTGTTTTATTTCACTAAATGCAGAGAATATTGAGGAAAACACATGCTGTCAAGGAGTAAAGCACAATGACTTAAAGTGCCTGTATTGATTTGAGATGACTTCTAGACGAAGTCTTTTGATAGAACTGATTAAGCACATGGTTTTTCCTGTCTGTCGAAGAGGAATATTTGTTTTGTTTTTCTGAAAAGTACTTCTTTTATTTGAATTCCACAATTAAAAGATTTGGCAACTGATAGGGCTGCTTATTTGACAATCCAAGAGTTAATGCATTGATTTAAAGAGAGCATAGTGTATGTCATATCAATATGTCAAAATAAATAATAGATCTAAATCCTTGGCTCTCAGGAAGTTGCGATATTGTTAGCTTTGTAAAATTGCATTTATTTATTTATTTGTTTGAGAGACTTTCTTGTGTAGGAACTTTATGAAAATAATTTCAGTAAATCTGTTTGATCTTCAGTAGTTTAAATTCAGCTTCTCAGTATGGATGATGTATTGTTTTGTGTTAAAGATGCTTTATATTCTTTGTGTACCAAAGTACATGAAGACACAAAGCAGTTGAATTTATCTGTTTGGAATTTGAGAGTAAGTAGTTAAAAAAAAAAAAGCAAACCTCAAAAAAAAGCGGAACAAACCTTAAAAAACTCTCAAAAGGAACAACAGCAGCAAGATCCCCCCGGAAACGACTTGTACTTTTGCAGTGAGGATTAGTGCTTCTTTCTACTAGGGAAAACTACCAGTTTTCCCTCTCGTACAAATAATATGAATGAGTTTTGTTGTCAAAACCAGTATTAGTGTGTTCTGCTCTAAATTTGCTTATTATTCCTAACACTGAGTTGTCTGAACACACCTGTCTGATAGTGGAATTTACTAATTTCAGGATAAGGATATTTCAGGTAATTCTCATTTTATGACACCCTAGATATTACTAGATCTGTTTCATTCTGACAAGGTTGTGTTAGGTGGTGAACACATTCACTTAGGTGTTTCAAAGCCCTCAGCTGGACACGTATTTGAAATTGACTTAGACAGCATTTAAAATAAAATGTGATTCTTAAAACCAGGGTCGTGTAGATAACATTAAATGCTTGCTTTCTGTTCTACCACTCTCCTTAATTGAGTGGTATTGCAAACCTGTTACAAATAGAAAGCTAAAAATGGTGTGCATAGGCAGATCTGGATTTTGTAATCTTCTGCTTTTAGTTGAAATGCAATTGTAAGACTCCATTAGTCTATTTCCTTGCCTTTGGATGGCTAACATCATCCCTTAAATTTGGGGCAAACTTAATATCCTGCTGCTCACGAAGTATGTTTGGTTGATACCTGGTGGTGCTTCTACAATGGTTTGAGAGGGGGTATCTCTGTCAAGGCAGATCACAAACAGTACAGCACCTCTTGCAAGCATAACATTCTCCTGTATGTTTTGTTGAGCTTTGGTTGTTTATCATCCTCCTGCCTGAATCCTTCTCTGTTAATGAATTTCTGTAAGGAAGACAGGGATTTGAGGTTAACCAGTCAAACCCCTTCATTTCTGATGGGAGCTCTGGGCAGCACAGAAAAACAGCAATCCTTAAGTTTGTCCAGAGGAGCTCTTGTCACCTCTTGCAGTGTTAATACTGGGGCCTGCAAGTGGCAACCTTAGCCACTTCGTCTTGAAGCTGTTTGCGCAAGCGCTTTAAGTGTCACACTAAGAAATATCAGTATCACTAAGAAATAGCAGTCAGTATTTTATACTGACTCCCGTTAGTAGTTTCATCAAGGCTCATACTAACCAACTATGAAGTTCAGAAGGGTTTTTTAGTCACTTAAGTTATAGAAGAAGCAAATTTCCAGAATGTACTAATTTATTGCGAAGAGCTTAATCAGATTACGTTTGTTTTTTTCTAATTTCACAAAATTTAGAATTCTAAATACAGCATTACATTTTGCAGAATCTGATGGATTGTGCAGCTTTCTTCTTCCCTACATTTTGCAAGTTGTTTTCGCTTTAGTTTCTGTTGACGTACCTTGTAAAGTACCTATTCTGTCTGAGAATACAGTTTTTTAGTTACATATAGAGAAAATATGACATGTAGAGTTTGGCAGTTGTAGTGTTACTGATGGGAGAAGGTACAGGAATAGAGTAGTAAAATCAAAGCAAAAAGGATGCTAGTATTTGAGGAATTCTTGTTTGTGTGGTGCTTCTGTCATGTCACACTAAGTCTTTCTGTCCTTGAAGACAGTACAAGAAGTGATACTGATCTAACATGACACTTTCTGTTTTACAAGTAGGAATGAAAAAAACATACATTTAAATAAGTGTTCATGTGTGCAACTTCACATATGAATGTCACAGATTTTTAACAGCCCTATGGTATAAAGGAACTGACTTGCTATCATGTGTATTAGTCATTTTCTAAAATTTGGAACATGATACATTTCCAAGTGAAGGGAACTTCACAAATGAACTGCTGCTCTTTCTGGTTATCACAGTATTAGTTAACAGCCAAGCTTTTGAGTCTTTGGCAGAAAGCCCTGTTAGTTAAAGCTTCTGGGAAGATTGTCTTTATTTTAATACAGGGATTAATTTGATATGCTTTTTTCACAGCTGCTTCTATATTCTGTATTTCTTCCGCATAACTTCAGAATCTCAATCCTGTTTGGGTCCTTTTAGCAACTCCTTTTTACGGAATTAGCTTCAGTAACGGAAAGTAGATTTCAAGGGTTAGGATTTCCTCAGCAATGTGCATTGCCTTAGTGAAAGCTGAGTTTTGTATCAGTCCTCAGCATAGGAAAGATGTGGTCTCGTTAGAGCGCATCCAGAGGAGGGCACAGTGATCAGAGGGCTGGAGCACCTCTGCTGGTGTCATGGAGACAGGCTGAGAGAGCTGGGGTGGTTCAGCCTGGAAAAGAGAACTCATTGCAACCTTACAGTATTTGAAGGGGGCTTACAAAAGAGAGGCAGAGCAAATTTTTACAAGGGCAGATGGTGGTAGAATGAGGGGAAGTGGTTTTAAATTAAAAGAGGAGAGATTTTTGATTAGATATAAGGAAGAAATTCTTTACTGTGTGGGTGATGAAGCACTGGAACAGGTTGTACAGAGAAGTTGTAGCTGTGCATCCATGTAAGTGTTCAAGACCAGGTTGGATGAGGCCCTTAGTAATCTGCTCTAGTACGTGGCAATCCTGCCCATGGCAGAGAAGTTGGAATTAGATGGTCTTTAAGATCCCTTCCAACACAAACGGTTCTACGATTCCATGGTGCAAAACTAATTACTTGCATATCCTCTTAATAGTATTGCTATTTTTGCCCATCTGTAAGCATATTTAAGTAAAACCATAATCTTTTTTAACAGCTTTTACCTGCCAAAAAGTTTTGGGAACCTGATGATTCAGCAAAAGATGGACAAAAAGGGATATTCCTTGGTGACGAGTGGAGAGAGACTGCATGGGGAACTCCTCGTAAGTGATTGTTGTATATGTACTGAAAAAACAGTCATGATTACTGAATGTTATTTCAAAGCAAATTTTAAACTCTATATTAAATTTTATTTTCCTTTCATTTTAGTTGTGAAAATATATACTGCATGGTGATTGTGTTTCTATAAGACTTTTTGAAACTGTGATTTGGAAATTTTATTTAATTTAATTTTTGTTTTCATATTGCTGTTGTCATGAAATGCAAAAATGTTACAAGTTGTATTTTTGAAAATACTATAGTTTTATTTATTTGTTTTTAACAGACCATTCTATGTCCCAGCCTATTATGGTACAGAGAAAGCCTGGACAGGGTTTTCATGGAAACAGTGAAGTAAATGCTGTATTGTCTCCACGATCAGAAAGTGGTGGCCTTGGAGTGAGCATGGTAGAATATGTGTTAAGTTCCTCTCCAGCTGATAAATTGGATTCCCGGTTTAGGAAAGGAGCTTTTGTAAGTAATGCAGTGTGTTCAGCTTGCCTGGTTACCTGCTGTGGTCTTTGTTACATGATTATATTTTCTATTCTCTTAGTCTGTTTTTATTTTTAAGCTCTTTTCTTTAGAAGGAAGGGTGTAGTTGCTATTTGTCTGTCTTCCTTGGTTGGAGGGGCAAAAGAGGGAAGTGGTTTGGGAATCTTAACTAAATAGCTGTCTTAAAGTGCTTTCTAAAAACTTTATTTAAAGGTAGGAAAAAGACTGCAAATAGCTTAATTTAAAATGTGTGATGAGCTTTATTCTAGATCTTCCTGTTCCATGTTTTCATGCGGGTTTGTTTTGTAACTGGATGTTTTAATTGTATAAAATAAACTTCTATCTAATTCAAAGTGTTACTGCTTTAACAGCACCGCTATAGTTAAGGTTGAGTTAGCTCTTCCATTATAAATCTTGGCATTCCTTTTCACATTTTGGCAGTTATTAATTGCATGTGGTTGAAACTTGATGACCAAGTTACCCACCAAATGCAATTTCATTGACAACAAACTGTTTGTATTGTTTACATGCACTGTAGTGTAGAATTAGGTCACCTTGTGGTGCTCCTGTTGTGTTCTGTTCAATATTCAGAATCAAACAGATTCTTTTTCCTCAGGGCACTAGAGATGCTGAAACAGATGGACCTGAGAAAGGAGATCAGAAAGGCAAGGCTTCTCCATTTGAGGAGGACAAAAACAGAGATCTTAAACAAGGAGATGATGAGGATGTTACTAAAATAAATGGCAGAGGTTTGCCAAATGGAATGGATGCCGATTGCAAAGATTTTAAGTAAGCTTTTAACTGTTTCTCAAGAAGACAAGCATGTCTCTTAAGGGCATTATTACAGTTCTGGTTCGTGTGTCAACTTTAAACATTACCCAGCTGCAGACTGATTCTTCCCTCTCAAGTCGTCACTTTCCCACCGTGCCACATGTTTCTTAGGATGTCATTAATGTGTGTGTCACTTCTCATGAGACAAAGTCATCTTAACACAGTAACTGTTAAGAGTAAATGGGTACCTTCTGAATGTGGTGAATTAAAGAGGGATGAAAGCTTTAACCCTTTTAATGACAAACAATTTCTTTCTCTCTCTGCTTCTTTTTAATGCTCTTTTGCATCTGAGTGTTCTTGTAGAGAGTAAGTCCTACAGAATTTTAACTTTCCTTCTGATTTTGCTAGTGGATACCACAGCCTAACACAACTAATCATTTCCCCATAAGTCTTCATAGAAGCCGTATCTTTGACTAAGGTGGAGCAATATATTTTCCTATTCATACAATTAAATGTCACCTATGGAATGGTGTTGTGATTTGGTTGTTTTTGTAGGGAAAAATAGATTGGACCAAGCTCAAGCTTTTGAACAAGTGAACTCTTATATGACAGCACAACCAGTCTGTTTTCTTTTTCTAATACTAAACTGCATTTTAAATTGGGTATTTTTTAAGGGCTGATCCTTCTTTCTTGAATGACTGCAACGCATTTGTAAGTGTCATACAGAAGAATTAAAAAGATATAAAACTAGAGTGCTGCTCATAAATTTATGTTAATGTGATGAACATGACCAGATAGTTGTGGTTTCATTAGTTCATTACTGAACAAGTATATTAAAATGCATGTTTGAGTCCCATACGTAAGTATTTCCTACCCTTTAAAAAATGTATTTACCTGAGGCTAAGGAGGGATTCTTCAAGTCTGTTTTTCAAGACGTATCATTGAAAATAATACAATACCAAGCATACCAGAGAGCTCACATTGGCTCCTTTGGAATGCCTGCTGCAATAAGCACAATAAACAAAGTTACCTTCATTGTTACCTATCACAAATACAGAATAACTTGTGTCCTGCTTTTCTTTACCAGTATCTATTTCAATTTTGAAATAGGTGTTTGTAAAGTACCTTCTGTATTATTTAAAGAGAGAAGTTATTAAAAACTACACAAATGCAAAAAAGCATCCAAAGCCAGTAAACCTCTCAAAAAAAAAAAAAAAAATTAAGGACATCTAAATGAAATGGGCTGTATAAAGTGGTGGTATAGAGCCCTCCAAACAGAGGTTTATAATTGAAGTATTGACACAACTTTAACTATAGCAACAGAACAGCACCAGAACAGCAACCTGTATTAGCTAACCATAAGTATTAACAAAGAAACTTCATCCTGTCCTCCTCCTTGTATTTTTATTGTACTTGTAGTGTTTTTAAACTAAGTATGTACTAAAGTAACTGCCTTTTTTCCTTTTGTTCTTCACTTTGTTGATGCTGTATTTCACTTGGGGAAAATAGGGAATAATAAATGGCTTTAAACTCAAGTTTTGAGCAAGACATGGTTGCTTGCTAGGATACTTAGATGGTAAACCAGCATGTTATATACAGTCATTATGAGGTTGCTTGTTGCATTAGAAAAACCTGTAGTCAAAAAACTCCTCCTTTCCTTGACATATTTTGTCCAGACTAATAAATCACACCATAAACTCCCTAAAAGGTTGATTTCTAGCTGCACAGACTTAAGTGTTGTTATCAGCCATTACAGAAGTACTAGTAGATTTCTTCGCATTAGTCATGTACTTCAGTGAGGAGCAGATACTTTGGCTTTGGACCCTGAAGAGGAAGCAGAACAGGTAGTAATGAGGCTGCATCTCTGACCTAGAATTAACAGTAGAGCAAACTGGTCTGGCACTGTACTGCTGGAATAAACATAGGTTCTTCCTGCAAGATAGCATTTGATATTTGAGCCCAGTTTTCACAAGTAAAGCAAACTTAACTAGAAGTTTTACATTTCCTGAGAAACAACATATAATCATAAAGTTCTGCCAACACAATAACGTTAGAGGATCACAGATTTTCTCACACAGCTCTTTGCTAGTAGTTAACTTAGATTTTTGCCAGTAAAAATTGATAGTCTAAACAACATGGCTTCCCACAGAAGGTGCGATACCACTCCAAAATAAGGTATCCTAAATCTAACCAAATAGTGTTGGGAATCTCTTTAGGATGTTACTCTGACACCTCACTTCATCTGTTTGCCTGTAGGTGTTTATAGGTGTACAACAAGTCCCCTGTAGTCAGTGGAAATATGACTAATACTGCCAGTGAGATGAGAGAGCAATTCAGCTTTTATATGTAATACTGTGTCCATGATATTGTATATTCTACTCAGGATTATATTAGGAACACTTTTTCGCACCAATCATCAGTGTAGTATAGTCTATTAAACGAGTTGTGTAGGAAATGAAAGGTTTTAGTTGCATGCTAAATGAAGTGGTTCATTTTACTCAAGGTAAAAATATATTGCTTGCTTTTCAGATGTCAAAAATGATTTCTATATTGTATGTTTGTCTTTTCCAATTGAAATTTTTCTGTGTGATTCTGTTCTTTGGCGTGAAATGCCGTTAGCCATTTTTTCTTTTTAAGTTTCTCTTCAGTACATTTCACATCACTACCAAAATACAATAGACATCCCAAAATTCACAGGTGACCACAATTCACTCCACTCAAAACAGCCTCACAGATCAGTTTGTTTCTCTCATAAGTGATTTGAAAGGCTCTATAGTCAGTCTTAAACTTTGAAAAACAAAATCATGCTTTAGAGTTAAATGTATCCTTTATTTTGAGCCATCAGTGCATGCTGGTTGAAAATGTTAAAATTAGTGTGTCGCTTCCCTTTGTAAAGTTTCTTGAGTTCAGAGCTGCTTTGAAAGTAGAAATACTGTACTCTGCCCATGGACAACTTTATTTGAGATTGAAGAGTCTGTCTTAAATTTCTCCTGAACAGTCGTACCCCTGGAAGTCGACAGGCCTCCCCAACAGAAGTAGCTGAATGCCTGGGCCCCAATCCCAGCACCACAGAAGGATTAGGTCCACTTCCCAATCCTACAGCCCACAAGCCTCTGGTAGAAGAATTTTCAAATCCAGAAAATCAGAATCTAGATGCCATGGAACAAGTTGGTCTTGATTCTCTGCAGTTTGACTATCCTGGCAATCAGGTACAAATGGACTCTTCAGGAGCTACTGTAGGACTTTTTGACTACAATTCTCAGCAGCAGGTTAGTAATGGGCTGTGGCAAATTGATCCTTTAAGTTAATTGATCCTTTAAGTTTATCCTCTTGATAATCAGTCATTTCAACATGCACTGCATTGAATCTTGTCTTAGTCAAGGACAAATAACTGTATAATTAATCTAGAAGAATATTGTTGCATAATTTTCTAGTATAGTAACTTGCTATTACGGAAGCTTGGTTTGATTTTTTGTTTTTTTCATAAGCAAATCCAAGTATATTATAGCTCTGACTTTTGAAAACTGAAATGCATTTTTTTCTATTTTCCCCCCAACAGCTTTTCCAGAGGACTAATGCTCTGACTGTTCAGCAGTTGACAGCAGCTCAGCAGCAGCAATATGCACTGGCTGCAGCTCAGCAGCCACACATAGGTGAGGTTTCTGTACAGTACAGCAAGTGTCCCTTGCAAAAGTGGATGTGTTGCTTTAACAGAATCTTTTCAATTTACTCAGTCTTCTCATTCAGATAGATACTGATCACTTGGCCCATTGCAGTGGTTCTCATGAAAACTCAGAATGACTGGCTATGACTGTTCTGTCCTTAGTGGAGGTTTTCTGTTGTAAATTTTCCCCTTTGGACAGTTGTAGACAAAGAAATAAAACTTGTATTTGCTTCTGTAGCATAGTAGTTGAATGTTGATGGGAGTAAAAGGTAAAAATGCTTACTGCTATAAGCAGTAATTGAAACACTAGCTTTATATACTAAAAACCAATATGCAATTCTAAGATTCTATTGCAGTTTAGTATTTTTAGTAATCCAGTTATAAACCATTGTAGAGTATTTGAAATCAATATTTCAAATTGCGTTTGTTGCGTTGCGTTGACTAAGTTTTAATTTTTCCTTGTTAATGGCGCCATTTAAACAGCTCTTTCTTCTTGCAGGTACCCTTGTGATAGAGCTAATTCTTTAGCAGGCATCTTTTCAGTACCTTTAGTTCAGTGAGCTAGTTAATTACATAAAGTTCTCTGTGTGCTGCAGCTGAACAAGGAGCCTTTATGTCAGTGACAACAGTTTTATCTTCCACTGTGAGGAGGCTTTCAGTGTTTAGGGGAGGGAGGTTGGAACATACATGGAAGTAATTCCTTGTTTAAGGAAGGGCGATAGTCACGGTTTAAAGGTTTCCACCCTCTCCAGTTCCACTGGGCTGTTGAGGTGTGTGCACAAATGTCTTTCCTCTGTGGGAAAAAAAGGATTCTCAAGCAGGCAGAAGTAGGAAGCATCTCCAGTGAATTGTGTCCATGCTCTGCTGCAAATAATGTTCCCACCAGCTTGTTTAGGTAGGCTGGGAGGTCTGCTCAGACAGGGATCAGCAACCTATAGCTGGGATTGAAAAGTGACAGCTCTTTACTGTTATGTAGCTGACAAATACAGGCTGAGAGCTGGAAGGATGGCAGATTGAGATGTTTGTGTGAGTCCACAGGTCCTGTCTTTGTATGAAGTGCTGACTGAGTGCTGACTGAAATGTTCCTCTTTAAAATGCAGCCCTTTCTCATGTGCATATTCATAGAAGTTTATCAAGAAATATTTGGAAGGAGGGACATAGATTGATGTGCCTTACTTGCTGCAGTAGTTGCTGACTCAGTGTCGGATAAAGTATGTGAACCTGACTGACAGGGGAAACTCTGGGTAGCAATGCTTTGTTTGCTGGAATTTCTGCAGTTGTCTCCTTCCATTACAATTCCTATATCAAATTAGGATTCTTGGGAAGTAAAATTAGCATCTCATAACTCGCTGTTTAAAAGCTAGGTATCTGACTTAAGCCATCTGGTTAAATCTTTTCTTAATTGTCAGTGAAGAGAGATTTTTGTCTCTAGTGGGTGGTTCATTTCATCTGGCGGATTCACTTCATACGCTAGGTGACTTGTCTGCTGCAGATTTCCTTGCAAGACTAGTTTAGTTTTAGATAGTTAAAGTTGGGCAAAATAAATTCCACTTTGAACAATCCCTTCTGTTGAAGAATTGATAGACCCATATGAGGTAAATCTCTCAGGAGCCTGTAGATCCAAAAAAACAAAGCTGTTAGGCCTTGGGATTAGTAAGAAAGGAGTGATGAGAAGACACAGAAGTGTTATTTCTGTAATTATGTACCTACTCTTAAGAGCTTCCAAAGTACAAGCAGTTCTGATTTTAACAGATAGGCTGTGTGATTTGGGTGGTGTGAATATGATGATGCTTGCTAAGAATGTTGGCTGTAATGAAACTCTGTTTGTTACTGCAGCAGGCGTATTCTCCGCAGGCTTGGCCCCAGCTGCTTTTGTGCCAAACCCATATATTATCAGTGCTGCTCCTCCAGGGACTGACCCATACACTGCAGCTGGATTAGCTGCAGCAGCTACCCTAGCAGGTAACTGAACACTGGAGAATGTCTGTCTTGATAATTCCACAGAATAAAAAGAGAAAAAAAAGGAAATCGGTCCTGTTTATTCTCTGCAAATGTAATTCTAGGAAGGAGAGACTTGTGGGAAAATGAATACTGCCATTTTGAAAATCTTTACTGAAAGAGGAAGGATTTCAGTTTGTTATATATGGGTTCCAAGTTTCTCTTGCCACTGGACTTTCATATACAAAAATGAGGGCTTTTTTTCTGTTCTGAAAGTGTTTAACCTTAAAGGGGTGCATCTGACATTGACAGTGTATTGTTTTCAAAAGATGAGACAGCTAACCTTTCCTTGTATGTTTTTACTCAGCGCATAAATTTTCTAATTCCAGCTTTTCTCATTCCCAGTGGGCATGAGAATAAAGTTGGTCTCCAGCATGCTAAAAGGCCTAGACAACAGAGAAACCCAGGAAAATCTCTTAAAAAGAGATATCACTGTGAAACAGCATAACTGAGTATTCAAGTCCCAGCTAGTGCTTGGATTTGAGCATAACATTTAAAAAAACAACTCTTTTTTTCCATATGGCGTTTCACAGAGAAGGCAGTAGAAAAAGCTAAAAGACATATATACGTACCAGTTTATATGTACAATGCCATGATACAGAGAGATTATTCTTCTACAGGTTCTTCATCAATAGACTGGAAGAGTTAACTGTGCCCTCTTAGAAGAGCATCATGTATATGCAGAGGAGGCACAGGCAATAGTTGTGTTTATAAGCAAGGGCATTATACAGAAAGGAGGAATCATAGACGATCGAAAGTCTCAGTTCATCACTATCAGGAGGATAAATTTTGTTAATTTTGTGATACTCTGAAATGATCTTTTCTTCCAAACATGAAAACTGATTTTGAATGTTCTTTGGTACACAGAACACTCTAAATGCTTGAAGGTTTTTCTTTGTCGTCTTAGTCTCAAAAGGGTGTTCATTTTTTTCATGGAGAAGATATGACTTGGTGTGACACATTTGTATTCATGTGTCATTTTAGCTAATATGGGAATTCTTTCTTTTTAGTACTGGTTTCTCATCTGAAACTGAGAAGATAGATCAATGAGGGATGCTACAAACAGTATTTTAAGCAGCTGCACTAGATGGAATAATCCTGCTTTCTGGTTTCAGGTCCTGCTGTGGTTCCGCCTCAGTATTACGGTGTTCCGTGGGGGGTGTATCCAGCCAATTTATTCCAGCAGCAAGCTGCAGCAGCAAATACCACAGCAAATCAGCAAGCAGCTTCCCAGGCACAGCAGGGACAGCAACCGGTATGTTCAGCATCAAAAGCAGAGGTCCCTTTCTTTAACATTCCCTTGTGTAAGGGTCAACTGCTAGAAAATTTTACTTAATTCAGATGTTGCATTTTATTGTATAATAAATGAATGTTAAAAACTCTCAATTTCCTTACTGATTGTCACTGTCTCACACCATGTTAAAGTTATTTTACAGTCTCATTTCTTAAGAAAATAGGCTTTTATTAAAAACGATTCCTTTCTTCAGGGGGCTGAGCTATTATGTGTGTAGGTAATGCTTCCTGTGTAGTAAAGTAATGTAAAGTTTAATCTGGAAAATTGACATAATGGGATGAAAAGATACACTCTGGCAATCTTAGGAGGATATTGTTTCTTTTAAGCTTGGGAAAAAATTGATCTGTGTTTTCATAAGTTAGCTGGAAGATTGAATGTTACGCATTTTTCTGTCCCTTCAAAAAGTAGGGGAAAAAGTAGGGAGATAAAGGTGTTACCAGTAGTTTTGTTGCTTCACAGGAAGGAAGGATTGCCCAGCTTATTTTTCTGTTACATTATTGTATTACAGTGTCATTATGTGCCATATGGTGTTTTTGCCTTGGTGAAGCAAGTATTACAAGAACTTATTGAAAAATCCATCTAAGTACTTTTTAAAAAGATGCTAATTTTCTGTTGTTACTGTGGTACATTTTTAAACTATTGTATGAGCTTTCAGTATAAATAAATGGCAATTTTGACGAAGGAAAACCCCAAATTTTACAATAACTTTATACTTGAATGAATGTAAGCATTTCCAATTTTTTACCAGCAATATGGTTAATTTCAATGTCATTCTTAGAAATGTAATATAGGAAGTCTTAAGATACCATGTAATTCCAGGGGTTTCATCACTGTTTTTATATTCAGGTGGATATTTCTTTGTGCTGATTGTTTTTATCAGTGACCTGCATTGGTAACTGCATGTGTATTGTCTCTGCAGTGTCTTTTTGTTTTCTCTCTAAAATTAATATGGATTTATGCAAATAACATATGCAGTTCTTTGTGGGAATATATTGTGATTCGTATTTCTCCCTTATTTTGGAATTGAAAAAGTTGATTTTAACCAGCAGAAACAGAGTAGTTACAGGAATTTAGATTGCTTTTCAATCAGATTCCCGAGATTCGCTGTCAGAGCATAATAAAATACGTCTGCGTTGCATGGTGATGGAGTGTTATGTGAATGTTTAAAACTTAGCGGGTGCATTATTTACAGCACTGTTGGCAGTGGAGTGTTAATTATTTAGACAAGTTACTACAAGTGCTGAAATACTCAGATTTATATAATTCAATTGCCTGGAAGTAATGTAAACAAATGTGTTTATCAACACATTTGAAGGTCAGGTGTTCAGTTAATAAATAATGTAGATCATAAAATGTATCACTCTTAGAGATTTTCTTCCTTCCTTTATACTCATTATCATTGATGGAACATACCTCAGCCCTGCTGTCCAGAGGATGGCAGATATTTTATGGTCAAGTTTGTCATCAAAATGGTATCTACCTTTTATTCCTTGTATGTGCATATTCTTGAAACCAACAAGGTGCAGTATTCCTAAAGTGAAAATCAGGGCTGAGAGGCATCAAATACTTAAAGCAACTGTTTTAGACTTTTATTAGCACATAATAGATTGGCTTCCTTACCTTTTAAGGAATGGGTGTTGTGTCGGCCTTTTGCAGGTCCTGCGAGCTGGAGCAACTCAGCGTCCGCTCACTCCCAACCAGGGGCAGCAAGGACAGCAGGCAGAGTCACTTGCAGCAGCTGCAGCAGCAAATCCAGCTTTGGCTTTTGGTCAGGGTCTTGCTACAGGCATGCCAGGTATGTGTGTTATCAGTGGATTAAGAGACTCACTAAAAGTAACAATATTGGTGTTATTAGGTAACAGATTAACAAAGTCCTGTTACGTTTGTGATAAGATGCTTAGAATTGAGTTTTATCATTTTTATATTATTCAGTTGGTTTAAAATACTAGCACAGTATTTTTAGAGCACAAGAAACTCGTCTAGCATTTGTTATTTGGAGCATTTTCTCTGTACTTGCTGTTACAAATGTATGCACAAGGAATATCATAGATTTTTGCAAGATAATTTCATATATAATGAAGCAACTACATGCTGTCTTAAAGAGTCACGTGTTCTATGGTTCCTCTGCAACAGGAGGTATTAAGTTTTGCTAGAATAGCTTTTATTTGGGGCATAATAATATCTAAAATTCAGAATCCAAATATTAAGAAATTCAAAATAAAATTACTGCTTGAGCGTATCTGAAGATCACAAAATGCTTGGAAGCACTCCAAAGGTTGGAACCTCAGATTCTTTCAGTGTACATGGCTTCTGACTTCATGGGGAATGGTTTGTGTTGGGGACTGGTTAGCTTGAAGTTCAACATCACTTCTAAGTGTTTGGTACAGTTACCTGAGGAAGAGCAATTTCAATGTACTTGGCCAATCTTTAGTATGAAAGTTAAGGTTTTTACATAGTTAAGTTAGATAATGTTGATGTATTTCTCTGACCTGTACAAGTTCTCTCCTTGGTCAAGACTACAGTGAGATGCCCTGCAGTCTGTATGCTGCATGCTCTGGGGCTGCACTGTGCACTTTGCCTCCCATGAGCACATTTTAGATTCTAGCTGCAGAGCTGACTAGCTATTGTGTTTTTCTTTTATTTGTCTGTTTTCTTTTGTAACTGCAATTTCTGTTTCTTCTCATGCAGTAGTTATCTTCAGCTTTTAATATCTCTCCTAACATGAGGAATCAGCAAAGTGCTCTCATGGCATCTGCCAAGTGGTACTTCTGCACCTCACCAAAGCAGTGGATAAGGCCTACAAACAGTGAGGCATGTGAGAGATGTTATAGGCATCTTTGCAGAAGCCTCAAAGGCTTAGTTGTAACTTTTTTTTTTTTGAGAGGGAGTGTGATGTACATTTGCTTATAGTTACATATTAGTTCTTATTTTGGATCTGGAGTATTAGCTGTCTTAAGACTAGCTCTTAAAACCCATAGACCCCCCCCCCCCCCCCCCNTATTGAGTGGTGAGATACATAACTTCAGTAGTGCAAGAGCCTGTCCTTTGAAGAAGGTACTTGAAGACTTATTTTCCCCTTCCACAAGCCCCAAAAGATTTTCTGTGAGGGCAGGAGCTTTTTTATTCAGTTTCCATTGTAGGTTCTTGTTTTATCCCATCTGATGCTGCAAGCCTGGATGCCCAGAGAAGAACTTTATTCTTGTGAATGTATTTCAGACTGTTCTATAATAGGAATTGTGTGCAACTGACTTCAGCCTTACCAGCAACACTATTACAAGGAATAGGGCTCAAAATATAAAGACATTTATTTTTTCAGTCATCATCAGATGGGTTTGTAGTGAGTCATAGGGAATGCTGGTGATTCCCCTTTTTAGAGTAAGAAGAATTTAGGATGAGGAAATAAATGCATGCCTTTATATGTGGGAATCTTGTTACTGGGTTTGGTGTCTGTGTTCGATAGCGATACTTGGGCTCCATTTATAGCAAGCAAAGAGAAATAGGAACTTGATTTGTTCAACTTACTCTTGATTTGTACGCCTCTGTTTTAGTTTCCTGACTTACGATAAAGTGAGTTTGGTTCCAGAGATGCCTTTTTCTATTACCTTACTATAAAATTGAGTCAAGATGACTGAATAATACCTAGATGCCAAAATATGATTCAGTGAATCCCAGGCAGCAACCACTGAGCAACACATGTAATGTAATAAACAAGATTAAGAAGTGTAGAATTCATGTTTCAATGGACTAAGATGTTTTACAAAGATAAAGTGAAGGTCCAAATTGAGTTTCAAGCTTTTAAATACTCTTTGCAGTATTTGTAGTTTGGCTTCACTGTGAGCTAGCAAGTGGGAGGATATTGTTCAGCTTGTCCATGCTGCTGTCCTGAAATTATTTGAGGTGTTTTCTCCTTGTCACACCCTTCCTGTTGGATGAAATTCATGTTATCCCAACTATTTGATGGCTTTATTTTGAAATTTGATGTTTCTGGTGTTTCTTTGTTAACTGTTCAGGAAAGTGTATTCCTGTGTTGCTTAAGATATGTATGTCATTCTACATGGAGAGAGAAAGTGCCTGAAATCCAGGTTACTTTTCACATAATGTTGCTGTCAAGTCTCCTTTCAGAAAATCATAGAATGATAGAATGGTTTGGCTTGGAAAGGGCCTTACAGATCATCTCGTTCTAACCCCTTGCCATGGACAGGGAACCTTCCACTAGTCCAGGTTTCTCAGAGCCCATCCACCCTGGTCTTGAACACCTCCAGGGGGGAGGTGGCAACAGCCTCTCTGGGCAGCCTGTTCCAGTGCCTCACCACCCTCACAGTAAAGAATTTGTTCCTAATATACAATGCAAAGCTACACTCTTTCCGTTGAAAGCCATTCCCTCTTGTTCTGTCACTTCGTGCTCTTGTAAAAAGTCTCTAGCCTTCCTGTAGGCACTTCTGGGTACTGAAAGGCTGATGAAAGGTAAAAGTTTGGGTTCTTTTTAAAAACCAGTAAATGTGAAATGCATTTTGCATCAGAGTTCTGCAATTCCATTTTAAATTCTTCCTATCGTAACTGAGCAAGTCATTCAATAACAAAGATTCTTAAAGAACAGAGTGTTTCTCCCTGAGTATCTGTGCACGAGAGTGTCAGAGGGTATTCCCAATTTCATAGGACAATCAGTATACATTCTGCTTATGAATAAAACCAGTACTCATCACAGGCAATTTCTGGGCTTGGCTTAATCATCCAAAGTTAGGAGTCTACCTGAGACTTCAGCAGTCTAAGGAGTGACTGTGCTCAGTGGAGATGTCCCTTGTGCAGTTGCTGTAAAGAGACTGCAGAGCTGCTGAGCTTACCCTGAGATAGATGTCTTTAGCAGCAAGTCAACCAAGTGCCTCCAGAGGCTCCACTGACTAGGTCAGATACAACTTAGTTTTATGGTGCTCACACAGTAAAGCTGGCATGGTGCATCTGGCTTGCAGGTGGACATGTAAAGTGAGTAGTCTGGAAAAAAACCGCCCATGTATAAAGCATTAAAAATAACAATTTCTGTCCATTGGCATAGCATTTTTTATTACCTAGAGGAATTTGAAATGTGACTTTGCAGTGGGTAGTACAAAACGGAAGTCAAATTTCATTTTGGCAGATATACGGTATAGGCAAAGTTACAGTGGTTAGAGAAAGCATAAAGGGGTTACTGGATGGGCTGGATAGTAAGTTTTGAATTTGATTTGAGAGGAGTGCAGAGATAAGGCTGAGCATGTCTTTGTCACAACAAGCAAAAGGTTATAGGGGTTTAGGTTTTGGAGAAAGAGAGTTGGGGAGGGGAGAGGATGGCATTTTTTAAAGGGGCAGGTAATTGAGTTGGCGGTAAGGAGCGTCACATCTGTTAAATTGTGTAGAGAGAAGTGGCAAACTGGCATACATTTGGATGTCATCACTGACGGAAGTTGCATTGCTGGATGGATAAGTGCAATACTAAGGATGAGCTGCATAAGCCAAGACAACAGATTTCATTTCCTCACGTTCTTTAGGTATATTCAAGGTTTGTGTGATAAGAATCAGAAAGTTTTTCAGAGTCTGTGGTTTTTGGAGACATTTAGAAATCATTTCATCAAAACACCATGTTGATAAACTAGATTGTTTACTTTCACATTGCCTGCTGATAGGGAGACAGTAAGTGTAGATAGAGCAATTGAACTCTAAAATAAAAGGTGTGATTAGGAACTGATTAGGAAACAGTATGTTTTCGTTTTCTGACTGCATGGGAACACCACTGTGAACTTGAACATGAAGGCACTGAAGTGAGCTTTGATAGTTGTTAATTTTGAGGGGAAATTGCACAGCCACAGAGAGAGATGATGATGTGATGGAACGTAATAAAAACTGAAACAGGAAGAGAGGGAATTAGAGAGGAGATCTGCCAAGTCACCACCTTCTCTCTGATAAGAGAGAAGTCGGGGGTGGTTTCTAGATTTGTGCTCACCTTTCAGGAATGAGGCACAATTTGTGGAATAGGGGAAAGGAGAAGATCTGTGTTTTGCTGTGAGGGCTGTTCTTCAGTTATTTGATCTGAAATTTTATTTTTGACATGAAAGCAAAAAATTTTATACCTTTGAGGCTGTAGATGCACTTGGCAAGGTTTTAGCAATTTCACAGAGTCCTGTGTTACTTTGTTGTAGTAGATTTAAGTAGAAAGCTGAGGCCTGTTTTGGTTCAGAATGTGTTTCAGAAATTGGAAACTGGGATGAACCCATCAGTTCTAATGCATACCTTGAACCTTCTGTGACAGTATCTGGATGCTATTGACCTAGCTTATCATGACTTATTTTAAGTGTGCTGTCTAAGGGTGGATCACAGGTTTGGATAATGTCAGGGAAGTATCTTGGGTATCTTGTAATGTAAAGAGCAAGGTCAAGTTGCTTCCTTTTTTAATTTAGCAGTCATACAAGTAAATTATTTTAGAAAATCTAATATTACTCTATTAAACTGCATTAGTATTAATTTCAGGAAATTTAATTTATGCAAAGTGTAAGTTATCTCCCGTGCCCCCCTCCAAGTATTTTGCATTGTAAAATAGGTTTGTTTACATCATGGGTCATAAGTAATATAAAAAGTTGTGTACTAGTTTTAGATGTGCAGAAGGGTGTAAACATGAAATCGGTGGGGATTTTATGCAGTTCTACTTTAAGTTACAGTATTGTCCATGAGTTTGTACATTTGAAGAGGGTAGGTGGGCAGAGTTAATGCTGGTAAGGATTAGCCAATTCTGAATTCTGAAAAAGTGGCTTTGTATGATTCAGCAGGAACAAGCAGCAGAACCAACATGGTATTTGCAGAAACATCTGTTGAACCTGCTATGAGTAAAAGCAGAAATTATGTAGGTACTAGTAATTAAAGTTTGCTAATGGGTACAGGAACATGTGTTATTATAATGAGCTTTCCTACTGTGTCAGTAATCTAATCTTTTGTGTTATCTGCAGAACTACAGTAAAACAGACAACAGTTCGTCACCTTTCCCTGCCTTGGGAATGTAGCAACCTTTCTTAGTGGTGAAGGGGTAGAGCAGAGCACACTTTTATTGGTGGAAGAGGCAGTGGCACCTCTAGCAAAGGTTTCCTAACTAGTTTCAAATGTAAGAACCTGTTTTGGTTTGTTTTAACTAGCCAGATTTTCAGACAAATTGTGTGGAGGACAACTGTCTTCTTGCGCTGTTGGTGGGAAAGAGAAGGTAGATGTGCCTGGAATGCAAAGTGAGCAGTGCGAACAAACAGGTTTAGAATGATAGCAGTGATGATTTTTCATAAGTATAATGGAGCTGAATACCTCCAGAACTGTGAATTGAACCTAAAGATCTGGATTTTCATTGCTCCTGTCCTGTTCAGTGCTACCTGAGTTTCCTTCATATCTTTCTATTTTTTTAGTGTGTGAGAATTTGGACCCGTGAAACCAGCTTCTCTGCAGAGCACTGTAACCACCAGGCCAGAAGGCAGATAATGTTTCCTGCTCTTTTTTTGGAGCATATCTAGGCAGAAGAGATTACAGAGATGTTTTAGAAATTTAGGAGGAGAAAATACGACTTGGAAGGCTGGTGATTGTGGAACTTACCTTAAATCAGAGGTTCAGTTATTTCAGAGAGAACTCTGCTAGACCTAGCTCTGAACATACAAGGCAACTGATGGGAACAACTGACTTAAAATAGAATGCAAAATTTTTGTTCTTGCATGTACAAAAATAGATGTGTGACTTTTGCAATCTTGTCTTTTTTCTTAATAGTGTTGGTATATATCTGAATTTGGGAGGAATATTGAAATTCCATTGGGTTTTGTTTTATTGCTTCATAAGAATAGTCAATCTAACAATTAGAAATCACTATATTTTAAATATCAGCACCCTTTCTTAGATTATCGTAGCTTGTCTTCCATTTTTTAGGGATTCTTGTTCCAATTCATCTACTTCACTATAAAGTGTCAAGAGCTTTAAAATTAATTCTCTTGCTCTTGTTCTAAATAAAGGGGTTTTTTTGCTTGGCTTTTTGTCTTTTGCTTTTCTTCATTCATATATTGTATCCTGTATTCCTTCCTACTGCTTGCTTTTCTCCTTGTTCAACTCCTCCTCCTTTTCTTCATCAATTCCAATTCTTCACTATCAGCTGAATGAAGTGTTATGCTTGGATTACAATCTTTTTTATTCCTGTGAAACTGACTAGTCCAAGGTATTCCTGCACACACAGCATTCCTTTCCTAATGTGTTTTTTGCAGATGGACTTCTAAGTGTGATTAGGTAATGTGTGGAATTGCCAGACTTGCATTTAGCTCAGCCCTTTAATTGTGCACATCTCAGTAGCTTCTCCATGTACAAAGGAGTACAAGAGAAATGTAGAGTATTTTAAACTGCTGAAAGAAATTGATTTTATAATGATCCAAGTACTGCCAGTTGTGTTGTACCTGTACCTTCTCACTGTGGTGTTAGAAACTTTAACCTTGACAATAAGTTCAACTTTAGACAACTAATTTTAGAAGTTGCTTTAGTTGTAAAAAATTACTTGAAGCCTTTCTAGATCTAATTTTGTCCCAGTGTTTTATGATGTTTACTGCTTTTTCTTTGGTGTCCAGTTGATGTTCAAAGACTGTGGCAGAAATGCTGGTTTGTAGTTTGTGGTTAGAATATTTCAAGGAGAGAGGAAATGCTGACTGTATGAGACTCTCTGTACCACTAATCCTTGTCTCCTGTGTTGTGTAGGCTACCAAGTACTGGCTCCCACTGCCTATTACGATCAGACTGGTGCCTTAGTAGTAGGCCCTGGAGCAAGAACTGGCCTTGGTGCACCAGTCAGATTGGTGGCCTCAACTCCTGTTCTAATCAGTTCTGCAGCAGCACAAGCAGGTAAATATTCAATCCCGCACAAAGGTTTCTTTCACTTCTCTACTGAATCTTAACAGTAATGTTGATTAGTATTTGACATAATTGTTTTCTATGCATCTGTGAAGTTTTCTAGTTGTGAAGGATATACTGTGCATGCTTGCTTTATTATTCTGTCTCCTGTTTTCTGAGACTATTCTTTCTCACAGATGGGGTTTTCCATTTTTAATTGGAATTTACAGTCCTCTTCCCATACATACACAGGCATGTTTCTGCAAATGCTACTTGTCAGATAGGAACATTTTCTCCTTTCTCTCCCCATGCATTATAACATGCACTTCTCATTCGTCCCCTAAATGGTGTCCTCTAGGAAGCATCATTTCATTGCTTCGGCCTGGCAGAAGATGGACTGCTCTGGAGCCTTGCTATGTTTTTTTCATGAAACTTATTTCCTGAAAAATGTGGCAAGGAGAAAGCTATGTACAGAATGGAAAGCAAAAGAGGAGAATTAGTTATATCAAAAGTCTCTAGTTTCTTTCTGTTTTTTACCAGTTGTCAGATCTAGTATTACTTTACTGAACCATTTATTGCATTTGGTAAATTAAAATCCAGAGTATTAACCCTGGATTAATTAACTTAATCTGTTCAGAAAATTAGATTTTAAATTAATCTATCAGCTTCTTTCTCTATGCAGAACTCACTTCTGACGGTAGCTGAAGATGTCTTTGAATGACTCTTAGCTGCAGCTCTGCTACTGGAACTTTGGATATAAAAAGTTCAGTAAACAGTAATGTCTTACATGTTTACACTGAAAATTTCCTCAATTACATTAGCAGTTCTGCGGCCTTAATTAGCCTCAAACATGTGTTCTCTTCACCTTTTTTCCTTGAGTAATTGTGTAATAGTATTAAGTCTCTTAGTCCTTGAGTATGTGAATTTCTGCTTGTTTTAAGAGGCTTCAAGAAAATATAGTTTAGTTCTGAATAATCCGTTTTCAGTCAGAAATATTTGAGAGAGTAATTATGATTGAAAACATGTGTTTTACAGCTGCAGCTGCTTCAGCTGGAGGAACAGCAAACAATCTCGCGGGAGCCACGAACGGTCTATTTCGGCCACTTGGTGCCCAGCCACAGCAACAGCAACAGCAAACAAATAGTAGCCTACAATCCAATTCATTTTATGGCAGTAACTCTTTGACCAATAACTCCCAGAGCAGTTCCCTTTTTTCACATGGTCCTGGCCAACCAGGAAGCACATCTCTTGGCTTTGGAAGTAGCAGCTCTTTAGGAGCAGCTATCGGCTCTGCACTTGGTGGATTTGGCTCATCAGGTAGGTTGTTAATATAGTGAGGACATTCTGTGAGACTTTTGTGCTAAGCAAAAATATGTACCTGTGTCAGGCATCATATATATACATACATTTCTGAAAAGAATGCAAAAATAGGCTATTCAAGTTTAAAATAAATTATAAGGGAATATAAAACGTTTTTTAAATTCACTTGGGTTTCTGTATACAAGATGCATTTTTAAATAATATCCTGTAGTCACAGGTATCTCCAAAATACTTTTTCATACTGATCACTCTACTCTGCCCCAGAAGTTTGTTACTGTTTTTCAGTAAGCTGCTGTTGTTTTCAAGAAAGTCTTCATTCTGTGGTTAAAGTAAAAATGATGGTAGTAAAGCTATACACTGTTTCGTTTTAATTATCACATCAGAAAAAATCTTTTTTTTTCTTTTTTTTAAACAAATTAAACAGCATATGACTTTCTAAATTTGATCTAATATTGGAGTGCTTGTTTCTATAACATTTTAAAAATATTTATAAAACAAAAATACTTAATACCCAAGAATAGTCCTGGTTAACTCTAGCAGGTTTAATCTTAGATGTAGTTAAGCCTAAACAGTTCTGTGCACGTCTGGGGCCTTTAATTATTTCAACAGATACTCCTAAATATTACCAACCTGTTTGTATTTAAAAAAAAAATAAAATCATTTTATCATGTTTCTGCTCCAAAGCAGATATTTCATATTCACAGTTTTTAAACATGCAAGATAGGTTTTCCTATATTTCAGATTCAGTTTAGTAAGGCAAGAGAAACATTTTTTTAAAGAATATTTCCTTTTGCTATTAATCTCTTAGTTTACAGCACTGAATTGCTTCTTAACACTAATATTATTTTAATGAATTCAGGGGAACGTGATTAATCTTGCGTATCTTGCAGATGGTTAGAAATTGGGAGAATTGTACGCTCTAACAGTATTCTTCTCAAAATTAAGGAAATTAGCACTAAAGAAAGTAATTTTTAAAAATTATTACAAAATGGCTTAATATATTGGGGAGAAAAAACAGAAGGAAAAGCACACCCTTCAGTGTTAAACGTGGTAGTTGTTATTTGGCAACTAAGTGTGAGTAGTGGCATCAGATATACTGAATACCAACACAGAGTTTTTCTCAGTGTTGTTTTTTATAAAATAATCAGAAAAATTATTTACTTTAACAAAACTTATGCTAGAAAGTCCAAAATCCTGTCCAGTATTTGATTTTAATGAGGAGACTCAAAATATCCCATGTTCAAATTAAAAAAAAAGAAAATTGAGGCAGCTCAGTGGTGTAGGTTTTCTTAGTTTTCCTTAATGCCACAGCAAGTAAATTTTAGTTACAAAATGGTGCTATCCAAGTGTATATTATGTAATATAACTTGTTTTGAGCTCTTTGTAGGGTTTCAGTGAATCCTTGGCAGCTGTGTTTCGCTCTAGGGACAGTTTCATTACAGTGGTAGATAGTGATAATAAATATATATATTTAATACAGTGCAACTGTTTAAGGTCTCTAGGTAGAACAGATTTAAGTCATAAAAGTTTTTATCCTGCATTATCTGAAGAACCTCCATAGAACACAAATTTTAGTTGTGTATCTGTTTACGAAAATCAGCATTGCTTTTTCTGGCACAGGAGATTAAGCCCTTTTCTTGTAGCAAAGGTCAGTTCCAGTGCTTTGTCCAAAGCCCTCAGCACAGACAGCACATGCTGAAATCTTGCAGCAGTATCCAAGGTGATTTAATTAGCATGCTAGTTTGCACAGGGAAGCAGGAACCACCCTATGCTTTTGCAGTTTGAGAAGTGCTGATGAAAGGTGCTATCTAAACCTGAAATATTTTTTAGTAGTATTATTAGAATAAAAGTACATTGAAAGTGCCCTTCTGCCAAGTATAAACTGTACTTGCCCTAATAGCCACTTAAAAAATGCTTTGTGGTTATTTATTTATTTTAGCGTTCTGACCTGTATGTATATATGAATTGAATTACACAGATGAGCACTTAAGCAAGTGGTATTCATGCATATCGAGGCAAATTGAAAACAAGTTTGACTTTTTTATGTGCCAAGGTTTCAGCTTCTTTGTAATTCCCGTCAGTGTGTCGAAAAGATTGAATTTCAGTTAAAATATAGCCATGAAGACTGATATATGGCAAAACACATTTTGCCCTTATGTTTTCAGTTTTTGCAGGGGGCAAAATAGCTGCAAAAAATGCAAAGGTGAGCATGTTCTAGCATGAATGACTAAACAAAGTAACAACTGAAAGCGGCAAACATACCATATAAATGACTATGTACTTACAGTCTCTGTTCTTTCATAATAAAGTTATTCATACTCAGTTTTAAAGGTTTAGGTACATGATGATAAGTTACTGCAGTTTAACAGGTAGCCAAGAATTAGATCAACTATGGCAGCTTTCCAGATGCCACCTTCTGGCTTGTAACAACTGTAAAGGAATTGGATTCGCTTAGAGGGGGGAAGAGAAGTAAGCTAATGCAAATTATCTTCTGGGTTTTGGGAGCTTTGCTTATATGTGTGAAAATGCAGCTCAGCTGGTTTGTGGTGACTTGTTAAGCTGCAGTAATTTAGCTGAGTAAGAAACCCTGAAAGATGGAAAAATAACAATCCATCATGTAGCATTGTATTAGCATTTATATGGTTCACTGAGCCAGAGCTTGTAGAGCTGGTCTCAAAGCTTGAGATTTCTTTTAACTGTTGCCTTAATTTGCTCTTCTGGTTTCTTATTCTCAGTCTCCTTGCCTAGTTAGTTCAGTATCTTTTCCTTCTGGTTTCTCCTCTAGTATGTCTTCCTTCCCAGTTTCCAGGCAACATTTATCTCCTGCTTCCCTCCCCCTCCTAAGTATGTTTCTGTTTCTACTTGTACTGTGTGATGTTCTTATCATCAGCTTACTATTCCAGTCTTTTTGCCCCACAGTCACATACACCTTCTACAGCCTAACTTTTCTTCAGATCTGCTTTCTTCTCATCCTCAGTCCCACTGAAAGTGCTTGCCAGTTTTTCTTGCAGTCTCTTTGTTGGCTCCTTTGTCTTACCTTTCTCTCTTCCTCCTTCTGGTTTCCTTTTTTCTCTTTCCCTGTCTCCCTAGTCTACTTCTTGTGTTTGGCTTTTGTCTCCCCTGCACTTGAAATAGAAAACTTCCTTTCTGCATTGCCTCATGGGCCTTTCCAACACAAGGTGGAATCTTGGACAGCAGTTTCAAAGTCTGTTTTTGACATGGCACGCTGAAGTTCAGTTGCAGGCACAACCTTAATCAACCATCTCAGACATGCTGTGTATGGTCAGGAGTTTAAGTTTTCAGCTATGAGTCTGTAGCAGATCTGTGCTGAACTTGGATGAACTGTGATTTTACAAAGATTTTTAGTTCAGTCTAAGAGTGTGAAAATAAAGGTCGCCTGTTGCTGGCATATTTGGTCTGAGTATATGAAAGCATCAACCTCTCAAAGAGGTAGCTAGATTATTTTGGTAAGGATAAAGGACCTTTATTTGCCAGTATTTCTGAAATGGCAGTGTTTATACAGAAGTTCTAGTAAAAAAATTTGTCCAAGCAAGTTCCTGCCATGAAAAATATTAGCCAAGTTGTTAATATTATGAGAAAACAAATTAGTGTCTTAAAATGGGAAGTTTCAGGCGACCTTTATATTGCGCCATGCTACCAACTTTAATAGGAAGGTACTTGAAAAGGGTAAAGGTAATGGAAGTAAAAATCCTGACATTTTAAGTTGAAGTAGTCAGTAGTAATATAATCAAGTTTCCAAATTCAGTTTAAGAAAGACATTTGTTATTAAAATATCCATAATCTTGGTTTGGTTCATGAGTATAATAATGTTAAGTATTTAAAACAGGCACTCTAATTTAATACTTCATTAGTATGCAGCAGGTACTAGAATTTAACATTTCTAAAAACTTTTTATTGTTCTCCTAATTTGTCCTAGACTGCTCATCGCCCTGCTCAACGATGCGGTGCAGGATAACCAGTCCTTCACTAATACACTGTTATCCAAAGCCTCTAGTCTAATTTGACTTGCAAAAACACTGATAGCAGTAAAAGCACGTTTTTAATTTCTTACCTAGTTTTCCTATCTCTGCTGTGCTTCTCATCTTCTTTCTTGACCTATTCCCTCTTTATAATATCTTTTCAAAACACTTCTTTGAGAGCCATAATTCTCATAGGGAATTTAAAGTAGTCATTTTTTTCCTACAGGTGAGGGGCTCACAAATGAGGAAGTTCAGAAACTGCTGAACAGCAATATAAATTATTTTGTGAATCCTTAAACAACTAATTTCTTCTAGACTTTTTCCTGAAATGAGTGTCATTGTCTGGCTAATAATTTATGGTGGAAAAAAAATTATCAAATAATTTAGTGGCAATATTTTTAGAATCACTTATTTTATGAAGTGACAGTGTAATCCAATCTTACAAATTCCATATTTGTCCCAAAGCCTGAAGTCAGGCATTTAAAACAGAGTACTGCAATGTTACTGTGAGAAGTCTAGTGTGAAATGTTGAAAGACATGGTTGTTGGTGAAATTACTTGCCAGTGGTATGTTTATACCCACTTAGATTTACTTAAAAGCATGTGTGGTTATCACAGTAATTGTCTTTGTCATAACGATTGCTGTAATTATTGTGATCGCATCTGTTGTTGCCCAGCTGTAGTTGGGGATAGGTTTTATTCAGTTGACACTGTGTAATTAGGGTCTTTTTATTTCTTCTTCAGTTGGCAGTTCTTCAAGTAGTAGTGCCACAAGGAGAGATTCTCTATCTACTAGCTCTGACTTGTACAAAAGATCTAGTAGCAGCCTAGCACCCATAGGGCAGCCATTTTACAATAGTCTGGGATTTTCCTCCTCTCCAAGTCCAATAGGCATGCCTCTGCCAAGCCAAACGCCAGGACATTCACTTACGCCACCGCCATCACTTTCATCACATGGATCCTCATCCAGTTTGCATTTAGGTAAAAAAAACAAAAACAAAAAACCAAAAAAACACTTTTTGTTTGTATGTGTGTATGTATTTCTATGTGTAAAATATATGTTGCATAAGAGATGTCACATTACCTTTGCTGTTAAACAGTTTTGTAATGAAGAAGGGCCATTCCTGAAAGGTGAAGAGCACATTCCGATGCTCATTGATTTGACAGTGGAGGGCACTCAGCTTTTGGCAGTAGCGGGCCAACAACTGATTTTTCTTCCCTTGCAGAAGCCCAATAGAGAGCCCAGTAAGAATTATTGGTCCTTTTTCTGTTATGTTTCCACAGTATGACAAGCAAAGGTGCATTACTTTTGTTTCTCCTCCACTTTGTTACCTCTTTAAGGACATTTTAGATGATGTGTTTAACGGTGAAGTGACTTTCATTAATGCCCCTTGCCATGATAAAGTAAAGTGAGCAGTGCTCTCTCTCAATGTAAAATGTATTGCAAGGTGATTTTTGAATCAGTCAACCTCATGGCCCAGATGCTTTGCCAGGAAGACAGTAGTTTATCACCAGGCTGATGGAAGGAGACAAAAGAAAAGCATTTGTCAAAGAAGTAGTGAAGGCATTGTTAGTGGTGGCTCTCTATTATTGGATGTATTTTTTAAGGAATGCTGAAAATAATTTCTCAAATGTTTTTTTGGTCAATAAGATGACATGAGAGCTCAACCTTTCTTTAAAATAAAATAAAAATAAAAGATCTAAAGAAACGCTACTACAGTATACTTAGAAGATAATGCCTCTAACCTGAGGTTACCTAATACAGTTTTTCTTTTGTGCTGCAAATATTTGCAGTCATTTAATTTGGATGCTAAAATCATACAGTGAAACTGGATGTAATTCAAGATTGAGTTGCCAGCTGCTCCAGTTCCGTGCTTGCAGTAGGCAGCATAATTCCCTATACTTCTTAGTGCAGGGAAAAAAATTTAAATGAAACAGGAAAAAAAAATTAAATGCCTACCAGAATACACCTTAAGTGAGAAATGTATGAGTCATTTGCATAACAAGGTTAAATAATTAAAATATATTACATTTGCAGTACAGTATCCCCTTCAAGTTTAAGTGCTGAATACCCAAAATAAAACTGGGCAAGGGGATGTTTCAGCACGTTTTATTTTTTTTTACTTACCTTTTTTCCTTTTTCAGGTCTACAAAGTGCACCTTTGGGCTGAGACCAAGCATGGAAAGTTTCAGCCCAAATGGAGGCTTTTGAGAAAGTTCTGAACATCTGATAATGGGGTTATCATGGAAAACTTTTTCTTTCTTTCTTTTCAAAGTACTCTCACCATAGTTTTCACATTTCTGAAAACTATACTTAAACCAAATTTTGGAAGGCATTATCTTAAATTTAAAACATTCAAAGATTTGTTTGTTTCACATTTGATAAATGTTAAAAGACTTTTTTTTCAGTTCTGAGAAAATAGGCTATGATCAGTATAGAGGATTGCCTCTATCCGCAGAAATTGCTAAATACTGACTTTGACCCATTTTGAACTGTTTGACAGTGTGAACTAAGCCTAATAGGTTGTTAAAATCATATACTAGATAAGTGTGTAACTGCCAGAATATACAGTTGTACTCTGAAAACTGACACAACCTTGTTGGCTTCTGTGTGTCCTCTTCATCCTGCAAGTGAAGTGGACCTTGATTACTGATAAACTTTTTGATATATTACTAAATCAGCCTGAAATTTGGAAATGGAAGTCTTTTGGATATTTGCTTTCACAAAAAATGCAGAAAAATGCAGTAATTATTTTTCAGCCTTTCTGCCCTGTGCCATATTTTTGCACAGATGCATTCTAAGTGCACCATCTCAGAGTTTAAGACTATTTCTGCAGTTAATTGTCTGTCTTGTTATATTTATTCTGGTGTGTTCATCAACTACTCTGGGAAGCATGTTTTGTTCTCACATACAAAAAATAAAAGTAAAAAAATCAAAGCTTTCTCACCAAGTGAGAAGTTATAACTGAAATCAAACAGGGAGTGTATTTTAAGAAGGGTTTGGTTATCATGTAGTCACTTTTCAGAGTAGAACAACATTGTAAGTTCACGTGTGCATGCAGTTTCCATTGGTATTCTGATAATGCCTGTCAAATGCAGCTCTCCCTCCACCTTCCAAACTTGTCCTGCCTGCTTGTATCAACAGGTTCAGCTAAGTTTAACTCTTGTTTTAAAATGGGCATCAAACTCGGTTGCTCCTGTTTCAGAGAATCTAGAGTACAATACTGGGAAAGGGTGCATGGTTTTATAACCCCTTTGTCAGATACTGCTGCAATTTGTAGCTCAAAGGAACAATTTCCCTTTTACAAGAAATTTGTGATGTTTTACTGTTTTTATCTTTTCTCACCAACTTTTATCCAACATCCTAAAATAGGAATGTGTTAATGACTTTATGCTAGTGTCAGTTTTCCTGTATTTGAAGGGATTTGTGAGTTGTCTGTTACTGCTTCTTTACTGTAATCAGTTGGAGCAGTAAGGTCATGAATTTGAACTACCCTTTCACTCCCAAGTACAAGGAGCTGCAAGAGGAAGTGTTTATCCATTGTCATAAAAAATCCTTTTAGATTGGTAGTCCTTACCCTGTTTGATGGTACATTGCAGCATTTTAAGAGTAGAGTTTTGGTGTAGAGTAGGATTTCTAAAATCTGGGCTTTTGGAGGTAATTATTTCCTGTGTGTTGTGAGCCAGGCTTGTTAGCAGTTGGGATAGATGTTTCACCTTCAGAGATGGTCATTCTGGGTAAGAGTGAAGGCTGTGGCGAGCTTTGCATTGCCTCAGCTGTGAACCTCCTCTGTAGGGCTGCAATAAACCAGTCATAATAAACATGTGCATTGACTCCTAAAATATGCAGAGATATCTGTAATTCTATTTTCTATATAAAGATGAAGCATTTAGCTTAGGATGAGATTAAGCTACATTTTTTCAGATGAACAAATAAATACTTCATAGAAATTAAGTTTAAAGCATTTATATACATGTCTGTGTGTTACTAGAAAATACTGCTGACACATGTAAATAAGTAACTCTGCAGTAGATATGTTTTCTGTCTTTATTAGAAATAATTGAAAAAATACTTTGATAAATACTAACAGACTAATGTTGTCAAAATAAATGTGCCTGGATCTAATTTTTAATGTTTTTTTAATGTTCTCCTTAACATTAAATATGTTAAGGAGTTAATAATTTAAAATGCTTTGTGTCCTTGAAACTTAGGCTCTGATTTAGATGATCTGTAGCCCCTTTATATCTCTCTACCTTTTCCTCCCTATGGATTAGCCATGGGGATTTAGGTTCAATTAAACTGTAAAACAACTTAATATTACTCAGTGCTTTGGAGATCTTTGTTTTATGAGATCAGAAGTGATAGCTAATTGATTATCTGAAAAATGAAGAACACTTCATTCACCAAGAGTTTGGAATTGTGTGGCTATACTGATGTCTAATAAGTATTTTAATTTTTCAGTGCTTTATTCAGTAGGGTATGTTCCCCAAACAACTTACAAGACATAGGCTGTTACTTTCCTAGTTTGGTGAAGAAAATAGGCCATTGTATTCACAATTATGTCTGCATGTAATAAGTACCTAAGACAATATGCCTTTATTTTGGGAGTTTTCCTGTTTTTCGAATCTGCAGAGTTGCCACTGAGCCATAACGTTGCTGTAATTAAAGGTTATGTGAAAAGAAAAGCTAATTACTAATTAAATGACTTTTTTTTTTTAATAGTGTGCAGTGTTTTACAAGGTTCTTCTAGGCACAATGGATGTGCTTTCTTAATACAGCATTCCTGTATTATTGTCCTGCTTAACGTGATTGTCTGAAATAGACTCACAGGCTAGACAGGAGCTTCCCAGTTGCAGCATAGTTGTTTTACAAGTCTTAAAAAGTGATGGTTCCCAAATTAGACTGCAAAAAGACTTAATTCTAAGCAGGAAATGTATATTACGCATATATTGCATATTTGTTAAAAGCTACCAAGTTTCTTAATTCCTGTTTTAGTTGCTGGATGAATTGTTGCATTTAATTTATAGAGATGAAGGCTCAGTTAAAAAAAACCAAGCTGAAACAATTCCTGATTCACATGTACAGTTCTATGACTGTGTCTGTTGACTGTGAGCATGTGATCAAAACTGCCCTATTAGTTTCTGGCACAGAATTGAGCATGTGATCAGTGGAGTAATAGAGATGTTGCAATAGGAAAATAGCCTGTAACTTCCTTTCAGATGGGCTCTGGTGCCCTCTCGTGATATTAAATAGTGTTACTACACAGCATGTACAGGGAAGCCAGGATTGCACTGTTGTATTTACATAGTCCAGATGAGAAATACCATCATTTCAGCTGCATAACTTTTTTTTGTTCTTTAGAAGTCCATTCCTAGAGGAGAAATTATGTCAGAGCATCATTCTGCGCACTGCTTCACTGGCAGAATGTTGGGGGTTCTTTTTCCCTTTCCTTTGTTAGTACCACAGTGTTTGTCAATGGAAACTAAAAATGATAGTTACGAAACTGATTTTCCTGGCTGTAGAAAATTAAGAGGCTTTAATTTAAAAGAAAACCCAGGTTTTTTTTTAAAGGTATTGTGGGGCATAAAGTATTGATGTTTATCACAGAATTTTGAAGACTAATTATAAAATAAATACTAATTATTTCTATTTTAGGGCATAATACTATACACTGCAATAAATGTGATGCTTGATGTGTCTTGCAGAGCACTAACATCTCAGATTCTGGTACTAGAATTTGACCTTTTGAAAAAAATAACTTTACCATTAATACACTGCCAGTCCACTGTAACACTGTTGTTGCCTGGCCTTATAAATACTTGGAACCAAAAGAAGGCTTGGCTGGGGCACAGTCAGCTGGGTTTTTTATTATTTTTTTTTCCTTTTTTTTCAATTAAGTTTGTAATAGAGCACCATTCAAACAGCACATACTGCAATTTGTTTTAAATTCAAATGTAGATATTTATTCTGTTGACTTTGAAGGGGCTTTAATTACAACGTCACTTCCTACATAGGGAGACAAAATGCTTTCCTTTTCCAATTCATAGTCAATACTTTTAGGGAGTGTTTAGTTTTTTCTTTCCTTAGTTTGGTTTTAGTAGTAGAATTGGGGTTTCTATGCGGGAATTCTCTTTGAGTATTTCTGCTTGTAGTATAGTAAGAGTATCCCTCAAAAAATCATACAGCAGGTGGGAAAGATGCTTTGGATTATTTTTATGATAATTGCTGCCTGTTGTAAAGTGGAGGGGAGAGGCCTGCTGAAGGAGTTCAGAGTGACACGAACTGCTCAGAGAGCAGGGTGTGAGGAGAAATGCACAGGACTGTAGAGTGACAGGAACTGTAGGTGCAATCACTAGCAAACAGGAGTATGACCTAGACACAGGAAGGCAATTCAATTCTTAGAAAGTAAGGAAGGATGAAGTGAGAATGATTTGAGTGTTTGTGCAGCAAGGAAAGGACTTCATGTTTCTAAAAGGAGCTTCAGTTTGATATATCTGTGGTTGATTGGTAATTAAGTAGAGATTCTTAGTTACCTGGTTTGAAATTTGACATATTTAGTGCTGAGAAGAGGTACCAGATTAAAAACTTGGGATGCTGAAGTCATCAAGTAACCTGCAGGACAGGTACAGCTTCACAAGAGGCACTACATGTGCTTCCCCAAAAATTCCCTTAACATGCTGTAAACTGGAAAGGTATCTCAGTAGGGACTGAAGGGTAGTTCAGATTTCATGGTCTATTTTGACACAATTGGCTAACTTCAAGACTACTAACAAGGGTATAAGCCAGTATGACTTGTGAAGTGGAAATCTGCCCACTAAGCTTAAGGCCCACCCAGTTCTAAAGTTTCTCTAAGGCTGAGTGGGTGCTCACTTTACCTGCCTTGATGTATTCTTCTAATGACATTTCTTTTCCTGGTGCCCTTCAGATAAAATAAAAATGAGGAGGAGAATGGTTTTATTTATTGCAAGATAAAGCTATCTAACCCCTCCAGACATAATGAGGTAAATAAAAATAACAAGACAACACCATTGTTTTCTTTGGCTCCAGGGTGTATCCGTAGTTTTAGTTTCACTTGCTGTTTTTGCTGTTGCTTATTTTCCTCATGGCTTTTACTGACAGAGCTGCTTCCTTGTAGGAGGACTGACAAATGGTAGTGGTCGCTATATTTCTGCAGCCCCCGGCGCCGAAGCCAAGTATCGCAGTGCGGCGAGCACCTCCAGTCTCTTTAGCTCCACCAGCCAGCTCTTCCCTCCCTCGCGCCTCCGCTACAGCAGGTCTGACATTATGCCTTCTGGACGCAGCCGATTGCTGGAAGATTTCAGAAACAATCGTTTCCCCAATCTTCAGCTAAGGGACCTTGTTGGACATATTGTTGAATTTTCCCAAGACCAGCATGGTTCTAGGTAATTATTATAGGAATAGTTAATAATATTTTACTGCTTTGATACTGTTTTATGAACATCAAACTTTTGAATGAGGTGTTTGTCATCGTAATTCAAAGCATTTTAATTGGAACACACATTCTTAGGCTGACCTTCTCTAAGAAATTTCATTATAAAAGTAGTATTAATTTAGCTGCCTATAGAAGTTCTTAGTGTAGAAATAGCTTATAACTAGACTTGTAAACTCTAGTATTAAGGTATCAAAAAGGCGTTGATTAAGAAAACAAAGTATGTGGCATCTGGAATGTAAAACTATTTTTTTTTAGTACATCATCAGGTACTTAGTTACTGTTATTCTTTTCATCTTTAATGCTTTTCAAATGAAAGTTTTCAACTCTTAATTTTACTAAAATGTATCCTTTTATATGCAGAGGCACTACTTTCATTTTAATAAATTTTATAAATGTTGACTGCTTTCTTTAGAATATTGAGGTGTCTCATTGAAACAGTGTTTGAGAGGTTTTCCTGTTGTTAATGCAAAGCATAATGTACCTTTTTCTGCACTTAGATTTATACAGCAAAAGCTGGAGCGAGCTACTCCAGCTGAGCGCCAGATGGTATTTAATGAGATCCTGCAAGCAGCCTATCAGTTGATGACTGATGTGTTTGGAAACTATGTAATACAGAAGTTCTTTGAGGTAAGCATAGCACTGTGTGTCTGGATGGACATGCAAGTGAAGTGCTGTAAATCTGGTTAAATTTAACTGGTCTTTTTCCTTAACACCATAGCAGAATTCTACATGACTTCCACAGAACCCAAGTGTGTAACTCTGCATAGGTGTTTTCTGTTCTGTATCCAGTGTTTTTTGCCGTAATGGACATGTTTCTGCTTATGCTGGTGGTGCATGTGAGCACTAGTGAATGCACAGGCTGCACATTGAGGCTTCACAAACCTCTGAGCATAACTTAGAGAGACTTTCAACAGATGATAGGGAGCATAAATATTTGAAAGATGCTTTTTATTGGTTACTGCATCATGGTACAGAATGGGTCTGGAAAATGCACTTGCGCTCAAACAGCTGTGTGGACTTCATCTGGTGCTATGTATGAGGAAACTCCCATAAAATGTATTGAGGCAGAAGAATTTTGAGTAAGGGGTATCATAAGATACATCCAATATTACTACAACTAGTATTTAAAACAGATTTCTTCTCTCTTAAAAACTGTGTAGTTAAAAAAAAAGGCTTTATCAAAGAATTACAAGATCTGGCTGCAGAGAGAAGAAAAAAATACCTGTGTCATCTGGTAACTAGGTATCTAGTATAGTGTACTTTAAATCAAGGCTATATCAAACTGGTGGGGAAAGGGTGACACTAGAAAATGTCTAGTAAGAAATAAGATACTTGCTGTAAAGAAGATGTAATTTTTAATAATCTATAAAACAATGTGCTCACTTTTTTACTTCTTAAATTAACCAATCAAAATATCTTCTGTTAAGTGTCACTGACCTATGATATATAAGATCTTGATTTTGCTTAAGGGTCATAATTGGCTATTTTTTCCATAATGTTAAGTTGGATGAATACACAGTTAAATGTTGTTAGTTGGATGTTTTCATCTTAGTTCTGCAGGACACTTCTCAAGAAAAAAAAGTGCACATGGCCTTACATGTAATAGGGACCTCAGTTTACTGTATAGGTAGGCAGATGAAATTGTTGGTCAGACTTTCTTCAGAGCTGACTGCAGGTGTGGAGTTGGACAATTCTCAGCAATGCTGCAGGAATATTCCTGTGCCACCAGCTGATTGTCCAGGTGGTCACTTCTGTGTCCTCTCTTACATGATGTGAGATATACTGTACAAGTTTTGAGATAGAAAATCTGGTTCGGATTCGTACATAATAGTGACCTGTGATCATTTTGCCGGTATAATTTATTTGAAAAAATGGTTTATTGCACTTAAGTATTCCTACAGACAGACAAATATAAACTATATTGATTTCTTCTATTGTCTTTCAAGGTCATGCCTTTGATAGCAGGTATGTGAACTGGTTGTGGAATATTACAAAATGTTGAATTTAGAAAAGAAAAGCTTCTGGTAAATATCCCCACCAAAATACAAAGTGAAAAATGATTCAAATATTACAGTCAAGATATATTACAAATATCTTGAAAATGCTTACTCTGGCATGTAAATTTCAGCATGCTGCAATATATCTTGATTTGTTAACAGCATATTTATTTTCTTTTAGTTTGGAAGCCTGGATCAAAAGTTAGCCCTAGCAACACGCATCCGTGGTCATGTTCTGCCATTGGCCCTCCAGATGTATGGCTGTCGTGTTATCCAGAAAGCACTTGAGTCAATCTCACCTGACCAGCAGGTAATTGTAAGTTAGAGCAATGCTTTTTAAATTTTATTTATTTATTTTTATTGTATCCCTCTTTTTACTTGATTAAATTGTTGATTATTCCCTTCATCGTGGAAAATCCTAGGGGCTAAAACAGTTGTTTAAATGAAAGTACTGAGGTACATGGTTAACACCAGTGAATATGAGGGTTGGAGTCAGGATAAAATGAAGTTTTTCCCCATTTAAGGTGGGGGAATGCCATCATAAAGACAAGGATAATCTTTGTTTTTCCAGAATGAAATGGTGAAAGAGCTGGATGGCCATGTTCTGAAATGCGTGAAGGATCAAAATGGAAACCACGTCGTACAAAAATGCATTGAGTGTGTTCAGCCTCAGTCACTCCAGTTCATCATTGATGCATTCAAAGGACAGGTAGTGTCAGTGGTTTATTTCCCCTTTGCAGGTTGCTTAGATTTCACAGAAGATGATTTGCAGGTCTTTGTCCATCATTAGCACGTACAAGATAGTGTTTGCCACTTTGCGCTCAGCTTATTTTAAGTAGAATGAAAAAGGGGATGATGACAAGGAAAAGACAACTGTTGGAGAGACAGTTAACATGCTGTAAAAAAAGATGAATTTGTTGGAGAGGAGGCTCTAGAAAGACATGTTTGGATGTATTATAAATAATAATAAATATCTATGTAATATAAAAACATACAACAGACTTTGCATGCCCAGGCTTTGTGTTTGTGTTTTGTGATAACACCATTTCACATTTCCTTCACAACTCTTGGCAGGGCCATTTTTGATATAATAATAACATAGGTGCTCTCTAGTATATATTTTTCATTAAAAATTGCATTTTCTCCTGTTGTTTGTGTTGCACGTGTGTCTTTCAGTGTTTCCCAATGAATGTCAGTCCTTAAGGAACTGTAGTGATGAAATTCACTAGTCTGTTCCCTACATATGGACTAGTGTGAAGTGAAGGGGGTGTGGTATTTGTTTACTTCAGATTGGAGTTTTTGTTTTGTTTCCAAAAAAACATTATTACTCTAAGATTGATTCTGTGCTGCAGGCTAGTGAATGTGCTGCAGCTAAATAACATTTTAATCCTCTGAGACAAGTGTATACTTTTATGGTCTTGAGAAGAATTGTAAAAATCTTACTAACTTGGCTATATAACTAAATTTTACTTTAATGGTTGGCCAAATGTATTTCCTAATAAAATCTACAATATCTTTCTCATTTTACAGAACAGCAATACCTGAATTGTTATCCATAGTACTAAATTGCATACCAAAGCTTCTAGAGTTCAGTATGAGGTACATGAGATGCACTATTTAATCTGTAAATAGAGCCCCTTGACTAAAGCATGACTTTTTTTATTTACTGAACATTCATCCTAAGCACCAAGTAATTATATATAGAAAATAGTAGCTAACATGAAATGGCAAATGGAAAATGACACACTTATTTGGTATTACTTGCCATTTTCTCCTTCTCATTTGAGTTGGTGCCTAATCATACAAGATTCTGTGTTTGGTCCTGATCAACACGGAAATTTTTGGAATTAATCCCCAAATCAAAAATGTAGCTTCAGGAGAGGCAAGCAGAAGGAATAAGCAAGAGTTGGCTGTATGTTTTGAGTAGTTATTTACAAACTTTGTATCTGTAACTGGGAGCTTATTGTATATGCTAGAACATGAAATTGGTGAAAGTCAGCCACTGTTACTGAATTCCTTTTCATAAGTGTGAAAGTCTTAAAATTTGAATATAAAATAAAAAGGAAAGCTGGGAAGTTGAAAGCGTTTAATTAAGGGTCATACTTCCAGGCTTTCCTTTGCAGCTATGTAGGCTAGAAACATTGTAATGAACACTTGGGTTCTTAGTTGTACATTTTCTGGAGTCCTTGACACACAAAATCCTGCTTTTTCATCTTTTTCTCACCTTTGCTGGAAATGGAATTCTGGTCATGGCAGGCAAAACTTTTTTTAATAGTAGTTGGTATGTTCAGTTCCACTTTGAATGCAGCAATATTGCAATAGGTGTGAGCTTCAGTTGGTTTAACTTCAGTTTGCAATCCTGTTTTCAAGGTATTTGTGCTTTCAACTCATCCATATGGTTGTAGAGTAATTCAGCGTATTCTGGAGCACTGCACTGCTGAGCAGACTTTGCCAATCTTAGAAGAACTGCATCAACACACAGAACAGCTAGTGCAGGTTAGTGCATGTATGCTCATTTTTTATGCGCTTTAGAGGTTTTTGTTGTTACCATAATTTATTCCGTATCCTAGTTTAAACACATTTGCCTCTTTTTAGTTTTGTAGACAGTGATTCTTTGTTTTTCTTTCCTTCCATAGTTTTAATGAAAATGAATTTGGAAGTTGGGAGGCAAAGCAGATACAAGAAGCATTTTTCTTACACTTTTGACTGTAGCTTGGTGTTCAGGGGACTATAACAGCTGTTAAAAAAGTACGATCTTAAATTTGAGGACTTCTTTCTTTAAGAGGATAAAAGATACTCTAGCAAAGCACTGGTTTTGCAGATTATTTACATTTTTCATGTAAAATTCGTGGTCCATTAAGTAATTCTTGATAAAGTATTTCTTGCATCACTTTGCTTCTGTAATGTTGACAATGTTGTATTTTCCTTATATCCATGCAAATAGTTATTTCATACTTTATGCTCATGTACAAAAGCAGTCTGTATTTATTACTTGGTATGAACACAAAAGAAAATTGAAGTAATCTTATTTTCAGGATCAATATGGAAATTATGTTATTCAACATGTACTGGAGCATGGTCGTCCTGAAGACAAAAGCAAAATCGTTTCAGAAATAAGAGGAAAAGTTCTAGCTCTGAGTCAGCACAAATTTGCCAGGTATGGCACAACTTTTATATACTAAAGATTCATAAGCCTTGTAAAGTTGTAATACTGGATTTATTTCTTGTGTTATAAAAGGGGTACAATAATTTTTTTTTCTTGTTTATCTTACCTCCTGAAATTCCATATTTTTGTAGAGATGAATGATAGTGATATTTTATACTAGGTTTGGGGAGGGGAAGACGTAAGTGTTCTGTAGCAAAACAAAGGAGGTTCTGTGGGTTTATGGGATGACTTTTGTTCACTTTGTGCAAGTGCAGGGACCAGGTTCCAAGTTTTTATGTGAAGATGCCCAGAGCCAGGTGAAAAGCTCTGCTGGAACTTGAGTGATGTGCTGATGACAATAAGCTGGGACTTGCTGACTCTCAATCCAGCCTAGCAATTTGCAAGTATAACAAGGCTAGCTTTAAAACGTGGTAGTTCAGTCTGACAAAGATTTTCTGCCTTAGAGAGTCTGAAAGACTGCTGTAGGAGGCATGAACTATTCTGTATTTGAACCTAAAACTCCTCCTTTCATGCTTTTTACTGAAATATGGATTATGTGCCTTCTGCGAAGGAAAAATGCACCTCCAAGTTCATTCTAGGTAATTTTGTGAGACTAGTCATCAAAATGAAGTAGAAATGCACTGACGTTATGGGGGCATTAGTTTTAAAAGTTGCTAGCAAACTAGTTTATTTGAATTTTGTTTTTCTTTGTCTGAATGGAACTCTTCATAACCCTCTAACTTGCTTAATTTCCAAAGCACAAATTTAGGAATGGGATCATTTTGCTATGTTACAAGCTTTGATGGCCTTTCCAGCTTCTGAAATAAACTGGAAGGTCAGAGACTTGCTCTACAAAATAATATTGATGGAATCGCTGATGTAGGCATGCTCCTGAAAAGTGCATTTATTCAAAATCTTCATATCTGGCATTCTCTGTTGTGTCTTTAAAGAGCCCACAACCAAAATAGATGTGCTAGAACACATCTGCAGCCTGAAGTCCAGTATACCTATGTAGGTTCAGTGGAAAAGTCTCTCCTACAAAATAATCAGAATATAACCTTTTCACATGGGTGAAATCATATGGATATATAATCCTGTAACTTCCTCTGTCATTAGACTGGAGATTTGGAAATGAGGAATTGATAGTTTGCAATATGCTGTTTACTGGCATGAAGAACTGATAAACTTCCAGACAAAATGGTAACTGTTACCTGAAAGAATATTACACCTCCAGTCCCATCATGGAGCTGCCTTGTTTTTCAGCAACGTGGTAGAAAAGTGCGTGACTCACGCGTCGCGCGCGGAGCGAGCCCTGCTGATCGACGAGGTGTGCTGCCAGAACGACGGCCCTCACAGTGCCTTATACACCATGATGAAGGACCAGTACGCCAACTACGTCGTGCAGAAGATGATCGACATGGCCGAGCCCGCCCAGAGGAAGATCATAATGCACAAGGTATGTGTGTGCATTCTTGAAGTGATTCCAAAATATGTCTGTGTGAGCTGCTCTGCCAGAGCACCTTTCCCTGCAGATGTAAAACTCAACGCTTCTGTCATCTAGAACTTGATCTATAACCATGACATTCAGCAGAGCTTGGTAAAGAAGAAAACATTCAGCTTTCTGAGCACTGAGCTGAAAAAAGAAAGTTTCAGTAGTTGGATTTCATCTCCTGTCTTTGTGCCAGCTTTTATGTGAAAATACTTTTAACAGGAAAATGTAGTCTCTGTCATCACTATTAATAGAACTGAAAAATTATGGGTTTCTCTTTTTATTTCCTGGTTGTGGGTATAAATCCACTCTGCAGTTCCCCCAAAAGAGATTCCCATACTTCCTAGCATACAGACACATTTCTACTTAAGAATATCCAGACATGGAGAAATGTGCTGTTGCCACAATGGCCCAAGGCTATTTAACACAGGGCCCAGGATATTCCTGCAGGAGCTCTGCTTCTCCTGGTCACCAACAGGGCTCTTCCACAAAGTACTGCCTCCCTTTTCCTGCAACAGGAACATCAGTTATTTGATGAGTCAAAATCACCAGTTTTAACATCTTTCCAGAAACTTCCAGTACTTTGAAATACAGGCTTCTGGCATCTTTTTCAAAGTGTAGTCACCTCTGCTTAAAAGTGTGGATGTTAAAAAAAACCAAACATGTTTCTTATTACAGATTCGACCCCACATCACGACTCTGCGTAAATACACCTATGGCAAACACATTCTGGCCAAGCTGGAAAAGTATTACCTGAAGAACAGTGCTGATCTGGGGCCAATTGGTGGACCACCAAATGGGATGCTGTAAAAGACAAAGAGAAATGGAAGAAAAATTGAATTGTGAATTATCAAAACCTACAACTTAACTCTAAATGTTCTGATTTTTTTAAATCTATTTATTGACTTTGTTCATCCATTTGTAAAATTTTTATTCTTGTGTATATTTTTGGGGAGTGAATTGTTAAAAAAAGAAAAAAATATCTCCAGCCCTGATCCGGAGACCTATCAGATTGGATGGCTGGCAAAGCACAGAATGCCTGTATATGATGTAATTGTATCAAAATAGCTGTCACATATTTTGTAAATTTTTACCTTGTAAAGTCACTGAAATAGTTTTTAAAGGGAAAAAGTACAGTATTCTTTTAATACACTGGCTTGCAATCTGGTAGGTCTACCCAGCATCATAGCACAACAGGTTTATAGAGTTGTATATAGAATTAATCCTTATTTTTCCCTTTTGTGTGAAGTCTTTTATACCAGATTAAAATTGATCAACTGCATAAACATTATTTAACATGTTGAAAAGTTAAGTTGTATTTTGGTGGTTCACAACATCCTATCCAAATAACAAACAGGGCACAGCAAATTAAAGTAGGGAAGAACAAAATTATGGAAACTTTAAAAGACTAGTTTTTGGCACTTGCTGTGGATACAGGTTTTTTAAATCATGCCCTAAGGTTTTCTCTAGCGATGTATTAAAAATAAAGTGCTGTATATACTTATATATTTAATTGTTGTACAAGGTAGAGGGATTAAAATGATGGTGGTACTTCCATTCAGCAAAGTACTCTGTTGGAAAAGGAGTGAACCCTGTATTAACTTTACAGTCAGTTTTACAATGCAGGAAGAGTAGAGATATGTATTTTTTTATTTTGCATATAGAATTGTAAGGATTTGAAAGTGTTGAGCATTTATTTTGCTTTCTCACTGTAGATGCGAAAAATAGGTAATGATAAAGAGAAGGGGCCACTGAAATGTAAACTCGATAGCTCAACATTTAAGCATGATTGATTAAATATTCAGATAGCTTTTTGCTTCCTATAAATATATGCATTGTATACGTGTAGTTAATAGGTGTAAGTTTACAGTTTGAAAACAAATCTCTCGTTTCGATGTTTATTACAAAGCCTTGCTAATTTAGTAGTGATGCTTACCTTGGTTGTACAGATGTACATTTGTAAACCTTCATGCTGTAAATGTAATTTGTTTTACTCCTTTTTTGGGACAAAAATTTGCATTTTAGTGTATATTCATATCCCCATTCCCTCCTTTCCCCCTGGCATATAGTGTTGTATAATGTAAATTTATTTCAGCAAATCAAGAGTGATTTTTTTAAAATTCTATCTTTATATGGTTTCAAAAATATGAACCGGCTTTCTTTTTATCTATTGTGAGAAACATTATGTTTTGTTTATAACATAGCTGTTGAATCTGTTCATATGGACACTTTGGGAAATCAATCTGTTCAAATTTTAAATCAGGATAAATAAGCATAGTAAAAAGTGGACTGAAATATTTGGTTATCACAGAAACCAATGCTTCTTCCATCTTAATAAATGTGGCATGAATTTTTTGTACAGAAGAGTACTGTATTTTTGAATAGCCTTCTCGCAGCGTAAAGCAAATATGTATGATACTGTCGATTTTTTTCTCTGGACATATGACATTGTAACAGTAACATAAAGATGATGTACATATACAAGCGGCCTTATGTACATTTCCCAATGATCTTTTTAAGGCAGAATTGTGACCATATGTGTATAATTAAAATCCTTTTTAATCCTTTGCCTATGGAAATATTTTGGAAAAAGCTTACTTTGTATATTCAGTTTCTGAAAGATAAAGAAAGTGCTTTGTATGTTGTTGAAGTAAGTATTTTGTGTAAAATGTTCATTTGGATGGCTTGACCTAAAGTTTTGATCAACATGGTAGTTTGGAAACAACGTCTTGAGCATTGGTCAAATAAAAGGCTGTTTTGGTAGGGGTGTGATCATGAGAAAGAAAATAGTAGCGGTATAAACTTGTATGAGGAATTCTGTCATGTTACTGTTGATACCAGGGTTACATAACTGTTACTAAAGCAGACGTCTGAGGTGCTGCGTTTCTAATGGTAGTGGTAACTCCTTAATAGGCAAATGGGAAAGTTTCTTCTGGACTACTTCCAGTGCCTGCATGAAGTGAAGTAGTAGGCCTCATTATTTTGAGTAAGCACAATTCTAATTGCCAAGTAGTTTTTGCATGGCAGTTCACAAAATTCCTCCCCAGAGGTACCAGCCCTGTCACTGGAGCCAGAGCTTTCCCCTAGTCACCCAAAGGATGACTTCTGAGCCACTTCCTTGGATGCATCAATTCTCCTCAGTGACTATCTTTACCTTTACCCTGTGTATATGTGCTGTGTGTTATAATCCACATAGAAGTCTTTTCTTTGACACCTAAGACAGTACGTCAGGCTTTCGGGGATGTCCAGGCAGAAACTCTTCATGTCCCTGTACTTTGTCCCTGCAGCACTCATGCCATGGTTGAATTTAAACAGTCCTGTAAATGTCATCCTTGGTGCTTTCAATATCTTGAGTATAATCTTCCACTTGCTCTCCTGAGGTCATTTGTGCACAAATTCTATCCAGGAACATGAAAATCACTGGATTTCCTTTCAACTATTCTAGGGTTTGGGTAGAACCACTAGACTTTTTGCTCAAGTATTGCTTTTTGATATAGATTGTTTACGGACCAGTTTGATTAGGTTTGACTCCAGGTGGCTCGTATTGAATAATGTAATGTTCACATGTATATACTGTAAAAATCAAAATGAAAATGTGTGAATAACACTGTGTGAAATATATCTGGTCTTGCGTTTTTCCTGTAGGAAACTAGCCATATTCTCAGTTATGTGACTTGCTTGTGTCTGTGGAGCTCAGCTTTGGGAAGGTGCTTGCTCACTTGTTCTGATGGGAATTGGGCAATTATTGAAAAACTCTGGATTAGATCATTACATTTTCAGAGGGCAGTTTTGAGCAGCTAAACCTTCCTGTTTTATACATCTTTACTGACGAGTAGTTAAGGCTACAACCTGGTGACAGTTTCTTCGTACATCCCTGGATCCAGGATGAGTTCTGGAGCATTTGAGAGAGTTAGCTTTCAAATGAGAGAAGAAATTGTTAGCCCTCTGTGGCATCCCTGGATCCACACTCATTTCTGTTACTGCCCAGGAGGTTTTTCAAAACACCATTTTTAGCTGAAGGTGTGAAGTGAACTGACAGCACAGGAAATGAGCCTGGTGGGAAATAACTCACCTAAGGGGCCCCCTGTGGCTAGAACAGTCATAATGCCCATCCCTCCATCACTGACTTTTCCATCAGAGCATGGAGAAAATTGAAGTTTTGGGGTCATATTGTTTAGACGTTTTAAAGTGCTGATACAAATTCAGAAACTAAATTAGTCACAGTTCTCTCTTCTCTAAGGAACATGCATTTGAAGAGATGCCTATGGCTCACCACAGCATAGTAGCACAGCAGTGGGGTTGGGCTCTGTGAGAATGTTTGATGCTCAGCATTCCAGTAACTTGGAAAGTGGGTTAACAGTGGGGTGACAACAACTCCCACCACGTCATTCGGGGAAGTAAAGATTGAGAGAATGATAAAGCATTTTAATATCTAGTAACTGGTCATTGAAACTGCAGATTGCATGTAAGTCGTGTACCTGGGGGGAAAACTCAGGGCAAACTACAGAGCAACACGTTGCCCCTGCAGTCAGGGCTGCCGCAGCACTCCGGTGCTTGTCCTGAGAGCTGCAGATCCTGCCCTCGTGGTAACACAGTTCTCTGCTGCTGCTTGAGGAAGGAAAGGGGAACACCATGAGCTGTCTGAGCTGAGCTGTCAGCCCAGGCAGGGCAGGAGTGGCTGTTGGTTAACGCAGTGGTTCACATCGTACCAAGCTGCCAATACCACCTGAAGTCATTAGTCTGTGGGCCACACCGGTGTTGTGATGAGCTACAGGCAGTGCTTTACTCAGCCCAAATGGTTTCAGATACACAGGCACTGTCTGCCCGAAGGATGCTGATTCAAGCACCTCTTGGCTTGGGAATGAGGAAGCTTGGTTCCTGTCAGGGATATATCCCTCTTGGGTCTCTCCTTGGTTCCTGATGTTGGGCTAGGGAGGTGTGGGAGAACTTAGCAAGTGCAGACCCTGCCACCCAGGAAGAGACAATCAGAGATGCTCAGTGAGCCTGGGGTGTTTGCTCTCCTGTGCAGCAGAGCAGCCCAGGCCTCCCCAACTCCATCATCAGAAGGGGTTAAAAACCAGCACTATTGTCACAGAGAGCCACACTTGGAAAGGATGGAAGGATGTCCATCCATCCAGAGTTAATAGTACTCCAGAGCCCATCTTCCCTGAGCTGGTGCAGGAAAGGAGGTAACTGCTTTATCCAGGGAAATGAACCAGATCCCAACATCACACGTTAAGTGTCAGAACACAGAGGCTGTGGGGTGGGGGAGCGGCCACCCTGCATGGAGGCAGGGAGGGGTGGGGCAGACCAAGCTTAGGGATTTAACTGAGCTGCTGGTGCTCCTCAGTGAGGTGGTGCACGAGCGTTTCCGCTGTTGGACGGAGCCTGCTCCCTCTGCAGGCTCTCTTCTGTGGTAAGGGAACTTGCCCAGCTAACGAGATGCTTGAATTAGTTTCCATTACCAGCCTCAGGGTTTTGAACCCACCTCCCTCACTTCACAGGCATTTTCCTAACCGCAAGGAGCTGGGCGGGTTTACTTTCTACCATTCATTGCATCACAAAGAGCGCAAGATGGAGCATGACTCCTAAAGCACGCAGGTGGGAGTTGGTAGGTTCTGCACCTGAGATCCTTGTCTCCACCTCGATTCTCCCAGACTCACTTAATGCAAAATATATCTTGCATTCCCCCATCGTTATCAGACTGGAAACTTTCCAGAGGCTTTATAAAAAGCAGCTGAAATGCAGGAAGACCTATTCTGAAGACCCTCTTCCTTTCATTAATAAGAACAAACATTGGAATAAAACGTTCACCTTTTCACCAGCATCAGTACTCTGGGCACAGGAGGCCGTCTGGCTCTTCCTCTTCTGCTTGCACAGTGCCTACCCAAGCCTAAACTCCCCAGATCTGCAAACAAGAGCCAGGGCACATTGCAGGTGTACAGCTGGTATACGAGACCATCAGACAGGGAGAAACCCCTTGCATAGCTGAGCCCTAATGAGCTTCGTTTGAGCTTCAGACCTGCCTGGAGGGTTCAGATTTCCTGGCAGCCACACAGCACCACAGCCCTTCCTCAGCCTGGCTGCTGGATCTTTTCCCAGCCCAGCCTCGGGGAGCGAGGCAGCCCTTCCCCAGCACAGCAGTGCTCAGGAGGTGGAGGCTGTGGGGAAGGCTGCCTGCTTGTCTGCTGATCACAGGACAGGTTCACACGCTTCAGTTTCACAAACACTCAGTCTGAGGACTGGATCCAGATCGTACCCACAGCAGCACAGAGCTGCCCCGTACCTGACTGCTGCAGAGGAATGTCACTGCTGGGGACTGGGGAGGAATTGGCCAAGCCTGCTGAGGTCCCTCTCCTTACAGGTGATGTTGGCTGTGCCTTCTCAGGCTGCAAGGCCACTGTCTGCTCCTGTCAAAGGGCTTTCCTCAGTGTTGGGGAACCAGACAGCTGCAGGTGTCAGGTCCCAAAGTTAAGACCCCCAAAGATATACAACTGCTTACTGAGGGCTAATGGAAACTAGTAAGGGAGTGTTATGGCAAGGGAACACACACGTGTGGTGGCAGAAACACATAGGTGGTGGCAGAAAGCACTAGCCAGCCTGGCTAGCAAGGGAGATGATGACAGCACATTTCACAGCTATATTCTCTTCTCCCAAACACAGAGATTCTATTCCTTGTCTAAACTGGAGGAGCAAAAAATACAAGTTCCCTGGTGGGAATGAAGACCTATTTCTTCCCCTGTATAATTCTTATCTCCCTTTCTCTAAGAGAGCTAATATACAGCATCAGAAAGTATTTCCATTGCTCCCTGCACAGGATCAGTTCAGGAGAGGTTTTGGGAGGCCATCTGTTCATACAGGCTGGAGCTTGGAGAAGGATTCAGCCCCGTTGCCTGGGCTCAGGTTTGGTGGGTCTGCCTAGATGCTGTTCCTTGCTCCATCGCTGTGTGTGAACTGGATCCAGGGGCTGGTACAACAATCAGAGCAATTTCTCAATAAACAAGAATCAGAGGGCTGAAGCTGGGCTGAGGAGCTGAGGATGGGCAAACTCCGTGAAAATCACAGAGTCAATTCCAGCCCCTTGCATGGAGAGATGGGATGAGTGAAGCAGAGTTCAACCCTATCAGAGATCCAAGCTATACACTGATCTCTTTCAAGTGGGCCATTTGGGTCTTAAAAAGCCTTTTTGTATGAAAACTCACTATCTTAAGTACTCCAAAATTCACATGATGTCTCCTGTTTCCTTGAAGCATCATGTGTCTCATGAGAACTGAGGGTTTGATTATTCATCTCAGTTTGGGAGTCATACAAGTTCACATCCTGCTGGGAAAGGGTCTATTATGCAGCCTTACCCCATGTGCCACCCCCTTCCACGTGCAGGGAACCAAAAGTCCAGAGGCCTGATCAGAGTGTTCAAGGTGACCCGCCCCACATTTCTGTGAAGTGTGAAGTGCTGCATGGCCCCCAGTGGCCCCTTGGAAGAGGGATACCCCCACAAAGGCCATGCAGCTACACCCACCAGTGAGGCTATGGGGGAAACACCATCTCAGTTTAAAACCACTTCTGTTTAAATGTGGACACTTCCAGGCAGGCTCATACACTGGGAACAGATCTTGTTGCATACTTAGGGATCTGGTGCCATTGGAGGGACCCTTGAGCATCCAGGACACCTGGGCAGGGCAAGGNAGCACCTATATCCACACAAACTACTGTAACCATAGTGCAATAAACAACTATAAGGACCTTTTGGATTACAAATAATGGGAGAAGGAGAGAGGAAGGCAGAAGGAGCACCTTGAAAACCAAATGGTGTTTTTAAAAAATACATAACATAGTAATAATAGTAAAAATATGTTTTATGCATTGCAAAACCTTCATTCCAGGCCTCCCTGTGAAGTATAGTTAATTTCACAGTCACCTAAAAAGAAATCAAACGGAAAAAAAAAGGAAACAAAAGAGCATAAAATATTAAGTAATTAAAATATTTGTGTTCACACTGCCAAAGTGGAGCAGGCACACATGCCACGCTAAGCTTAAACCTATGGTAAACCCACAACTTTCTCTTCCCCACAGACATGTAGGTCAGCAGTGCAGGAACCCCCCACTGTCCAAGCAGGGTTACAGCCCTTGCTCCCCTTCTTCTCTCCAGCTCCTCATCCATGTATGTGCCCTCCTGTGCCCTTGCCCTCCTCCCTCTGGCCCTGTGCCTGCCTCCCCCCGGGGCAGATGCTCCTGTGGAGGTGGTTCACCACCAGGAAGGTGCTGACACTGGAGCACAGCTTGGTCTCTGCTTCAGCCCCACCCCTGCAGCACCCCTGCAGCACACCTGTGCCACCCCTGCAGCACCCCTGCAGCGCACAGCACCAACCCACCCGGGGCAGGGGCATCCCCACTCCCAGGAGCTGGGGAAAGGCGTTCTCCTGATGAATGCCTGAGAAGGGCCAGGGTGAGGGGTGAGGCAGGATGGGTGGGATCGTGGGTGAATCAATGCTCTGACAGCCAGGGCTGGGAGGCACTTGCAGTGCCTGCAGGGTTCGGCCAGGAGTGACTGCACTGAGCCCTCAATGTCTGCAGAAGGGGGTGAGTGGCCTTGAAATGCTAAATGAAGGATGATAATTACAGCAAGATGCATCCGTTTGGTTAATCANCCCTTGAGCATCCAGGACACCTGGGCAGGGCAAGGAAACATTTCCCTAGGAGCTCGCCTCAGCCAAACCTTCTATTCCAGCAGAATGTCTTAGATGGCACTGAACACCTTAACAGACACAGTGGGTCTCTTCAGTTAACAGGTAGCAGAAAGCAACGTTTTATAAATCAATGGTTAAAAGGGGGAGGAAGGGAAAGGAGGGAGGGAAGAGAAGGCTGGACTAGGCCCAAAGGGTTTGTTGGGGGTGGGAGTGAGAACAACTTTATACTGAAGAATGGGATGGGATGGGATGGGATGGGATGGGATGAAATAAAGCACCTATATCCACACAAACTACTGTAACCATAGTGCAATAAACAACTATAAGGACCTTTTGGATTACAAATAATGGGAGAAGGAGAGAGGAAGGCAGAAGGAGCACCTTGAAAACCAAATGGTGTTTTTAAAAAATACATAACATAGTAATAATAGTAAAAATATGTTTTATGCATTGCAAAACCTTCATTCCAGGCCTCCCTGTGAAGTATAGTTAATTTCACAGTCACCTAAAAAGAAATCAAACGGAAAAAAAAAGGAAACAAAAGAGCATAAAATATTAAGTAATTAAAATATTTGTGTTCACACTGCCAAAGTGGAGCAGGCACACATGCCACGCTAAGCTTAAACCTATGGTAAACCCACAACTTTCTCTTCCCCACAGACATGTAGGTCAGCAGTGCAGGAACCCCCCACTGTCCAAGCAGGGTTACAGCCCTTGCTCCCCTTCTTCTCTCCAGCTCCTCATCCATGTATGTGCCCTCCTGTGCCCTTGCCCTCCTCCCTCTGGCCCTGTGCCTGCCTCCCCCCGGGGCAGATGCTCCTGTGGAGGTGGTTCACCACCAGGAAGGTGCTGACACTGGAGCACAGCTTGGTCTCTGCTTCAGCCCCACCCCTGCAGCACCCCTGCAGCACACCTGTGCCACCCCTGCAGCACCCCTGCAGCGCACAGCACCAACCCACCCGGGGCAGGGGCATCCCCACTCCCAGGAGCTGGGGAAAGGCGTTCTCCTGATGAATGCCTGAGAAGGGCCAGGGTGAGGGGTGAGACAGGATGGGTGGGATCGTGGGTGAATCAATGCTCTGACAGCCAGGGCTGGGAGGCACTTGCAGTGCCTGCAGGGTTCGGCCAGGAGTGACTGCACTGAGCCCTCAATGTCTGCAGAAGGGGGTGAGTGGCCTTGAAATGCTAAATGAAGGATGATAATTACAGCAAGATGCATCCGTTTGGTTAATCAGGAAGAAAATCTGTACATTATATCGTATCAATTTCACAGCACAGTCACGACTGGTAGCAAGAGGAAACGGTAAAACCTGTGGCTGATCCCAGAGCCATCATTCCTCAAAGACCCTCAGCCAGTCTCGGGTCCAGATCACCTCAGCTTGATGAATACATAAAAACCCCCATATTTTTACAATGTTGCAAATGCCTGTTCTAAGCAGCTGTTACTGAAATGGAACTAAAATCTCTGGTGCAGCCTAGCCCTGCTCTCACAATTGCTCTGCTGCAGCATCTGCTTCTCCCAAGACCAGCTTTTTTGCATACGTAGGAGTATTAAACCTGCTTTGGCAGAATTCCTGGAGTTAGACGTGCTTACTCAAATTCTCCATGTAGCAGAAACACCTAACTCAAGACACTCGGCTGTTTAAAGCTGACAGTTTTGAAACTTATAGTTAACATGTTTCACGTGGACCGAACACTTCTGTATTTTGGTTAAAGCACTTCCATTTTCTCCTTCATTTGGAACTTCTTAATCAGCAGTACAACTCTAGTTTGTGTAAACACTGCTAGCTGACTTCAAGGGTATGTTGTATGTCAGATACGGTCAGAGAGGAACAGGGACCACATTCCACAAGGAAAACTTTTATTAAAGTTTTGTGCAAGTTATCCAGGCATAACCCATCATAAGATAAAGCATAAACCTCTATCACAAATCAGGACAATAAAGGAATACAGAGAAAATACAGGATGCCTTTGACAAGAGATTATACCTCATTCAGTCCAGAATCTCCATCTCTCCCAGGCAAATAATGTGTCTCTGTGACACTGCTAGAGCCAGCTGTAGGATTAAAAATACACATATTTTATTGCTACACCACTTATTGAGGTACTATAAAGGCAGCAAGTATCACAGTTCCTATTTTGCAGCGTGCCAGGCAGCTGTGCAGGGTCATGGTCAGAGGGCTTGCAACTCAGGCAATCTGCAAAACTTCTCAGCACTTCCCCACTGAACGCACTGAAGAAAGCTGCTGCCCCCAGGGGGACCACAGGATCCATGGAAACCTCCCCTGGAGGAGCAGGGCAAGGCAGCAGGTACCAAGCAGGGAGTGCTGTGGAAACAGGGTAGCTCTGTCCTCCCTGCTGCTTGCCCTTTCTCCAAAGCTCCCAGCACTCACCTGCCTGTATGTTCCTGGGAGTCATGATACCCTTCTCTCCATGCTCATTTTCATGCCAGGGCAAATCCCATTCTGCGCTCAAATTATTTGGGGTCACGGAGGTCGAGGGATCACGCACTGCAAGCCAGCATGAGTCACTGTGACTGAGCTGCCCTGAGCTGCCCACGGGGTACGTGCATCACAGAAAGGCAGCAGAGCACCTCCCTGGGCAAGGGAAGGAACAACAAAAAAAGTGGTTATTCAGGTGAGTGCTTTCAGAAAAACCTGACTAGTCCACAAGCTCTGAAAGTGGTGGGCCAAAATTGTTGAACAGTGAAAGCAGCATCCAGTACTACAGGAAAAGGCCTCATTAAGAGAGAGCGAGTCGGTCTTTTCTTGTGGGCAGCACCCGAGTAACTTCAGGCTAATGGGAAACCCCTCTGTAGGTTTTCGTGCACCAGCCCCCAAAATCCAGCTCTGAGGCTCTCTGTAATGAGCATGCAGGATCCTACCAGGCCCTCACATGCAGCATCAAAGTAATGCAGCTCCTTTTATTACAGCTGTTTAGGAAAACTATCACAAAAGTGGCACGCCACTGCCAGCTGAGCTTTTGCCAAAGGAAGCTCTGCTTAATTAGGTCAAGAATTATTTGGTTAGTGGCACAGACATATTTATATACAGTTTTCAGTGTTCACACAGAAATTCTCACTAGCAGAACACAGGAAAAGGGGATAGAGGAAAAAAGAAAAAGGTCACCAAACTCTTGGGAGAGGCAGCCAAGTTGATTCAGTTAGCAACTATAAAGCCAACACTACAGCTACTCTGACACTTGAACCATTACACTTTGCATTGTTTAAGTGGAAAAAACCCCAACCTCCGATTGTTTACAAGAAGGCTTATTCTTGTCCAAGTAAGCAAGGCCATCTTTTCCATCAGAGCATCACACTGGGGAGAAGAAAGGAGCTCAGAGCAGACACTGCCTCAGGCTAACTTCACATTCCACACCTTAGGGTGGGCCACAGGGGAGTCTCCTTTGGTCTCACTTCCTGGGAGTGAAAGCCAGGAGGCAGATGGAGTTACTCAGAGATGTCTGACTCACTGCAAAGGTGGCCGGACAGAACAAGCAAAATCAGATATCACTGTGCAAGCAAACTGGGTGCATTCAGGTGATGCTGCTGCAAGTCACAGCTGCATGTGAAAGGGTCAAAATCAATTATTTCTACATCAGTGCAAAAGGACATCCAAACCACACCGCACAGGATTTGCCAAGGCATGCAAGGAGCTAGGAAAAGTGTATTTGGTGCCACCAACCTGAACAAAGAGAAATCGCCTGGTGAATAGGGGAGTCCTGTGTCTGGGGACCCAGATGAGTAGCACAATGGCTGGATGCCAAATGTTGCACGCTGGCAGACAAGCTCTTGGTAATCTGAGGCTGAAGGTCCAGCTTGCTTCCTCTTCAGACTTGTTCTTAATGCTTATATTGGTTTAATGAGTGGACAGGTTGCTCCTTTGTTACTGCATGGTGGAGTTAGAAAGAGAATAATGTGGTCTGGGCCATGGATAATAGAGGCACTGGCCTGAGGAATTTGGAAGGGGAAGAAGAAAAGCTCCAGGCTAGCAGCAAATGAAACTTCGCAAATCTTCCTGGTCTACACAGTCTCCAAGCAGGCCACCAGCCACACTGTCCTAACCTACTCCTCTCAGAACAATCCCTCTTCCATCTGCAGGTTTTAGCTCACTGATCAAAGCTTCTCATTGCCAACTCACCATTCTGAGGCACCATCCATGGGAAAAACCCTGATGTAGAAGGGACTGTCAGTGACAGTACTTTGCCCTTCCCAGACACCATCCCTTTTTTGTTTTGGTGTATCTCCCGCCTCATTTCAAGAAGTTTCTAGGGCAGATTGAATCTGAATGCATTTAACTAAATATATTTAATACCCTCTTACTGCTCCATGTGTCCAGAGGCACTCTCCTTCCTCTCTGTCCTGTTCAGCAATCACCACACAAGTTCAGGGTTTCACTTAAAGCCTTGCCTACACGTTATACCTGAGAAGTGAAACACAAGAGTTGTGTGTTTCCTGTTCTTACAAATCCCCTTTAGCCAACTGAGCTACCACATAGGGGGAAAACCAGACTTTTTTCCTCTGTCACAAAAGCAACAAAAGAGAAAATGGCAATCATCACCTCGGAAGCCAACTATAACTATATATTATATATAGTTATGTATACTACCTGGAGCCAACCAGAAAGAGCACATGTGAGCAGTGAGCTGTCAACCCCAGTAGGTGGGCAGCCTGGACAATTAGAGCAATCTCAATTTGCACATACTCTAACCTCCCACTGCGTGTTAGGGAATGTATTTCTTTTCTCCATCCCAGGATGTCAGGCTGTAGCATATTTAAACAAGCTGATGAAATCATTGAGATGTGATGTGTGAGTCTGTCCATCTTGATGCCACAGGTACAATCTAGCCCTTGTTAAGGAACTCAGAGCAGAATCTAACCCTTTTTCTAACCCTACCCCACCTGGTCACAGTATGGTCACATAAACCCTTTAAGGACACACGGCACCAGGTTTCAGGAGTCATCGGTCATCTGCTCTGTGGGCTGCACTGCTGCTGAGGGGCACAGAGTGACAGTGGCACATCCTCACACACTGCTGTGGTGGGTCTGACACCTGGAAAGCCAGCCAGGCAGCTCCTGCTGCTGTGTGATACTCACATTCATCAGGGGTAGGGGACGATGGCTTCTGCTCCAGGACCCAGTGCAGAAGGGTGGTGGATGCCCAAAATCAACGGTTGCCATCCCTGCTCCTGCTCGCCTCTGGTGGCAGTGGAAGCAGTGGGCTGGATTCCTCTCGTGGCTGTGTTTCCCCTCTTCCCATGGCAGCACACAGTTCAAACCAGCTCCTTTTCCCCAAGGAGACCGAGTTCAATTGGGCTACACTGCTGGAAGCCCTTGATCCAATTCTGGGAAATCCCCACAGCTCCACTGTACTGGGCACAGACAACCAACTCCTACGATCCCCTGAGCTCCAGGCTGCCAAGAAACTCCTCTCCATACAAGTCTCATCTGGCTTTTCAGCATGGAGTTCTTTTGACTGAAACCACAATACTTAACATGCTTCAATGATCAAGCAGAGGGCACGGGAATGTCACTGAAAACGCTTGGCTCCCAAACGCTGCATTGTTCTTCTCTCACCCCATTCACAGATCCCGACCAGAACATCCTGATCAAGCTCTAAACGTTTTCTGGCCAATCCAACAAGAAGCACCACAGCCCTATTTGATCGAAGACGCACACAGGCCCACACTGGCATGAAACCCATGAGGCACTCAACCCCAGCAGCTCCTCGCCACTGTTCCCAGGAGTGCTGTGGAAGTGTTCCCTCCCTCCTCCATGCTGCCAGGGTCCACCAGATGCAGCCTTGTCCAAACTGACCCAAAATCTGCTGAGAAGGCTGGCTGTGCCCGGCATGCATTTCCTGATTCCCAGTGATGAACATGCAGATGGATGTCACCACCTGCCCACCAAGTCTGGGTGACATTTTCAGCTTGTGCTCTGCAGGCCCCAGCACCAAGCACCTCTGACCCAAGTCCTGTCCCAAAAGTCTCATGTCCAATGTTCTGGTTGCACCAGGCTCAAGACATGGCAGGAAGAAGAACATGGTGGCCACAGCTCATGTGAGGGAAAGGCAGGGTGGGGTAGTAGGAGCTGCATGAGGAATTTAAGAGAGAGGGAAAGAAAGCAAGCTAATTAAAGACGTGATAAAATCTCAACAGTTTTAGCCACATTGAATATCCAATTAGGTCTATAAAGCCTTCGGGCCACAGCTGTGGGAAGGGATCCTCGGTCTGGCACAGATTGACCAACACCCACTGAGAGCCTCCAGAGCAACCCAGAAACAGCAGTTAAGGCTCTTTTTTGGTTACCCCTCTCCCAAGCAGCTCCAGGGCAGCAGGGCCCAATGGCTGCAGCCTTAACCACATCCCTCATCCATCCAGCTGCCCCATGGCCATGCTGTGCCCATGGCCATATGGCCAGTGTGTGTGCTGCTACAGCTTCCAGCAGCTGTAAAAATTCCTAAAAACTGCCTTTTTAATTTTTTTTTTTTAATAACATTTGCACACTCATTCAGCTGCATTGTTTATAGCAAACATTTCAACATGTGCTGGCACAAGCGGAGAAAATAAAACAAGACAAATGAATGGACTGGAACAGGAACTCCAGCCCTGACCCTGTGGAAGAGTGATACAATCCGTCCCGCGGTGTGTTTTTGCTGGATGGTTGTTGCCTCATTTTTGCCATCCTCGGTGGGACGTGCGAAGACCAAGCCACAGCAGCACTCAAGCCGCTTTTAACTCCNCACCGTGAAACGGGAAGGGAGGCCTTCTAACAGCATCATTATTATTATTATTATTTAGAATTATTATTTTTAGCGAGAGGGAAGGAAGCTCGGCGGGAGCAATGGCTCTGCCAGAGAGGAAATCTGGGAATGCAGTGGAAGGGAAGCGGCGGAGGAGCGGGGGAGAGCGGCTGGGGAGGGGNCATTTGCACACTCATTCAGCTGCATTGTTTATAGCAAACATTTCAACATGTGCTGGCACAAGCGGAGAAAATAAAACAAGACAAATGAATGGACTGGAACAGGAACTCCAGCCCTGACCCTGTGGAAGAGTGATACAATCCGTCCCGCGGTGTGTTTTTGCTGGATGGTTGTTGCCTCATTTTTGCCATCCTCGGTGGGACGTGCGAAGACCAAGCCACAGCAGCACTCAAGCCGCTTTTAACTCCAGAAAAAAAAAAAAAAAGGGGGGGGGGGGGCGAGTTGCAGGAGGGCGCTTCTTTCAAAGCGGCATTTTTTTGCCGCAAACCTCTGGCAGCAATTTACGCTGCCAGAAATCTTGTTCCGAGCGGCAGAAAAACGTGTGCACGAAGGCAGAGGCTATGGGACAGACCCCGGGGACCCGCGGGGAGGAGGGAAGACACCTCACTTCCCTAAACACGTATTTTCTGGAGGTGACCAGGAGCTGGGAGGGTTGCCCCGGGTGTGGGGCCACCGGGGAGCGCTCCCGCCCCTCTCTCCGGAGCGGCGCCGGGGC